>CM060947.1:208668565-208849206 GCA_030765055.1 Mantis religiosa | reverse complement strand
CTGGATATACGTATTCTAGATGTAATCCCTTAACTTTTTTAAGTGGAATGTAATTATTATCCAATTTTATGTAGGTCTAGGTTAAGGAAATCAAACATTTAGTGATATGAAATTTTCATTTGGTCTCGTCTGAAGATTTGCAGCTTCAAACTTGCATCTTAAAAATATATTTTAATACAAATCATTATAAAACTAGCAGACAAAATAAAAGATAAAAAGAAGGTCTTTAAGAAAATGATAACTTAGCATGTGGACTATTTTCTAAAGCACTTCGCTTTATATCGTAAAAGTACTCAAGTATCATATGTTAAGCTCTCTCCTTTTCCCTTTCCCTTCCTCTCACACACATACATGTACTTTTATTTTCAATACCTGTGAAACCCACATATAGCGTATTTTAAGGAATATAGCACTTTGTCTACCTACCTTAGCTATTTGGTAACTTAATAATACTATAATTCAAAATACTTCGGAAACGTTAATGATAAATGCTATAGCAGTCCTTTGACGCGATTTCAATTATTTTTAGAGGTATCTTCTGTCATATCTGTTGGCTTAACTTTCTGGTTTGTAGAAATGCAGTAAACAAGAGTTTATTATTATATTGATGCTATCTAAACAGTTTTCAAAGTTTACAACATGAAATGTGAGATATATAGCCACTAGATAGAGTAGAGTTATAAATAAGAAGAGTAACTTGTCATAGAGCTAACATCTCATCTAAAACGAGTTGGATAAAACACGCGGGCAGATTGCCATATCAGGTTTTCCTCAGACCGAGAAAAAGCTGTAGCATCATTGTATTCAATGTACACTTCTTTAAAAGGGAAGATTACTGGAACTGGATAGTGCATATGTTTTCACTATGTTTGTGGAAAAAAGTAGTGACAATTTAAAAAAATTCTGACGATAATGGAATCTTTACGATGCCAATAACTGTACTTGGGATTTCAAAGAACATACTTGTTTTTATGAAAGTAATGTACTTCAAACTGTGTGGGAAAGTTATATAATTTTCTTTGACACTTAAGATAAGATACAGTAATGAGTTAGCGTTAACATCGCATATTCGAAAATGATTAAAACGCCACGAACGTATAGTAGAAGATTATCCAATTCATTTCTGTGTTAAGAATTTATAAAGTTCAGAAATTGTATAAGATTATTCCTTTAGAATTAAGAAACCCAGTCTAAACTAATGGTTCGTTGGTACACTTAAAAGCAACAGTTCCCTATTAACAGTTTTAATGCAATGCAAAAGGATTTCTGAGGGATGAAATTCCGTAACACCAACACGCGTCCTGGAAATTAACATGTCATCATTAAAGAGTGAGTGAATGTGTGGTGTTTTAGGGCCTGTCGACAGCAAGGTCATTTGGGCCCGTCATCATTAAAGAAATATATATATTACGGAATGCACAGGCCTTCCCAAGCTATTCATAGAAAATTCAAGTTATGCTTATTATTAGCCAAGAAATTGTCTTAAACATTTGATATGTTAAGCAAGACAGCCAGCAGAATTTTTGGAAGATACACGGTTTTCCGTTAAAAATGAGGCTTGGTCATAAAAATATTTTCTTCAAAGTTATTGTGTCACCTGCTAGGGAAAAGCTAGAGTTAAGATTGTCCTAAGTTTGATATTCCTTGATCAATTATATATATATATCTAACTCTGTAAGTGTCGTGCAATAATTTTACCTATACATTCTTTATTTGTATTTAGAAGACAAATAACCTTTACGGCTATATCATGATGTTTAGTGTTTTAGTAGGATACAACATTTCCTCTACCTTAGATAACTGATATGAAAACTAACATTTACTTTAATTTTTGGGGACGTGATACCTTAAAAATTACTAACACTTTTACGAGCATTCTCTAAAGAATTCCGTCGTACATAAGCAAAATTCTCTAACATAACTAAAGACAATGCATAAAAATATCTTGTTTTAAAAGTATCCGATTTATGAAGATGCTCTAACGGTGCTAAGTATATATTTATGAAACTGTTTCCCCTCTGTGTTAATAAATTTGTTCCCTTTCAAGCAGGACACTTTCAAAAGTTAATTAGCTTTAATATTAATTTCCATAAAGTACTTCATTTTATAGCTGGCATGAATTTATACTCATTGAAATACGACCTCCAACTCCGCTACTGTGTCTCCTGTGGAGGGCACAACCACTTCAGCGGGCAGGCGCTCTGCCCTCTGCATCCCTGCAGGAAGGCATCGTCTGCACCACCAGCGCCATCAACAGCTCAGCAGCAGCCGGCACATCAGCAACCTGCTCAACAGCCAACAGCATCAGACCATCCCACCAGCCAGGAGCAGCTCAGGTAGGATGTCCGGGTCCTAGGGGAGGCCGTGCAGGATTTCCATTCGGAGTTCCTGCTCATAGCGGCCAAGCTGACTGCCCTGGAGGACCTCCTAAAAGAGTTTCAGTCATTCTCAATTCAGACAGCACACTTCACAACAGAACACCATTCCATTCACAGGAATCTGGACGAACTCGCCGAGAGCTTGCGCGGTATCCTTTGCAACTTCGTTAGCTCCAACATCCAACCTCTTGCACGAACAGCACAGGCAATATCACACAACAGAACAGCAGCGGAAGACCTGCAGCGGCATGTATGTAGAACAGCTCGAGTCTCGCTAGCGTGTGATAGACTCAATACCCTAAGCATTTTATGCTTACCTGCCGTTACCACCTCTATTCCCTAGGCTGCAGTCAGGTTTCATGGCTGTAGCCTAAAATTACTTCTTTCACGCGCTCCTACCCAATGGGTACTAACCTAACAGCTTTCAATTCCTAACGCGGGTGTTAGGGGAGGGGGGGGGGGGTGCCGCAAGATGCCAGGCCAATTCTGCTATCACTTTGCTTCAATATCCGGCGGAGGTCTTTTAGTGGGTATTACCAAGGACAGACCAACCCCACAGTTGCCAGTTTTCCTCCACTCGAAAAATAAATTGAAATACATTTATAAAAAGATTCGTAATTATTAATAGGAATTAGTTTAAAAATAAGTTTTCACTTGAAGTAGTGCTTGGATCGGTATAAAAATGAAAGATATGAGTTAGAGTTTTCTGCAGGGAAAATTTTTAATAACCTTTCTTAAATACATCTGAGCTCCTTACAGAAAGCTCCTTCTAGGTGCAGAAAAAAGTACCTACAATTCCGATATTTCCCTGGGATAAAAGTTGAAATGAAAGCAACGAAAATGTTATAATAAAGACATCATATAAACGAGCCGTTATCAGCTTAATTTATTAAACTTAACCAACATATGGCAACTTAAATAAGGGATGCCAATATAACATATTATGGAGGTGAAAACACTCATTAAGCTACAAAGATATAAGCTATCACGTACATAATCTGACAGCTTTCAACGTACACTTTCCTTAATGAGGATCAACGAAATCCAATATTCCCTCCACTAAGCTACATCAGTTAACATGAGACGATTTTTAGCTTGAAAATATTGGATTACCTATGCGCGCTCAAGCACATAAATTGGACAACTGTGATCCACTTCTATACTCGTTAAAATAGGTTCACTATTCCCTTAATGTCATCGAGATTGCTTTATCTACAGAAGCGATGCGACCTTGTCTTTTATATGCTAATAACGTCATCTTGTCGTTTTACCCCCTCCTCCTTCGTTTTGTCCATGGAAGATTTCTTCTTCACTCATTTCGTAACCAAGCATTAAATAATTTTTAGTCCTTTGAAGACGTCATACTTGGTAAAGAAGTAGAGGCAAAATCGCCCTACTCTTTTTCGCTAAGTTTGGATGTCGGTGACTTAAAGCACTTTTTATTAATGCTAACCAGTAGGAGATATATGAGTACAACTCCTTCAGCACATTACTTACTAAGTGACACACGGTATTTCCAAGAATTCTTTAAAATAGGGTAGTATTTGTTAAAAAAAATCCTGTTATGTTAAAAAGTAACAGAGAAGCAAGTTATTTCTTTAAGGATATTATTTATTATACTTTAATTATAAGTTCAAGTGGGAATAGTATCTGTACATATTCAGCATTCTGAATAATCTACATTGTTATTAAATTGCAAGAGATACACAAAATCTTACTGCACCAAGTGTATAAGCATACAAGATTTTTTCTCTTCTTCTTGCTTTTGGTATGTGAACACAAATGAATCCTGAGGTACTCCTTATTGTTGGTTGGGATTATCAACTACTACTTTTCTCAAAAGGAAAGTGGTTATCTTTCTCTCCCCCTTGCCCGCCTGGGTAGCGTGGTGGTAGAGTGTCTGCCTCACGCTCATGAGGTCCCGAGTTCGAATCTCGGTCAGGGTGAGTTACCTGGATAAGGCTTTTTCTGGGGTTTCCCTTATCCTGAAATACGAATGTCGGATGACTAAGCTTTATGGACCCTGGCTCATTTGAGCATCTTTTCACCCATTCCATTCATCGTCCGATATGACAACGTTGGAGGACGTAAATTACACCGAAAAAAATCCTCCCTCTTACTTTCTGGTCATGCAAAGATAAAAATTAATTTATTTGTTAACAAATTGTTAATCGATGGAATCATATCAGCAACCTTGCTGTGCTACAAATTCAGAAATTCTTTTATATGCCTGTAAATCTACTGTCATGGGGTTTTATCACTCTAAATCACACTTAATCATCGATATGGGGGAGGTTTTTTCTCCGACCTACAAATAGATTGAATTTCAAAACTGTTGCACACCTTCTGAAAAGATTGCTACATGGATTAAAGCCCATTGTATTCACTTAATTCAATTGCAAAAAATTAATATAATTTCTACATATATCTTTCTCAGATAACATAGAAGTAGATAGAGAAATACGCGATTTTAAGGATAGATTATAAAAGTTCGTAGAGGAAGCCATATTAATCCAATAAATTAATTTTTTGTTCCATTAATACCACGCCTTTAATTGCAATGGCTTTTTCGGCGGCCGTTCGCTTTTGGAAAACATCGGAGGTGTGCACTCGTGTTCGTTGGGTTTTAATCGTTAGATAACGAGCACATTCGCACTCTCATTCATACTTCCAGACTCTGGAGTAGATGGGGAGTCACCTCGGTTGGAGAAAAATCCCTACCCCAGCAGAGAATCTAAGCCGTAACCCTTCGCATGGCAGGCAACCCCTTATTATACTGACTGATATATAGGGCCAGCCTCTCATGAAATTTTCTTTCGGATAATCTGAACATTTCCGGATCTGAAAGGACAGCACAAATTAATTCTGTTTTCGGTTCTAGTAGCACCAACTCTGTTTAAGTGATTGCAACAATAAAGGAAAAGGTAGTCGAAACCTTCAGTTTAAGATACACACGCAGCGGGGTGTTGTAATGCGATTATGGACGCCCTATGGGGGTGAGAGGGAAGTAGAGCGTGACGTAACAACTACACAGCCCCTTGTGTCTGGTGCTACTCATGTGTGGGAGAGCATTCTAGGCCCAGCTTTTTTATCAACGTATGCTATATCGGATGATACTAATGATGGAATGAACACACCAACCGAGCATGGATACAAGGTGTTCAAATTTATTGTCAACTTTCTGCTAGCAAATGTGTACACATGACTCAGCCGTGTTACAGCACTTTTTTAGGAAATGGTACCGAGAGAAATAGCATTACTTTCGGGGTATTCACAGCAGACATTTGGTGAACATTTAAATGCCCATAAGAGTATGATCTAATTATATATTTATTTATTTATTTATTTATTTCCAATGTGTTATATTAGACTTTGAATTTCCTTAAATATCTTGCGCATTAAAATATTCCATTTGAATTTCCTTAAATATTTTGCACATTAAAATATTTCATGCGATGTAATTTATAAACATCGTTTTTCAAATTGCAGCAGGAACTGTAGATACAATGAACTGATAATATTCAGGCATATGGTTTCTACTTTATCTTGTAACGGGAATTTGTTGAATATCTACTTCGTATAAATATATTATGCTCGACAAAAACTGTTATTTCTCCTTTAATACTTTAAATTCCATTATTAGTTTTCATTCAGATGCAACTAGTCTCCCAATGTTTCATTATGACTTTTACAAAACTTTTACATCTGCTCTCTCAAAGATTATTATTTTCTCGTAATTTAACAAGATTGAATAACATATCTCTCCTCAAGATTATTGACTTCTCCTCACAATCGTTACTTCTACTTAATTTTGTGATTGGCCGATCCAATGGCACGTCACCACATTACGTCATATAATTATTATTTCGGCCAATCACACAATTACATACATTTTTACATAATTAAATTATTAAATATATTTACATAATCAGTTTTTATAAATTTATAAACTTTTCATACTTCAAACATAACCCAAAAGTACTGTTACAATCTTCAAGTCACACGGTTTGTTTGACTCGTCAGAAACCACTATATTTTAAGATATAATTTTTTTCTGAGACATCGGCGTAGTATATAAACTTCTATATGATATGGTTTTGTACATAGGCATTTAAATAATTTTTAATATAACAAAATGTTGAAAGTGATTTATATATAAATTACAAGATTCAACTTGAAGTGCTGTTTAAGAACAATTCAGCCTAAAGGAACAATAGGATCATCCTTTTATCTTTTGGTAGTAGAACAGGTTTTGAGTTTGGTGCTTCAAGGTTTAAAAAAGTCCGATTTGAGCAATTCACAAACCTTTCTATTTCAATGACAAACTCACAATGCACATTATTAATACTTATTTATGGTATAATATTTAAAAGGTGGACTTTACATTGCGATCAGAGCAAAATAGTTTTGATAATACACCATGTTTAGACATTTGTCAGTATTTAACTTCTACCAAATTTGCATACGTAATGTTTAGTGCAACTATGATGTCTTAATCAGTGCTAAAACATAGTATGAGAAAGTATTATGCAAAAAAGGGCTTTTTGGTGTAATTTACGTCCTCCAACATTAAGTCATATCATGAGTGGAATTATGCTCAAATGAGTCCGGGGTCCATGGAGCTTAGCGCTACCCGATATTCGCCTTTCAGGATAAGGGAAAACCCCGGAAATAACCTTATCCAGGTAACTCACCCTGACCGAGATTCGAACTTGGAAACTCTTGAACGTGAGGCAGACACTACCATCTACGCTAACGAGGGCATAAAAGGGCTGTCAAAATAAATAGTCTGCAATACCTTCAGACATCCTCTTCAAGAATGTCTAACATTACTATTTATTAATGCCTTTGCTGTCCTTAACATATAGATAAAATTTGATTTTTTTTTTTTTACCTAACCACCCAAGAAAGCTGTTTCATACTGTTTCCGTGGTCCTTTTGATTTACAATTTTAACATTACACACTCCACTGCTTGTAAACCTTCAGCTATTACTTCAAATGTCAATTACTGCACTCAAGGTATTCGACATTGCTTAGAAGTACAAAGTTACTCAATAATAATCCATTTACTTACCAGGAAATTAAAATTGGTACCTTGGATAGTTCTACATTTCTCTCTGTTTAATTAATATCATTTACCTTTAACTCCTGAAAGAATACTTTACTATCTTCCCTCTAAATTTTGTCTTGGATTTATTTGAAGATAAGCAAGAAAGTTTACAACATAAGGAAACGTCATTCAAGTGTTTATTCGTAGATGCAACAGAAATAAAAGAAACCGAGCATCTGTGCCTTGCATTCGAGAGGTCAAATTGGTGGGCCGATCAATCTGAGTGGGAGTTTTCCGTGGTTTCCTCTCAGTTGCCAAGGGAAATACCAAGACCGGATGTTTAACACCTCTATCTGAAGTTCCACTTTAACAATAGTGTAAACTGAAAACAAATGGCAGTGTTGAATACTCCTCTTATCTATCTATTGATGAATAATCGAAGCATGTAGGTGAGCCGCACTGAATTGACATTTGCCAGCTGAGGTTTTACTAAATTTTGTTCATATTTGGAATTTAAAAAGTTTATGAAGTTGGTCCAAATGGCATAACGTGTAAAATAGTTCTTTAGCACTAAGGTATCTGTGTACGTGTCTCCAAGCTGCCATCTGTCCAAGTGTAGAAGCAGATATGTAATCGCCTATCCTAATATCCCTATGAAATGATGATGAAACAGGATAATATGATATCTACCCCGCCACGCACCAAGCCACGGGGTTATTTTCTAACAATCCGAAGCGACACGATCACGTAGTTAAGTAGACGAAACCTATAAGGGGGGGGGGGGGGGGAGAGAAAAGGTTAAGAGAGGAAGAATCAACTTTAAGCATAGCATTAGAAGAATTAAGATATTCTCCTGTAAAATTACAGAAAATCCAATTAAATAAAGAGGACTGTAACTCAGCAGTTTATTGCATATATCTTGTCAATATATTAAGCATCTGATATTTAAATTAAAGTTGTTAGAACATTGTTTAAAAAAATTAAAATGACAAGTACTTCTCATGTAGGAGTATGAGATAGTGAAGAGTGGTGAATTATATTGAATATCTTCGGCCAATATACATAGAAGATATAGAGGTTCAGCTGCAATTTGATATAGAATGAAATTTTAGTTATAAAACTGTTATAATCACAGGAAACACGTCCCCATACGTGTTTTTATAAACATATCCCTTTTCTTATTATACCACATAGTACGTATAGAGGTTATCGTATTCTCTGCAAACGTGGATACTAAGTACATATTTAGAGTACTTTACACAAGAAATAATTTTAATAAAAGGGTCATTTGTCAATGTATTTTTACATCAAATGCGCTTGCATGTAAATTTAAATTTTTATCTCGAGTTTCGTGGGAATGTTCTATAAAGCCTTTTTCATTCGGAGGGATTTTGTATTATCTGTGAGAGTAATGTACATTAAGCGATAAATGAAAACACGTTTCACAGCAATTTAGATCCATTTAACGCAGTTCGCTTCCAATAAATGTTTTGAGGCATAGGAATTTCCAAAATATACCGAAGTATTCATTATCAATGCTTGTTCAATAATTTGTCTTTTTAAAGTCATTTCTATTATCAGTTGTCCCTTACAATTGCATGAAATTCCAATGCCAGCATAAATGGTCCATTTCTTAAATACTTAAGCCTGATTTTAATTTAGAATGCACTTGTTTCATTTAACGTCCTCCAATTTAGATCATAGCTGACGATGAATGAAATGGATGAAATGAAACTCAAACGAGCTCAGAATGAATAAAGCTTAAGATTTTCCCCACATTCATATTTTAGAATAAGGAAAACCCCAGCAAATAGCTTTTATCCACATAGCTAAACACTTACCGAGTTTAAAAGTTGGGGCCTCACGAATTAGGAGGTTAGATACGTTACCCTTAAACCATAGAAGTGGGTGTCTTACGATGTATAGCAAAGTTGTTACATCTGAAAATTTATATCTCTAATAAAATGAATTAGATAATGAGGTTACCCATACTCGCTGAGTTAACCTTTACTCTACACCTAATGATTGGTATTATAACTGTTTAGCTAATCACCACTGGGTTCTGGATAGTCTTGTGGAGCTTCAGGACTTCTTCGTAGTTGATCCCTTGTGTTGAATCAGGACGTGGACACGTCTTAGGTTATATATCTTAGCGACTGTTTAAGGTGGTTTAACTTCAATTGTCACCATATTGGTAGTTCACTATTTACAGCCCAGCAATTAAATGCTGCTAATTGTAAATGTTGTCCTCCGAGTTTTCTTCTTTGTCGGAATTTCTTCTTCTTCTTCACTCCATGGTTTGGGCATATCGCCCGTTCCGACTTCATAGATCTGCCCAAATTTTCCTGGGTCGTCCTCTGTCTCTTCTTCCTTTTGGATTATAATTTAATATTGCACTTGGATATCTTCCATCCTTCATTCTTAATATATGTTGAAGTCATTGTTTCCTTCATTCTGATATTGTCATGCGTTGGTTCGATTTCTAATTCCTTTCAGCCGGACGGATACCTTTTCCGAATATTTTACGTACATATATAACGTTGTGTTTATTTTTCCAGAGTGATACTTAATCAGAACCTTGACGTGTACAGCACGGAAGGGTTGTTTTGACAGTGTGATGTATTTACAAAATTAAGATTCTAAAATCATCTTCAGCCTATCATGTTGAATTTTGCCTAATCCTTATTCGTCATTTCTCTTTCTATTGCTTGGAAAATGTAGCTTGAGTGTGCAAAAGTTTCAGCGGAATATTTACACACAGTATTCAATTTTTACGAGAACACTTTCGAACTTTTCTCGAAATTCAGAAAATTGTTACAGGAGCGTTAAAGTTCACCAGTTAAGTCAAATATTTACAATTTAATCGTGAATTATTTTAGAGATCGCAAATCCTTGCTTACTGTAAGTGGAGAAACCATCACAAAGAAAGTTACACGCGGCTGCCCTCAAGGATCTGCGTGTAGTCCAGGTTTTTGGGTTATACTGTATGATGATCTGTTACAGCAACAACTGCCGTCAGATTGTAGTATTTTTGCGTATGCAGATGATGCTTTACTACTTGTTAAATCAAATGACGCTAAAATCCTTGAAGAAAGAACTAATGAAGCACTTAAAATAATACACTCATGGGGAATTAAAAATAAACTTATGTTTAATCCCTACATAACCTTGGCGATGATTGTCACCAGAAGAAGAAAAATGGAGCCCATTACTCTTACCATGAATAACGTCAACTTGAAGGTGGTATCTACGGTAAAATATTTTGGCGTTATACTGGATTGTAAATTAACATTTCGATCACACTTTGATTACATTGCTGGAAGAGCCAGCAAGCTCCTTGGTGCGCTCGCAACAACAAGACCAACCTGGGGTCTGAATTCTAGTATTCTTAAAATTATATATCAACGTGCTGTAGTGCCCCTAATTTTGTATGGTGTATCTGTATTCCAGGATGTTCTTAATAAAAATGGGCAGTTAAAAAACTTGCACAAATTCAAAGGGGATTCCTCCTTCGCATAATTCGAGGATATCGTACAATCTCCACTGATGCAGCTCAGATTATAGCTAACATCGAACCTTTGGCTCTCACTGGTTTATCAACAGCAACTATTATGAATTTAAGACATAAACGTGAATGTGCGTCTTATCTGTCTCACTTAAAACTACAAATCCCGGAGCATGCTACCACGGCAGGACACCCATCAAGTTTTGTAACCTGTTTAAAGGAAATATGTAATTTTCATGATTATTACATATATACAGATGGTTCGCGTTACCAATTTGAAGATAATATATCTGCAGTAGGATGTGCTTTTGTTGTTTATGAAAACCAAACGGAGCTAACTCACTCCATGTTTAAATTGTCACCTGAATGTTCTGTATTCCAGTCGGAGCTCTTAGCAATTAAAGAAGCTATAAAATGGTGTACTGTTAATGGGAACAGTGCCCGTATTCTTAGTGATTCACAATCAGCTCTACTCGCTATTAATGATAAATACAACTTAAATTCATTAGCACATGAAATCAGAACCTTGCTTCAAAACCATCCAGGACATATTTGCATGGGATGGGTTAAAGGACACAGTGGAATTTTAGGTAACGAGAGAGCTGATTGCTTGGCTAAGAAGGCTGCAGAATCCAATCTTCCTGTGCCATACTCTTTATGTCCTATTTCTACTGTAAGGAGCATAATACATCAACATATTCTTGAAGAATGGAACCAACAATGGTTAACAACTCCAAATGGAAGTTTAACAAAAACATTATTTTCCCTAGTGTATATGACAGAGGAAAATGTGAAACTCTTGTACCAAATTTTGTTTTGACACAATTTTTAAGTGGACATGGTAAACTGGTGAATACTTATCACGTTTTCACTTAACATCTAACCCCAAGTGAATGTGTGGTGAAGAATTTCAAACTGTGGTTCATCTCCTTTTCTATTGTCCCATTTTCTGGAGAGAAAGACAAGAATTAATATTCAAGCTAGACTCTCTAGGAACTGAATTTTCTGCTCCGCTCACATCTTTGCTAAGTACTTATACAACAGCATAAGTACTTCATGATGTTTATAAACTCAGTGTTTAAACGTCTGAAATAGTTTAAATTAATATGCATCAGATTATAAAATATTTTCTTCCTTCTAGTATTTAAAATATTTTTGTTAAAATTGTGTATTTTTATGTATCAACTCTAACCCTAATATACCACTGTATAAAATAGGGTTCATAAATCTGGACAAATAAAAAAATATCTTCCTGAAAAGTGTAGAAAATATATTCATTTTTTGCCATACCAATGGACTAAACGGGACACTGTTAGATTTTTCTGGCAAATGGACGATCCTTTGAACTTGTTACTAGCAGCGTTACTGACCTATTCACAGTTATACTTATTTCATATTTATTTTAGTTGAATATTATTCAATGTGCATTATCTCAAACTTGTCTTATAATATTATATGAGAGTAGTATTATATTTATAGATATTCCACTGTAAAGTTTAATGTGTAGGTCTCGTAAATATTATGGAAGGGATCAATATGAAAATACGTTTGCTTAGTAATGTATATGTACTCGTTAATATGATGGGTGCTCCAGGAAGTAATACGAATGAAGAATATCAGCGTATTTATATTACAAGTTTCCTAAAAATTCCTTTAACTGAAACACAATACTTCCTCTTACGTGCTCTATAAATATATACAAAATGGTATCACTTTCAATAAAATTGCAATCAGAGTTGAAGCAGAGAAATTAAAGAAATATGATCAATTTTTGGAATACGACTTATTTAGAGAAGAGGGAGAAAGAGAGAACGAATGAAACAGGCAATGAAGCAGACAAAGGGTTCAGTTGATGGATCTGGCATATTATTTCATTGTAGCTGTCGTGCTACTCTGTATAATTTTTGCGAATCGGCCTAAACGCAAATGTTTATGGTTACGACAGGGAAACATATGTTGGAGAAGTGTAAAATGTTAATAATGCAATAAAGATTCGTGCTGTGATGACACAGAGCTGCCATTTACAAACACTAGCAGCAGTGGATCTGTTCTCCCTTCAATCAGGTGTTTTATGGGACACAAAAACGTTTATTGCATCACTGACAGATCATCATAGCATTAAAATTATTAGGTTATCTTTCTGGCGTCCGTAGCCGATAACATCGACCCATTTTGCCATGCACACCCACCTGTTCCTTCAAACAACAAATAACTCTGTTAACAAACTCCGGGATGGGTTTTATACCGATTATTGACAAGCGTTTACTAGTCGAATTGAAGCAAAAATTCTCTGCTTAAAATATGTGCACTAATGATCTATTTCTATTCATTCTTATTCAGAATATACTTGAACAGCGAATAAACGTAATCCACATTACGTAGGTATGTAGAAATCTCCGGGTTGTAAATTCTCACGGCATTATCTCCATCCCTTCCTTCTAGAAATATCTATGTAGGTATGTGTTCCATATTTAGGGCTTCAACATGACAGAAGTAGCCCACCTCGGTAGCGTAGATGGTAGCGTATCTGCCTCAAGTTCAAGAGGTCCCGAGTTCGAATCTCGGTCAGGGCGAGTTACCTGGATAAGCTTTCTTGGGGGGTTTTCCCTTATCCTTCAAGACGAATGTCGGGCAACTGAGCTCTATGGACCCTGGTTCCATTTGAGCATCATTTCACCCAATTCCTTCACCATCCAATATGACTTAGCGTTAGAGGACGTAAATTAAAAAAAAATGTCAGAAACGTTTTTATTTCCATACTTCATTATGACGATAGTGTTTCCGCTATTTACATAAGTGTTACGCTTATACCGCAATTCAGGATAAATTAGAGACGAATTCTATAAAGAAATTACGGAAAGATGGACAACTAATTACTACAAATAATATTCACGTGTTAAAATTAATGCACAATGTTATTACGCTGAGCTAATTTAGTAGCAAGATTGCACACTAACGTTCAAGGTGTCCCGAGTTCGAATCTCGGTCAGGGTGAGTTTATCTGGATAAAGGTTTTTCTGAGCTTTCCCTCATCTTGGAAGACGAATGTGGAGTAACTAAGCACTATGGACCTGGGCTCATTTAAACATCATTTCACCATTTCATTAATCATCCAATATTAGTTAATTTATAGGTCGTTAATTATTTTAAAAAATATAGCACTTTTGAAGAAAATCATATTCACGAATAAGAGTAATGCATAGCCAACGTGAAGAAACGAAGAAAAACTGATGGTGATTTTAAAGTGACATCGGTAAAGCCTCCAGATGTGGAAGTGTGGAATCACTAACATGTCGCTTGCTATTTGGAGGTCTACAGAGCCGCATCTGTAACTTTCGTCTGATAGTCTGCCTAGACGGTATGCATGTTCTTGAAATGTTAATGTTGTATCAACATAAAATGTCTGTGTGGGAGGAACAGAACCGAGGGAATTAAAAATATGTGCGTGTGATTACAATTGTTCTTCTTGAAACGTCTTAATTGCACATTGGTACAACCCGCTCTAAGAGTAAGGAGAGAGTTAGAGAGGAAGAGGGAGGGGGCAAGAAACCATCACACCCGCGCACTTCCTGTACTTTATTTCTGTATCCATGATAAGAAGCCCTTCAGGCCTGGTGTTGGTCAATAGTGATCCTTAACATTGTCAAAGAACAACTGTATTACCTAAGACCATACATTCCTTCTTATATAATTCCACAAATGCCCATTTATTCCGCAGCTCACGTAGACTCTGACATGCATTAGGAGAATGACAAATGTACGATGAAGCACTTAAAAATTTGTTCGGTATATGGCATGGCGTTTTGCACTATATATGGAAGTTGCTTACACTGATCATATCGAATGCCATATTTGCTGGCAACTTCTTGGACAACTGAGTCAAATACCTCCGCGGAATTACTGGGTTAATTCAAGCGATGTCAGTGGCTGAGCAAATGACATCATACAGAACTTCATGGCTAAGTTTTAAACAAACACTAAGGCTATGACCCCAAAGTACACAAACTATTTACAGGGAATTTTCTATTACAATTCGCATATGTCCATTATACATTCATCTAATTTACGGTTCTTATAATATATCCACCATATGTAGGATGGCCCACAAAGTGTACGGGTTATGTAAAAAATGAACAGAAGAAACTGAACACTGAAAATCCCAAATGCTTTTGGGGCAAGGATCTTCTCCATTGGGGAATCAGGCGTTTTATATTCTGGTCCCCCCAAACCACTGAGCAACTTTTTTCTCTATTTATACGCCGCCTTTAATTGCAATGGGTCATATCGACGGCCGTTCTTCTTTGAAACGCATCGAAGATGTTAACTCGCATTTGTTGGTTTTTTTAATCCTTAGATCACGCACACATTCACATTATCACTTATAATTCCAGACTCTGGGAAGATGGGGAAACGCCTTGGTCGGAGAAAAATCCAGACCTCTACCGCCGGAAATCGAAACCTGGCTGGCAGGTGCTCTACTGACTGAGCAAATTTTAATAACATGCTTAATGATGTCGTACATATTGACAGTTCGTCATAATTTTCTGACAATATGCGTCAAGTGCGATGGTTTATTTTCCACATAAAGGTAAATTATTTATTTATTCTAATTTCTCTAGAAATGTTGATATACTAGTACTTATCCCAGTGATAATGATGATGGGGTTTAAGGGCACTCAATTACAAGGTTATCAGCGCCCTTAAAGTGCCGAATAAGTTAAAAACGTGGTAAAGTGCTAAAAATTGGCCATTTAGATAAAAAGGAAATAAAACAACAGCACAACAGTATTTCACACACAAAAAGAAAACTTAAAACCAGTAAAAGGCTAAAATGACTAAAATGCACAAATGGTTTGGGCATATATTCTAAAATTTAAAGATAAAAAGAAAGCTAAAACCTTGGTCACCGCTGTCTCGTCATCCGCCAGCGTCTCCGCCAAGCTGGCCGGCAGCTGGAGAGACCGGCGAAGACGGGCTAACCTAAAACAGTCTAAAACTCTGTGTCGGACCGTCAGGTAGCAAACGCACTGGGGACAAATCGGTTCTGGGGTACGGTTTAATAAAAAATTGTGACTAAAGTAGCAGTGACCAATACGTAAACGAGCTAACACAACTTCCTCCCGCCGGGATGGTCGAGGGGAAGTGGCCCAAGCAATTGGAAGCTTCTTTGCCTACCTAAGTTAGTTGCTGCGGAGAGGAGACCACACCGTGCCAGCACGAGAGTACCGCTCTCCACACAAGGAGCCGAAAGTCTTCCGAGAGCACGACAGGGACGTTCACACTGGGCCGTGTGGTAGCCGCTTTAGCTGCCGAATCTGTCATTTCATTTCCCCGCCAGCCCAGTGACCAGGAACCCAAGCACATACCGCGCTAACCCCCGAGGAGTGTATAACGTGTAGAGCGTCCTAGATATGCTGTACAAGCTAGTGGTTGTACAGCTCGCAAAGGCTCTGAAGTGCGCTAAGGGAATCGCTGAGTATAAGGCAATGGCCCAACCTTCGGCAGCGAACATATAAAAGGGCTCTATGTATTGCGTGGGTCTCTCTACTCCCTGGGATTCCAGGAACGGTCTAAAACGGTAGCAGTGTTGCTAGACGTGGAGAAGGCATTCGCCACTACCTGGCACGAAGGACTTATTTACAAACTCCTGGAGCATGAAATTCCCCGTCCATACATTTCTTTGGTGGCCGGTTTCCTCGGAAACCCAAGCTTCCGAGTAAAGATGGAGGGGAAGCTGTCTTCCGAGCGGCCCATTGGCGCTGGAGTGCAGGAAGGCAGCGTGCGCTCGCCAGTACTCTTTGCAGCTTACATGGCTGACATAGCCACGCACCACAACACCCACACCTGTCAATACGCGGACGATCTTATGATCTTCGCAATCAACAGAAACCCAAGGTATAGCTTTCGGCAGATCCAAACCCAGCTCCGGGTCATTTGCGAATGGAGCGCAAAATGGTGAATATGAAGAGCACTGCGATTCTCCTGGCGAAAACCGGAGCCAACCGGTTGCAGCAGAACTTCGTTTTACGGCGTCGTGGAATCCCATGGGCTCAAACGGCGAAGTATCTCGGAGTGACGCTGGACCGCAAATTAATTTACGCTCCGCACGTCAAAGGCGAGGTCCAGCATGGACACGTCGCGCTCAGGAATCTGTATCCAATATTCCGTTCTACCATGCCACTCCGTCTCAAACTCCAGCTGTATCGGGCGATCACCCCGCCCATGATCTTGTACGGCGGTGAGATCTGGGGAACAGTGGCAAATACCACTTTCATAAGACCCCAGACGCTGCAGAACAGGGCGCTACTAGTCATCTATGATACTGACTGGAGATTTGCCGCCCATATCCTTCATGAACATTCAAACATCCCGTACATTGTCGACGTCATTCGAGAGAGGGCACGTTCAATGTACGACAAAATTCAAACCCATGGCAACCCTTTGGTGAACTCACTGGGCAGATATGACCAGAGGGAACAAAGACGCTTGCCACCGTACAAACTCCCAAGAGACGTCTTGGGGCCCCTTGGTTAAACCAAGGGAAACCCTAAACGTCTCCAGATTTACATAACGCCTGATGGCTCAACCGTTAGGCCATCCGTACTCAAAACGGGGCAAAAGTTCTGAACAGATCCTCCCCCAACGGGAGAACGTAACAAACTCGACTAGCTGTTGCCTTCTGAGAACACTCAAGCGCAACCAGTTAAAACAAAAAGTTTTCTCACAAACAAAACACCTACCGCCAGCAGAACAAAAAACTAACCCATCTTGACTCACTTCGCAAAGCGGCTAGGTACTGCGGCAGAAGACACCCGGACGAGGCAAAAGAAAAATTGCCCCGCCCGACTAGGACTACCTCTGGACCTCTGATAGAGCTCTCAGTGTAGATAGAAGTGCCTTCGAGGAGACCGAATACAAAGGGTTCGGCTTATCCCAGCGTTCCCAGTAAATACCAAACTTCCCCGCTTTATAACATAACATTGCTACTTGTGTGTTTCATTTTAGGGTGTAAATTCCTTGTATTCAGTTCTGAATTGGGCTTGCGCCAAACATGAACCCTCACTTTTGTATCAAACATAATAAAAAGGCTTCCCATTAACAAAAACTACATTACTCCACCATTCTTTGTCTTCCTTTTCACAATCATTTAGCCAATCGCAACACCTCTGCCATGCTAGCTTTGCTTACATGGGGTCTTTTTCTCGCCTTTATGACACTGTAGCCTTCCTCAATGAAAGTCCTAACCAGTTCTGGGTGCACATCTTTTCAAGTAGTCAGATGGAATGCGGTCGCCAGTTTTGAGGTTTTTATTACCATTCTCATAAGCAGTCTCTTCTCTCTCTGACTCAACTTCTGTGGACGTCCCATTTGTGGCAAAAATTAGATTCTGTATTCTTCTGTTTTGTCGTATAAGTTTACTCTGGTATATCCACATTAGCAAAAATTTCTCTATGTAAGAGGGCTGTTCAATAAAGAATGATTACAACGATGGATAATGCCTCCTATAAAGGCGTCTCTTCAAGTTAGGGAATAGAACAATGTGACATGGGGATAAATCCGGACTATAGGGAGGGTGAGGGATGAACTTCGCGTTGCTTTTTGCAAGATATTCCGCAACAACATTGGCAATATGCGGCCCCGTATTATCGTGGTACAGCATCCAGCCTGCTTCACGGAAATATGGTCATTTGCGCCTGATATGGACCTGCAATATTTTCAGGACACCCCTGTTGTACTGTCCAGTTACTGATGTGTGTGCAGGTACAACACACCGATTAACCATTCTATGAATATCAAAGAATGAGATAACCATAACTTCTCCAGCAGAAGCAACTACTTTTGCTTTTGGTGGGGGGGGGGGGGTGATGAAGGAGATTTCCACACTGAGCTTTACTGCTTACTCTCAGGATCAAAATGATGTAGCAAAGTTTCCTCAGCAGTGATTACTTTTGAAGAAAACTCCGAATCTTCCTCTAACATGAACTTTAACTGCAGGCAGACCTGCATGCGAATGTCCTTTTGTTCGGGAATCAACAATCTTGGAACCCATCGCGCACAAACACGTCTCATGTATAATGTTTCTGTCACCAACGTGTGGGTCACCCAATGAAATGTTCAGTATTTCAGAAAGTGATCTTAAGGTAATTCGTCGATCCTCTCACAATGGCAGCAGCAATGTTGATGTTCTGGTGGTGTTTTCACCGGATCCAACTTCCTTTGAAATTGATTGTCTCCCCTCTTTAAACATTTTAAACCACCTTCGGGCTGCGTTATAGTAATGAACAGACTCTCCATAGGCCTCATGTAACATTGTATAGGTCTCAACTGAACATTTTTTGAGACCAAAGCAGAATTTTAAAGCCGCATATTGTTCCTTGCGTGTTACCACAATTTCAGCGGTAGGCGATACTAAAAATGTCTGAATTTGCCTTGTTCTCACACGCGGGAACCACGAGTACCAGCAATGAAACTACTACGGCGTGTTTGTTTCACATTAAGATAACAGAATATAATAAGATTGAATTTTAGTGCGAAAAATTATTAGCGTAAAAATTATGATCATTCTTTATTGAACAGCCCTCGAAATTTAAGATAACTTCATTATGCAGGACAGTCTTCTATTAACCACATTTTTGTAAATACCTGTAGATAGAGAAAGTAAAACTGCAATCCTACGATGAATACATACTATTTCGTACAACTCCTCGATCGTATATGTGAGCGAAACACTATTAGAAAATTTGATATGACTGAAAATACAAAAGAGAAGGGAAATAATACGTTCCTGAGAAGGAAATTTTATTCAGGTTGTGATATCCTGTTGATATTAAATGACCTTATATATTCTCGTTGAACAATATATAATAAACCTTTATTTTGGAGATGATGTTGGAAGCTATCTTTATCTACAACTCGGACCATCAAGTTACTGCCATATCCCATGAAGTATCGAATCTGTTCTGGGTTATAGCCCTTTTTGAGATAGTTTATGACAAGGTTTTACGATCACCGTCCAATGTTTATGACATGTGACATCAATATGGATAATCAGGGCATTAAAATTGGCAGTTTTTACTTCCCAGCACCGAAGCTATTTGAAGGGGCTGTTTCAAAATCCCTTTTATAGCGATTCTTCCACGCCCAGCTGAATTCATAATTTTCCCTCTGCACTTCATTGTTTCTTTCAGGTACGTTATTTTATGTCAATATTTTAGTGGATATGTTTTATCAGCAAGTCAATAAATCTATTCGGCGTGCATCGTGTAAAACGTTGTATGAATATGCTAATAGCTTAAAGCAAACCAAGAGGTTTTAAGTTTCACGACACAAATTTTGTCTGTAATCCATCAGGTCAATAAATCTTTACTACATGTATCATACCAATGGCTTAAAACAAACCAAAGATTTTGAAAAACGTAATCACAAATTTAGTGCATAATCTGAAACTCCTAAAGTGTTACGTACAAATAAACAAATTATTGGTGTATTGTCTATATATTCCATGTTGCTTTAACTACAGCATTGTCGATGGATCAGTTAGGAGATACATCATGGCTCGGGATGAAGGACACTGTGCCTTCTGGACCTCATCCCTCTACCATATCGTTTTGCTTCGTGTCTTGTTTACAGAGAACTTAATGCTGGGCAACAGTATATTATATATACATATATAAGATATATATACATATATACTTATATATGCTGCTTCTCGGCAGATTACAGTTTCGACAAGTGACCACACATTTTAGTACAGGCAACTGCATCTGTTACTATACATGACTGGCAGATAACTTTAGGGTGTTGTCCATTTTACCTGCCTGCATTATACTGGGCAACAACAAAATAATTTTTGAAATTTTTGACAAATCCTAATAATTTTGTGTTCAGAGAAACAAGTATGACATTGACAACTTTTATTAGCTCTAGTTTCTGTTACATACACAAGGTGGAAGTATTACATATTAACGGATTGAGATAAAAGGATGGGTACGTTTTAATTACATACATGCTAACAACAATGAAAGTGCATTTGAGCTTTCAACTGGTAATTAATGCTAGGAGTTCTAAATTGCTGGAAAAATACTTTGCAGATAGTCGTGTCTGAAGAAAATCATGTGGTGGCCTATTGACTTCGTCGTCTTTTAGCTTGCCTCTTATGATGGAGTTCCGCAGAATCCCTATACAAAGACCAACAGTAATCGGCAAGCATTACTTCATTCCAACGGCCCTGATATCTTTGTTCCATAACAGAAATGTATTGATCGAATCTCTCCCCATGTTCATCGCTAACAGCTCCACAACTAGGAGGGAAGAAATCTAGGTGGGAGTGGAGATTATGGATCTTGAGGGACATGTTGCATCCAAGGTTACGGTATTTTTGTAGCAGCACTGTCACCAAATGCTTATAGTTGTCATATCTTTTGTTGCCTAAAAATCCATGAGAAACCCTTGAAAGCTTCCCAAGCTTCCTTTTTTTCCCCTCCAAAATTTGGTCAAATGCAGGATCCTTTACAAGTTCTCTTATTTAAGGTCCGACAAAAATACCTTCCTTAACTTTTGCATCACGTAATTTCCAAAATTTCTCTCTGATTGTGTTTTATTATTTGACAGGTGTGCCAACTCCCCAAAAAATTCCCCCAAATTTAAAATCTTTACTCTTTTATATGAAATGTCACTTTATCTTCAAAACAAGAGCTATTCTTACATTTTCATTGTGATTTTTTAATTCAGCAGATGGAAATACATGTAAATTAACTATTTTTAAGTCCGAAACATTTGCATTGTTGCCCAGTGTTATTTATGAATAGCTGGCAGAGCATTCAGTTTCACTACTGGTTTAGACTTAAGCTGGAACTTGCGTCTTACTTTAAATCCAACGCAAGAGACAAACCACGAAAAGCACCAGTTAGAATGATCGCAGCGTGGGATCTGAACCCGGGGCTTTCTAAGTGCAAGCCTCGAAATATACTTCACATTTACGTATGTTAATGCATGCATAAGAAACTTTAAACTATAATGCGAATTTAAAAGTGACCATTTCTTGTAATGCCTTCCAATTCAATGCTCTTTGCATGACGGGAAAAAAAAGCTGTATAGCCGAAAACAATGAAGTTATTTGATAATTTAAATAACATTTCAAATGCTTAAAAATTGTTTGATACAAATTGTATTCTTTAAATGTAAGCTATATTTTAATTTGATTTTTTGTGCTATTAAGAGATTATGATTTACCAACTATAAAGAAGTAATTCTAAATACTGAGGACTTCTTAAGCTACCCATAGAAAATTCAGTATATTCATTATATCATAAAATGAATTAAACATGTGTTATTTTAACCAAAATCTTTTGAGCCATTTCAATAAAATAAAGAAAACGTTCAATCAATATCTGCTTTAAGTGCATAAGGATTTCTTGACATCACCGAGTCCTAACTTTGAAGGACATTCAACCTAAATTTCAAGTTTCATATTTAACCAGCTTTTCGTTCTTGAGTTAACTTACTCGCAGACACCCAGACACATACACATATGCTTTCTTTTTCCTAAATAAGAAATCATTTTATACAACTATATATAACAGATATAGGCACATTTATCACCGAAATAAGAAATTGTGTGAGTGTATTATTATGTATTACGTGTTTTCGTGATACTCCATGATGCAAGTAGCCAGTATCAGCTAACATTTGGCGACATAAGTGGAGTGCATGGATGGACGTAGTTAGCGCCCACAGTACCAGTCCTCACAACCAGAAGTCATTAATTTTACTATACCCCGTAGGGAAGGGCTTCCGATCCCTTCACCTGCTGTGCGGGTGCTCGGACCCCTAACACTCGTGGTGCTTCTGACGTTATTAGAAGTCTGTCGGGTCAAACATTCGAGCCCTTCCCGCGCGGGAATTGTTCGGATAGGGTTGGACTCGGCGGCCTAGTCGTTCTCGACAGCCATCGGTATTGGCTACGGCTGGTTGGTCTGGCCACCCAGACGAGGTTGAGGGACGCCTTAAATATTCCGGGTACTAGTCTGCAAAGCTAGAAGCACGGTGTGCTAGATCACCAGCTCTCCTAACGAGGTTCTTTGGTAGTCCTCCAGGATGGTTTGTCACGCGTAGGGGGGCGTTTTAGCCTCATGGCCCCATGAAAAGAGCCTCGGAGTTGCTTCGGTGCTCCCTGGTGTTGCGGAAACCTTCGGTTTCCTGGTTGACCTCGCTCACCGAAATTTCCTATCAGATTGCTCCTCAATTGACCCCAGAGACCTCATGAGCCTGAGTGTACCCCAGACCATTCGCTGAATGGGAAGCATTCTCCACTGCAAATTGAGTCATGACCTTCCGCTTGGGAGCAGCTGCGTTAAGAAGTCGGAGACAACTGAAAGATGCACACATATACATGCAGCTGAAAACTTGTAGAAATACTTTACAAGGTCCAAATGACCTCGTGGTCGACGGGCCCTAAAACCCTTTACAAGGTTGTCGTTCTTTGCTGTACAGGTGTACTATTAAGAATGGATCATATTCTGTGTTTGGTAGCCACATAGTGCTTTTGACCAACAATGGTACAGGTATTTTTAAGTGTATCTGCGCATAGAGCTCGATAACTGTGCTTCATTGAAAAGCTATATTTCTGGATATTTTACGATGGGTTTCAATATGTTTACGCTTTAAAAGTGTTTCCCATAATGCAAATTATGATCAATTTCCTTCAACCACCCAAAACTATGTATATAAGCATTGAAAGTATTTTATTGAGTACTTTAGAAGCAATATTAGTTACTGTAACTCATTGCCACACCAAAATTAGAAGCGTATTTCTTATAATTAGTGCCGCGTTATTTAAGCGATTAACCTAAACGATTAATCGATTATTTCTTTTCGGATTCAATAATAAAAAGTTTTAATCGATTAATCAAGTCGATTAAAATTAATCGATTACAATACATATTAATCAAAGCTCTTTTAGCCAAATTTGACCCTCTGTTTTGATCTATTACATCCAACCTAAATAGCCTGTCCAAAGCATCAAACTTTCAATAGAAGCGTAATGTTCTTTGAACTTTGAGATAATATAAATCCTGACAGCTAAAGGAAATCAATCTGGGCTCCCAGAGAGAATAAATAACTCTTCTGTTGGGAAATATTCCAAATGGTACATAACTACATGTACAAGCTGACAGATTTCTTTCCTTACAGCTTGTGTGACAATATATCGTACACAACTGATTATTTATCACTTGCTAGCATAAACTCAGCTGTACAACCTTGTACCAAACACTTCGCTTACACAGCTATGGATACAATAGCTTATCCCTCTTCTCAGGGCTGGTGATTGTGTAACTTTGCTGTAAACTGTAGTAAGCCAGATACACTTTTAAGTTCGTGACAGTGAGTGAACGTTTTGTGCTGTAAAGGTTAAAATAAGGAAACACGTTATAAAAAGCTACTGCATGTCAGTCTCAAATCTTAGTAGATAATGATATGTTACTAAATAATTACTTACAACAATATTGTACATATAATGCAATACGTATATAAAGCATGTGCACTTGATGTAAACACAAATTTTGAATTTTAATATTTTAAAGTTTCATAAATAATGAAATATACACAGAATTAAGGTACTTTATCTATTGGAAAATTAGGTGTACGGATAATATAATGTATCGATTAATCGATTAAAGTAACATGGTTAATCGATTTAAAATTTTGATCGATCTACAGCACTACTTATAAGTGATAGTTATGTTCTGTAAAACTTAAATGATGAACAAAAATGTTAATTTAAACCTTTATTCTTAATATGATAAGATTTTCATAGGAGTAAAGATTTAATTTATTAATAGTATGAACCATTTTTACCACTAAATTAGGTAATTATGCATTTTATAAATTGAAACTGTTGAAGATACCCATGAAAATGTTCATAAAATGCTAATGATTTTATGTGGTAATTTCGATATTAATTTCAGAACCGTTGCTCAAACATGCAGGATTTAGGGATTTCATAAATATATACTCTTAAGCTTCCCACTGTTTGTTTTTAATTTAGCACTCATTCGAGAGAGACTGGTATAAATGTTGTTCAGTAATGAGGTAAGGTTATATCTCATAAAAGCATATATGTACTTACAAGCATTTTATGACCGTGACTAGTATCCAAGGCAATGTAAAATGTTATTGGCAATGTATCATTCGTGGCGTATATGTAGAGTATTATTAAGGTAAAGAAAAAGGTTTTGGTTAAATATCTTATAGAATGTATGTGAAAATAAATGGTAATGTGAGGTGAAAGTTGTGCGATTGTAAATTTAGTTTTTCTGCAATATATGTGAAAATAAATTTCAATGTGAGGTGAAAGTTTGGCGATTGTAAATATACATTTTCTGCTTTTTGTAGTTGCATTGTTGTGCATTTTGAAACAAATTATTAATTGATAGAAAGGGCAGCACTGTGACAATACGAGCAGGCGGACAGCTGTTTCATTTGTTTGTTTACATTGTTTCCATACAAAATTCACTTGCTGTCCCGTACTACAGGTGCCCATTGGTGACAGTCCTGCAATGGGGTCTGTCGCCCATGTACTTTATATAGCCCAACGGCCACTTCAGTCGAACTGAAATGTGGGTAGCTATTATTTTAGGGATTTGACTTATTCTAAGTCCTTCCTTCTTTGCAGTCTGGGAAACTTAGTATCCTTAGTTTCTTGGTCGTGGGTACAGATCTGGTGGAGGACGATGATCATCATCTTCATCATTAATCATTATCATCATCAAACATGGTCATCATCATTAATCATCAATTTTTCCCGGAATAAAAATCCGTAGCTTGGCATCTTTCGAAGGGAAACTAAAGTTCGAGGTCACGTTTCAGATTTACGGCACAGTAAGGAACGTCATGCGTGATAGTGAGGCCTTTGAGCAAAATCAATGCATATTTTTTTCTCTCAGTATATCAAGGAATGTTCCAAACTAGCTTAAGAGCAGTTGAAGATTATGCATATTTAAAACTCAATTTCACTTTGCTTTGTTATTGTACAATTACCGTAATAAAAGAAATTATTGATTCTATACATGATAAAATGCTATTGTAATTATTAAATTATTTTACTTCTAATGTTCATATGTATAAGGAACTTTATGAATTCTTATTTACATTTAAAAATTATTTTGAGCTGGAGAGGCGATCCGATTTTATGCCAACATTTATTCCGAATTTTTGTTCAACCCGAAGTTGAAATTAAACTTTACTAGGATTTGCTATACAGAAGCATGGACTTGAAGTATTATTGAAGGTCTTCTAGTCATTTGCCTGATGCCTATGAGTACAAGAATCGGTCTATTACTATGTCCTGTATTTTAACATGTCCAATACATAAAGAGATATTTAAGAGAAACTATTAATTGCAACAAGTTTAGCTGACATATTACCCAAAAAGAGAACAAATGGCTCAAAGCTGAATAATGCTTGAGAAGCATAATGTGTTATAACTATGGGGGCTGCTCTAAAAAGAATGATCACAATTGTTTTTTTTTTTTTTTGACAACGTACCTTTACTCATCCTTATAATTTTGATAGTTCTTCACAAAATAGTCTCCCCTGAATATGATGCACTTGTTCCAGCGTCTCTGCCAGTCCTGAAAGTCATGCTGGAAACCATTTTTAGATATACTTCAAAATCTCCTCCGCATCCTTCAACACTGCTTCTGATGATGGATAATGCCTCCCACGAAGGCGTTTATTCAAGCTAGGAAATAGAATAAAGTCACATGGGGCTAAATCCGGAGCATAGGTATGGTGAGGAATGCACTTTACGTTGATTTTTGCAAGATATTCAGCAGCAACATTGGCAATATGTGGCCGCGCATTATCATGGTGCAGCATCCAGCCTGCTTCAGGGAAATGTGGTCTTTCCACCCGATATGGTCTTGCAATGTTTTCAGGACATCCCTGGAGTATTGTCCAGTTACTGATGTGTGTGCAGGTAAAACATGTTGATAAAACATTCCATGAATATCAAAGAATGAGATGACTAACTTTCCCAACAGAAGCAACCACTTTTGCCTTTTTTTGGGGGTTGGTGATATAGATTTCCACACTGAGCTTTGCACACTGCTCTCAAGATCAAAATGATGTAGCCAAGTTTCATAAGCAGTGATTACGTTTGAACGAAACTCCGAATCTTCGTCTAACATCAACTTTAACTGGATGGAGACTTGCATGCGAATGCCCTTTTGTTAGGGAATCAACAGTCTTGGAACCCATCGCGTACAAACATCTCATGTGTGATGTTTCTGTCACGTGTGGGTATCACCCAATGAAATGTTCAGTATTTCAAAAACTGATCTTTAGGTAATTCGTCGATCCCTCTCACAATGGCAGCAGCAGCGTTGATATTTTCTTTCGTAAGAGCAGTTACTGGAGCACCGGGTGCACCTTCCTATGCAATTGATAGTCTCTCCTCTTTAAACATTTTAACCACCTTCGAGCTCTGCTGTAGGGAAGAACAGACTCTCTATAGGCCTCCTGTAGCAATGTATAGACCTCAACTGAACATTTGGCAGAGTTTTAAAGTCGCATATTGTTCCTCGCGTGTTACCTCCATTGCAGCGGTAGGCCATACTGAACATTTTTGAACTCGCCTGGTTCTCACAGATGGGAACAAGGATTAAAAACCATGAAACTACTATGGCATGTTTGTTTCACATTAAGCTAACAGAATATAATAAGATTGAACTTAAATGACAAAAATTATGGCCGTAAAAATAATTATCATTCTTTATTGAACAGCCCTCTTATATTCTGGAAACTCCAAGTGTTCTTGTTCTGTTAAATGCTTCATTACATAAATAACCACAAATTACGCATCCCTGAGGCTATTAGCATTCACTGCATTTCCCACTCTAACGGATTACACAGGTTATTAAATTGGAAATATTCCAGTTCGTCGTTTATGTCCATGACAGCTTTCCCGAAACGTGAGACAGTCATGCCAACATTTGAAATTTGAGCAGAAAGTTAATTAACAGAGGTTGGAAATCTCACGTACTCGACGCATTACGGATTATAACTAATTTTATAGCACAAGTCGACAGATTTAACAAGTGAGAGGATAAATAACTGTGACATGTCCATAGTACGTGACTGATAAACCATAATAACGACAGATTTCTACTTCGTTACTGCAGAACATTGTAGTAATGCAGAAATGTCCAAACATGTAGTAACTGTACTGATGTGAACTCCCCTACCTTCTAATAATACTACCTGCAAAATGTATTTATGTATATCGAGAACTCTTACTTCATTTCCATTAGATTGAGCAAGGTTATACTTACCCCCAGAATAAGCTGACGGGATGAAATCATACGTGGCCCTCTACAAGTCAGTTTGTTAGCACAAAATCGGAAAGTCTTTCTCATTATCTGAAAATAATTCATGATAAAATAAACATCACTACTGGACATGGAAAAATTATTATTACTCTAGTATCACTGGGCGACAAAAGATAATTTTTTAATGTTTCGAGCATTTCATGAGGCAATTCCTACTAATTTTGGGTTGAGAAAAATTAAATATGACACTGAAACACCTTTATTAGCTCTAGTTTCTATGACATACACAAGGTGGAAGTATTGCATATTAACGGATTGAGAGAAAAGAATACAATTTAATTACATATACGCTAACAACAATGAAAGTGCATTTGATTTTTTTAAACTTGTAATTACATGCTAAAAGTTCTAAATTGCTGGAGAAATAATTCGCAGATAGTCGTGTCTGAAGAGAATCATGTAATGGCCTATTGACTTCGTCGTCTTTTAGCTTGCATCTTGTGATGAAGTTCCGCAGAATCCCTATACAAAGACCAACAGTAATCCGCAAGCATTTCTTTATTCCAACGGCCCTGATATCTTTGTTCCATAATAGAGATGTCCTGATGGAATTTCTCCCCATGTTCATCACTAACAGCTCCACAACTAGGAGGGAAAAGGTCCAGATGGAGGTGGAGAAAATGGATCTTAAGGGATATGTTGCATCCAAGGTTACGGTATTTTTGCAGGAGCACCGTCACCAAGTACTTCTAGTTGTCATATCTTTTGTTGCCTAAAATTCCATGAACAACACCCTTGAAGTTTTCCCAAGCTTCCGTTTCTTTCCCCTCCAAAAATGCAGGATCTTTTACAAGTTCTCTTATTTGTGATCTGACAAAAATGCCGTCCTTAACTTTTGCTTTACTTAATTTACAAAATTTCTCTCTGATTGTAGTTTGTTATTTGACAGATGTGCTGAAAATGAAATATAACTTTATCTTCAAAACAAGAGCTAATCTATCACTTTTATGGTGATTTTTGATTAAGCAGTGGAAATACATATAAATTCATTATATTTAAGCCCGAAAATTGTCATTGTTGTCCAGTGTAATTTATCCAAGCTTCAACACTATATGTAATAGTCAAATTGAACTGCTTGTTTACCTATAAATCTCGAAGTAACAGAAGAAAACATCGACACAGAGTCCTTGTTTATGGATACATTAAACTTCTGTATTTCTCGGATTGTGTGTGAAAGACCGCTAAGCTTTTCTCAAGGTCTATGTATCAGAATTGAGGTTCTTTTCCGTCATAAATCTATGCCGCGTGACTATCGGCTTTACTTCCTTTCTGATAGAAGCCATGCTAAGCAATTTTACAAAGAAAAATTGCCATCGCTCTCTGCCGGGGTTGATCTCCGATCTCGGGAACCAGAAGCTATCGTATTATCCTTCCTCTCCAACAGGGAAGAGGGCCTAGGTACACAAAGTGTTGCAAGCCGTAAAGCTTTTTATTTTCAAATTTCATGGAAAGTGCAAGTTTTGATGCACTCTGAAATATAAAGAAAACAAAACAGAATAACCTATGCATCAACGACTAGCTTATTAAATAACAAACTTGGCATTTCGAAAATGAGTTACTGTAACGATGTATCATTTTATCTTGACAAATCATGTAAGATTACGAGAGAAGAGTGATTTGAGCAAGCTCTCTAAAAACAAATCTCACTCTCGAAGCCAGTATTGCAGCTCTTATAAACTAAGTGGCAATTCTTACTATGGTGGTAATCTCCACATTCTTGTTGGAGATTAAATAATACATAGGCGTTTGGAACAAAACTCTGTTCTCCTCCAGCAGACATGATCGACAGTCGACATTTCGACATCGCTGCAGTGTCCCTGTAACGAATTTTACTACAGTCGCATGATTTAGTATGTGCTGACTTGATATAAGTTTCATTCATTAAATTATGTAAACTTCACTGTGATTTCTCGGAATACTTCGTAAATACTTAAGCCTTTTTGCACGTATGTTACTATGTTCAATTAAAATTTGTCTTTTTTTTTTCAATTAAATCCTAGCTTAATGTTCATGTTCTTCTTAATGTTCAGACACTCTTAGAACTCAGTAGAATTTTGAAGCTTCATAAGCACTTTCTTCAGAGTTGGTCTTTGCTTTCCCTTTGTTTTAAAAATTATTCGCAGTTTGACTAACTACTGCTGATTTAAAACATCCAAATTAGATTTTGTGCCTGTTCTGAATCTTATTTACTGGGTATAGAGAAGGACGTTGTTCCACTAGCACCAATGGCTTTTCTTTCCTTAATAACTCACCTAAACTGCTTTCAGACACAACTGTTGCCTCAGATGCCCTTTCCCAGATTTTTATAGCAGATCCAGACGATTGTTCCTTTTTTATAAATCTATAGATATTAGTTATTACTTCTCGTGTTTTTAAATGTAGATTTTATTTCATAATGTGCTGCTAGGAGGCGTAATTTCTAAATGCTTTCTTGGAACTAGGAGACACGCACATTTTGAAACAAGCTGTAGTATTAGTCAGTAGCTCTACACTTGTTTACTTGGTCGCAACTGATAGGCAACTGAACTGCCCCCCCTTTCCAGTTCCAACTGTTCTGAAGTGGATTCTTCCAGATACCACTGCGTATCGCATGCGTAAAATATAGTTTTATGGCAAATAAAATGTATATTTTCAAACTTTCGTAAGTAACTCTCCTCCGTTTTGATGGCTTTCACATAACAGGTAAGCCGTAAAAGAAACAAATCCTTAAAATGAAAAACAGACAATTTATGTCAAATGCATTGTGGAAATAACCACTAGTTTGAATTTCCGAACACCTAATTTGTTTTTTAAACAAAATTGAAAGTTTCTATCCGCTTGTTTGTTTACACAAAACGAAATTTCAGAATTTCAAAATCATTAAAAGAGAGATCAACTAATATTTGACAATCGCTATTATAGGGTAAAATACCTGTATACATGATAAAGTGAGATTTATTATTTATTTATTATCCAATTCTTTAATTCTTATTTTACTCGAATCTGTATTAGGAATATAGTTTACAGCTTGTGAAATAAATGTAATAATACACATAAAACATACAATATCATCAAAATGACAAACAGTGAACTTCAAAATTAGTCATTTTAGTTTAAGAAATATTTAGTTCAAGAAAGCTCTCAAATATAGGCAATTTTCTAATTCATCAGGACTGAAGCAATAAATCAGTTGGTCCTTCAGATATCCAAGAACCATCTGTGTACTGCAGTACTCATATTCTTTTATACAGTCTTAGTGGAGACTAGAGACGAAGGTGGTTGGATGAGAAGTTTGTGTAACTGGTTGTTTAAGTTGCAGGTGTGAGATACGTTGTGGCAGAGCTTTGCCGTTTCTAATGTTGCTGATATTTTCCTTAAATAGCCATTGATATTTCATACGTTTAATACATTATACAACTATGCGCTCTTATGATTCACTGGTTAGTAAAAATTACAAAATATTGATTCATCCGGAAGCGGACCTAGCAGAAGTTAAGAAAAGGTTTGTAACTATAAAAATTCTTTAACATATAAGCGTAGGTATCTTAATGAAAATAGTTAGGGAAAATGACAAAGTAAACCGAAAGCGTTTTGTTATAAAGTATCTTGGATTGGGAACTTTTGTTGAAAATACTTGCCTAATAAGACCAAGTGGGATGGCTCAGGCGGTTTCGTCTGTGGCCCACATTCGGGAATCCCAAGTTCGATTCTTGTAGCTGACCTATCTGACCAATGGGCTTTTCGTTAGTTTTCCCGGGTCGCTAGGCAAATGCTGGGTAGGTTAATTATATCCCGGGAATTTCATCCCTCCATTTCATCTCTATTATTACACATCATATCTCATTTGGTGATCTGTTTCAGGGCAGAAGTGTGGCCGGGTGTCTCGACGTTGTCGTGGCTCCTTGGGAAGGCCGCTCTCTGCCTCCTCTCGCCCATCCATCCTTCCGGGGTCGCCCCACTTGGGGAGATAGTTACAAGGATCAAGATTGGTTTCACGTGCCGAATCCACTCCTTAGTGAATCCTTATCCAAAAATATTTGCTTCAGATATAAAATGTATTATTTATATAATTGCGCTCTGCCCTTCCCCCTCTCTGTCACATACACGCATACACAACTCTCACTAATATCCAGAAAACTACTTTATTTTCCCTCTCTATTTATTGACTTACAGCCCCTAGTCATCACCTGGGTTTAGAGGTCTGTCGAAGTAGGTGATGACATGAGATAGCAAAATGGATGAAAGTAAAAATGGTGGTGGAGCAGTTGGTGGAACGCTCTGAGGAGAAAATTCTGGCCCTGACGCCACTTTATCCATCATGCAATCCTGCCCTGGTGAGAGGACAGCGGTCTGTCCACTCCAAAGGACCAGACAATTATTTATGCTGCAAAATCTTGATAGCGACTTGTTTGATGGAATGCAATACTTACTTTAACTAGGTCGGCAAAAGCGAAGTTAATGGTGACCTTTTGAGATACTAATTTATATTTTGCAATTTTCTGTCTCCAAGATTTCCTGCCCCAATCCAAGATTGTGGCCACCTCTTATTTTTGAGAATTTCTGCCACCAAGCAACTTAACTGATTAAGCAGCACATAAAAGTGGTGCCAGCATACACGTGTGCACAACTCAGTATAGGACCAGTAAACAAAGATGACACTTTTGTGAAAACAAAGCATGAAAGGGTAATGAAAAGAGGAAGCCATATCGTGTAGTGCAGACATTTTCAGCTTTTACGACAACTAGTTAAAAGGCACACGTATACATGATATAACAGCCAACTTAATTTTTCTGACGGCAAAGAAGAAAACGACGTGTAATAAAATCACATATTAAAATGGAATTTATTGGGCCGTATTTTCGCCTTTAAGCGATGATAATAAATCCCGGCATTTATGCATTCATGTTGGGGAAACCACTGCCATAATAAACTTGGGGGGTGTGGTGGGGAGAAATCTGAATCCGCGAGAAATGTCACAGCACAAAGTTGGCAAATCTTTCATCAGCCATTGATCGAAGCGTGTCATTGTCAAGGATTAAATATTCCATTTGTTTTTATAACTGACTTTATGATCCTTGCTTCACACACTATCATAGCAGAACAAATACTCCGATAGTACTTCGTCATTTTTATGGGCCGTGACGTTCTTTCATCCTGTCAAGAGAACAAGTGGAAGATTTCTCGATCAGATATTTTAAGGCGACATCTGCTGCATTATATTTGAGTTAGAGATAGTACATGAATAGAAAAATAGTCTCCTCAATAACTTTCTCGAAATGCAAAACCACAAAATACAACAATTTCATATATTTCCTCCTCTTCCTCTTCCTCCTCCTCTTCCTCCTCCTCTTCCTCCTCCTCCTCTTCCTCCTCCTCTTCCTCTTCCTCCTCCTCCTCCTCTTCCTCCTCCTCCTCCTCTTCCTCCTCCTCCTCTTCCTCCTCCTCCTCCTCCTCCTCTTCCTCCTCCTCCTCCTCTTCCTCCTCCTCCTCCTCTTCCTCCTCTTCCTCCTCTTCCTCCTCCTCCTCCTCCTCCTCTTCCTCTTCCTCTTCTTCCTCTTCCTCCTCCTCCTCTTCTTCCTCTTCCTCTTCCTCCTCCTCCTCCTCTTCCTCCTCCTCTTCCTCCTCCTCTTCCTCCTCCTCTTCCTCCTCCTCTTCCTCCTCCTCTTCCTCCTCCTCCTCCTCCTCCTCCTCCTCCTCCTCCTCCTCTTCCTCCTCTTCCTCCTCCTCCTCCTTCACTTCACGGCATGGGCAGAGTGCCCGTTCCGTCTCACAATAATTGATCCTTCCATCTCTTTTTAGGTCTACCAATATCTCTCTTTCCTTGTCGCTGATATTGGAATGCAATCTTAGGCAGTCTTGTTTCGGACGTTCTTTGTATATGCTGCGTCCATTCCTTTTGATATTTTTCAATTTTGCTACTTATCGAGTCTACGTTGAGTTCATTTCTTATGTCTTCGTTCCATATTCTATCGAACCTTGTGCATTCCTTTGTTTTCCTTAAAAAGTTCATCTCTGCACTTGGAATTTGGCTTTTCCTTTTCTTCGTGAGTACCAATGCCTCACTTCCATAAAGTAGTGCAGGGACTGCCATTGTTTTGTAGAACTTTAATCTTGTATCTCTTCTTGTTTTAGTTCTCAATTTTCTATGCACTGTGCCACAAATCATTTGGAATGTTGCAAGCTTTTTGCTCACATCTCTGTCTGTTTTCATCATATAATTAAGATTACATCCTAAATAGCTGAAGTTTTAGTAGTTCTAGTGGTTTGTTGTCTAATATTATTTTTGGTCTTATATGTTGTTTTCCCCAAAAGGCCATTATCTTAGATTTTTCCGTCATATATTGTCATATATTACATAAAACATAATAAGGGAAGCATTGATATTATCTAAATTAAACAAATAGAATGAGAAAGCTCATAAGCAAATCCACAGTACACCTGGAATAAGAAATTTGTCGATGATTTTCCAATAATGACGTACACTGAGATGTCATTTGTTGGAAGTAACCTACATATTTTTCAAGTCTTTTAACTCAGGAAGCATGCTACAATTTAGTCTACTTCAAAATTCGTCACATTAACCTAATTCTAAAAATTTGCCCACATAGGTAGCGTAGATGGTAGCATTGCTATCTCACGTTCAAGAGGTCCCAAGTTCGAATCTCGGTCAGGACAAGTTACCTAGATAAGGTTTTTTCCGCGGTTTTCCGAGTTATGCTGAAGGCTGGCCATGCACTTCATGGATAGCCAGGGTGTGCTTCACGCTAGTCTTCGTGTGATTGGCTGGAGAGTAGTTGGGGTCCTGCCGGGTCCTTCACACAGTGAAATGAAATGTGTAGAGTTTAACGCCCGCTTTTACTACATAAGTCACCGCAGGCGGTGACACTGATGATGCACGAGATGAAGATGGAGCACCGGTGGAATGAGATGGCAGGGGAAACCGGAGGTCCCGGAGGAAACCCGCCCCAACGCCGTGTTGTCCACCACAAATTTCACTTTGCGGTCGCGTGGCCTCTTCACACAGTGAAGAATAATCAAGAGGGATCGATAAACATCTAAAACTGACCTGCATTTCCAGTCAGCAACATACGAAGCTTTCAGAATGCTAGTGGTTTATAAAGAGGAGCTAAATTGCCACTGCAAAGGTTGCTGATGTAATGTACAAGTGATTTGAGTAGTTACTGAGCAGCAAGCGAGAGAATGAGAAGAGAGTTCTGTGTTGGACACTCCAGTGAACGACTGGAAGAAACAAGTCTTGGGTTTCCACTCCAGCGAGAGACTGGGAGAGGTAGTCATGCGTTTGACGCTGAAGTGAGCGATCGAGGAGGGAGATGCAACTGGGAAATTGAGAGAAAATACGTACCAATTGCTTTCATTTCGGGCTTTACTAACATCGACAATTTTTAAGATCACTATGCCGTTTTACATATCTTGAACACAACCGAGTTTTAAATCTCATTTTTCTCGAAATGTTTTCTATTTGGGCCGCTTATCTTCCAGTTTACATTAGAGACTCAATTTTATCAGCAATTACATACATATATGCAGTTTTAATTTATTAGAATAGCTTCAAAATAAGAATGAACATGGGTTGAGTCAATACGGTTATGCTATTGTGTTGTTGCCAGTTCCACGGCAAGCGGGATACAGATGGAAGATTGTCTCAAACTAGCAAGTATCATACAGATGCTGAGATGTACAGTGATACAATACTGACCCAGAAGTTCGCTTTATATTTCAGCAGTGTTTGAGAACATACACAATGATTATCGCCCAATCTTAACCTTAAAACCTTGAACTGAAGAACAGTTCGCTTACATAGCTATCGTTCATATGCACACAAAACAAGATGACTCAAATTAGATGCGTTCAACGAAAGAAGGTGTTTGCTACAGTGAAACAAAATAGTGACATTTCAACGATATAGTTTATATTTTAATTATGCCATATTTGCATACTGTCTGGATTTGAAACCAATTTTTGTTTCATTAAAATGATAAATACTAAGGATATGAATGTGTATTTATGAAGCATTTTACACCATAAATCTCATGTACTAATGTTATACATTGTGCGCAGAAATTTTAGTCTTGCAGCAACAATATCGCTTCTTCCAAGCAGCTTCTTCCCATATTTCCTCCGAAGAGATTTCATAACGCTATGAATAGAAGATACAGAATTCGTAAGTTCTATTTTCCCTCTCATTAAGTTTGTCAGCCTTTTTGCAGTTCGATATTCAACCTTGACATGTGAATCCAATTGTTCTACGTGGAACATAATTTTGAAAATTGTCTAAGTTGTTAACACGTTTTTAGCTGCCCGATGTTTCCCTGGAGATTAAATGTGAAAACTTATCCTAATTTGGTAAACTGTTTGCCTTCATTAACAATGTCCGTCACAGATTGAGTACTCAAGTGACAAGCTTGTAACATTAATTCTCGATTCTGACCGAAATTTGTAATTTTGAAAATGCATTTAATTGACATCTGTTTGAAAAAGGAATACACATTAACAAGAATATTTGTGCGCTCATAAAAGATCAGCACTTTACTGAATGCAGGGTACAAAATGCAACTGCAGCATAGCAGGTGTGTGCTTTCCTTCATTGACAGTTAATAATTATTTTCTTTCTAGTCAGGCGCCTTATCTTTCCGTATCCCCGAAACCAGATGTGCTACAAACATGGGGTTTAGACAGTAATCCTCAGAAAAAAATATCTCTGTAACATGGGAAAACTAAACAATTCTTTAATTAGTATCTTAAGGGTGTTCAAAGAAATTAACTGCATGCTACGGCAAAGCGAGCCAGTATGTGTGCTTAACTGTAGAACGATGCAAGCACCATATTGGCTAGTAGCTATGGAACAACAACGCCTTGCCCCAAGTTCATTCCTATTTTATAGCTACCTTAATGATTTATGTTAGCTAAATGTTTTGGTAGCACCATTTCAATTTAAAAATGTTCGATATTATTTCCTTCATAACTGTCAAAGCTAGATTAAAGCTTAGATGTATCAAACCGTATCAAGCGTAGGATCTTTTAGTTACTCTAAAAAAATCTTTGAATCATGAGACTCACTACTCACACTTCTACAAACGTTTTATGTGACCTTTTTTCCCCATCTACTCGCTGCCAAATACAACTAAGTTCTAAGTACATATATACGAGGAAAGCAGATTAAATTCTTGCAGTAGCCAAATCTTTTAAATTCCGTCGCTATGTGATGACGCTAGTGTTAAACTGTTCTGTTTGAGCTAGAAAGAAAGTACAAAAGCACATAAATAAAATAAAGTTTCATCTGGGAATAATATTAAGTATCTAAAACTTCAAACCAAGAAAAGAAAGACCTCTTGAAAATGCTTAACGCTACAATATTTCACATGCATTGCAAGTTTTATTGAGATTTGCCTTCTTTGTGTAGCAAGATTTGTCTACCTCTAATGGTGTACCAGCAATATAAAAGTGTTTCATAAAGGGAACTTCGCCGGCAATTATCCACTATTTTATTTTTCATGAAAACGAACCTAAATATGTTTTTTAATCAAAATCGTCACTCATTTTTAATAAATATAAAACAATGGACAGTCTATGTTTTGGGGGCTGACAGTAAGGCATTTTGTTGAACATTTTCATGTAGCTTCCTTTAGAGCCTGAACTTAAACACTAAGTTTGGTATTTATCCTAATTTTCGTTGTTGAGTTATATATATATACACAATACTTTTAAATCACTTTTTGGTTTCAGCGGTCCCCAAACACGTATTTCCAGTGTAATCTTAAAATAGATTTTCCGTATAGAACAGGATAATTCTAGTTGTAAGAACATAATATAAAATTTATTTCTGAGACGATTAGGTAGTTAATTAAAAGTTTTGTACTGTCAACTTATCACAGAGTGATAAAACTTCCAAGAAGTTGTGGATATACAGTGTTTATAGGTGCACTGACTTAAAAGTAAGCACGATTTGAAGGTCATTGGAGTTCAAAACTGCTCTTAGTTGTTAACTATCCCGCTAGAACTATATGCCTTCAAAAAATAGCTAAAACTAAATTAATTCGGTACCAAAGTATACCTGAAACTACAATAAGAAGTCGAGAAATATAGCGAAAGGAAACCTGCTAAACTGTTTATGGAGATATAGTTCTAAAAAGATTTCTTATGGATTTGAAGAAAAGATGTTAGGAAAAACATGGTCATAACATGAGGTTCCTGAGAACACTGAAAAGCTGCACATATAAATAGCTTCCTTTTTAAAATTAAATGTACAAAGTATTTAAATAAAAAATGCCACATATTATGATAATTCCAAACATCTACATAAAACAACTTTAAATATTCGGAATAATTGACCATCAACAGATGTTGACAACTTTAACGATAATGCAGATACGAGCCAATAATAAATGTCCCAATTTTGTTTTGCAGTATCAAACATCAGGTACACATCCGGAAATCGAGAAGGCAGTGAAATGAGGGTTTGTGATTGAAAAAAGGCACTTGAATACATTTATCACTATACGAATTAATAGATAACCCCTTTATATCAATGTGTATCTTCTTTAGTAGTAGTGCTATGGTATAGAGCTAACAAAATTTTCCGGTAATATAGTCCAGTTTTAGGAATGTTTAGAATCATATTAATTATGTCAAAACGAAATTAAATGACCAAAGAGAAAGAACAGAAATTCGTCTATTACTATTTATATTGGTTTATATTCTATGCATATTTCCACACTCTGAAGGATGCCACGAATGATGCCTCAGCCATGATTCGAACTTGGAATAGGCGCTCTACCGACTGAGCTCTAAAGCTAGTCCATGAAGCCTTGCCAAGTAAATTTCGGTATTAGTTTCTTATTTTGTGATGATGAAAATGCTATTGAACGTTTATTGCGCATGTACTTATATGTATAATGGCAGAGTCTACCGCCAGTTTTGCCTTGAAACATCGCAAGGGAAAACATTTACAAAGTGGCGAAAAAAGAATTGTGCTGCATGCGTTTAATGCACTCAGAAAGAAGAATCCGTCTTTGTCAGCGAGAAAAGTTGAACAGCTGTGCTCTGAACTTACAGGTGTGAGTGTTAGATCCGTAGGAACATCGTGACGTGAATTCGAGACAACAGGAATACTTCCACTCCAGAGGCGATATTGCTGTGTGGCGAAAACTTCATTTAAGGACAAACAGACTGTACCGGGATACAAATCTCAAAATATACTGCCTTGACTAAACTTGGGTGAATGAAGGACGCACCACAAGTATGGCGTGACACGACATTTAAGACTGAAAGAAAAGCATTTTAGCAAGGTATGTATGCTGGTTTTAAAAAAAAAAAAAACCAGTGGAAAAGGCCGAAGGCCTTTCGTTTTTAACTTGTTTCAGTTTCATTGCTCAATCATGCAGTTTCAACTTGCTCGGTTTCATTATAAACTTGTGTTGTTGCATGCCTTCATATATTATTTGTATGATTTTATCTATCTTCCTGACATTTATTATGACGCTTACTGCAGGCTTAAATGTCACGGGAAGGCACCGTCTATGGCCTATGACGCGAAAAAATTAGCCAATTAGGATGAGGGGAGGGTAGTTGTACGCGGAGTGATACATGTCGGCGAGGCAAGGTTATATGAAACAGATTAAGTATCCTCTTGCGTTCTCTCCGACATGGATCCAACTGAAAAATAAAATTATTAGCTTTAATCACCTCGCAATATTCCTTGTACTAAAGCTCCTTTGCTTTCCGATGTATTTATCGCCGTATGTATATTATTTGTATTACTCTACTCAAACCTTTTCGGCTAGCGAGTACCAGAAACGTTTCCTTATTTCTTAGTACTTCTAAAATTTCACTACATAGGGGGGCCCAGTTTTTTGACATATGATGGAGTCAACTGTCAATTACTCGTAATATTGGGGTCATTTGGGGGCTTTCTTGTTTCCGTAGCTAAATTTCAAGACCATAAGTGTTATATAACTTAACACCGTGAGTGTTAAAAGCATCAGTAAGTTGAATATATGCTTCCCAAATTGTTCTAAATAATCTTAAGACCCTCATATTTGTCTGGATAGATGTCACTACGTGGTATCTCTGAAATTACATGTAGTAGCTATTTACATTTTAAGTTAACTTTGTGGGTTCGTAGAATTAAAAGACCAGGTTGCAGAAATTAAAAATTGCTCTTTATTTACGCAGAAACATGTTTGTACACCCCTTTTCAGAAACAGAATTACATAACATATACAAATACAACCTTAAAGGTCGTCGACCACAAACAAAAGACTTCACTTTCAAAACACAGCTGTACACACGTGAGTCCAATTACGACTGTCACAACTGGCGATCCGTGGCTTCTTTTATAGCTCCACTCATTTTACTGGAAATTTTTGGAATGTTTTCTAACAATCAAGACGGCACTTGAAAGACAAACCTTCCAGTCATCTATCTGTTTCGGCAGGCTTATCTCCGCGCTGCACTATCTGCCCCTTTGTGCGCGCCGGCCGAGCCAGTCGCAACAATTCGATCGGTGACAATATGAACCTAGTTATAATTTTGGCATTTAATCCGCAAGTCTTTTAAGTACTGTTAACACATATATTACATTGAATTAACTATATTAGATACACGCACACCCTCTTTACTTAAGGAGACTTTTTATTCAAGAAATATTAAAACTGGTGAAATCTCATTTATTTGTTATCACTAATCAATATTACAAATCTATATTTTCTTACACGTAGTTGGATAAGCAGATAGGTTGACAAAGCAAATAAGAGTGCGAGTAAACTATTACGTTTCAAGCAGCAATTCAATGAGTAGCTGATGGTGTCATTAAACATAATACATCCAGAAGTTGTAAAGGATTCTTTCTCTCGGTTTTAACGTAGTACCCTGACGCTAGAAGTAACGCTCCGTTGTTTATATTAAAAGCTCGTTATGTCATGTGACAATCTCTGAGGCCTCGAGAATTGCATACAAAATTAAAGACAATTTATTTGTGACAAACGTTTGAAGTGAAAATTTCCCTGGGGTTTAGCGTGGGAATGCTTTGAGAACAAATTGAAACAAAACTGGAGGAACAAAGTGTTCTCTCAAAGACTGTCAAATCTAGAAATAACTTAGGACACAATTTTCGCTTTTGATGAGTTCGTACATTGTTAGCAAATGTTAGCAAATGTTTCTGTTAGCAAAGAGAAGTTATTTATATTACCCTTATGCTTTAAGAATATTGCAGTTTTTCAGAGATAGCGTGAGTAACCGCAATATCAGGCAGCGATTACGAGGTGGCGAATTAATCGACATCAGATAATTAAAAAATAAGATAAATTAATAAAAATTCTTTGCTTAACCAATATAATAATCTTGTTTTAATAATATGAAATTAGCATGGATAGAGCAAGGATTAAAATACATGTTGACTTAAAGAATAAGAAGGGAAGAATATAATTTAATATATCATATATACTAGCATCCAGGTAAGAAAGAGAAAATATTCTTGTAAAAATCTGTACACGTCGGAGAGACAGGAAGGAAGGACCGTTACGTTATTTGTGCTGGGAAAGGTTCACTGTCTGAGAACTATAGAATACTTCCAGCCAGGAATGTGTTGGGACAAAGGGGCTTTCAAAGTGCAGTTGGGCATGAACGCTAAAGATATTTACTTCGTGATTTGCTAACGATGTATACCGTTACAAACAACTCAGGGTAGGCGTACCCCAACTCAGAGTGATCTGAACGTCAATGAGTTAGATGATTTTTGCAAACCAATGCGAAAATTCGAAATAAGTGAGAAACCAATATTAATGTAACATTTGAGAAGGGTGATAAAGTTAGAGAGGGGGTCAGAATAAAGATAGAACTGAATCATGAAGTAAGAAAAACTTACTTAAAGGTGATACTACGACAGGAAGGACGTGTTCCTGCGCATTAAGAAGGAGAAGCGAATATTTATAAGTCCGAAATGTAGGGAAGTTAAGAATAGCGCAACCAGCGTAATTGGAAGTAGCATTAGAAGTTTATTAGAGCAAAGTAGAAAGAAGAAGAAATAGAAATCGCGCGGAAGTAACTTTAAACAAGTAATCCAGGGTTTCAAGTAAAATTGAATTGATGTTAGGAATTTTACTAACAGTTGGTCACCGATCCAAGTCGATAAGCAAACTTACTAGGAATTAAAATAAATAATTCTGCAACAAAGTGTTATTAATACGACTGAGTAGCCAAAAACCACCAAAATTCATTTCCTATAACCATTCACCTGAGGATAAGAGAACTCTTAGTTCCAATTAGAACCCAATCAATTTAACACTGGTATGCGGGTTTGCCGCACGTGACATCAGTGTTACATTTCATGGTTAATTCACGGCACATTGAGTAGACGTTTGCATTCTCAGGGTAAGGCAAAAAATCTGAAAACGTCCCTAGGAAACTCGCTTTATTGCGATTAGACCTCGATACCTAGGTTAGATAGCAATAATAATGATGCATATTCCGGAAAGGTCCACAAAATCATGGAAGAGTTTGGCATATCTGCCAACGTGGCCTTTTTACTGCGAACGCCACCTCTTAGAGAGTTGAATGTAGAAACTGAAGAGCGATCAGATCTTGGATAGGCTTGTGTAACCGTGTGACCGGCGTCTCTAAATTTCCATATGAAATATATCTGAGCCGCTCCAAGCCTACCGCAAGCTCCGAGCGTTCCAGAACTGTTTTAAGGGAAGCTACTAGTACATGACCGACTTCAGGGAGAAACTGAAAAATGGTGCAACAACACCGCCACCTGGACATCTCGAATGCAAGCTTCCCACATTGTAACACAAGGATTACGTTTCGATCTATAAAGGTGGAGACACCAGGGCTCTTTAACAGTAAACAAACAGCCGCTTGTTCTAACCTGTTCATTAGTGTCGTTATAAGTATAAAACATACGCATTAGGATCAAAATTTCTAATAAGAACGAAGGTATACTGTACATGAGTTAACTTCTTAATTAAAACTATTTAGAAGGTTTTGAATCCCAAAGCCGCCTTTATTGAAAATAGTTTGTTTAAACACAAACAAAGCCTATGCATGTTTATGGCATAAGTCAAAGTAATTACGCATGGTGTATGTTTCCCAGGTGGAACAAATTTTTCCAATGTGGGGTGTAGAAAGAAGTTGGGTGACGATGGACGTTCTCGGAGTTGTTCTCGGAGTTGTTCTCGGAGTTGTTCTCGGAGTTGTTCTCGGAGTTGTTCTCGGAGTTGTTCTCGGAGTTGTTCTCGGAGTTGTTCTCGGAGTTGTTCTCGGAGTTGTTCTCGGAGTTGTTCTCGGAGTTGTTCTCGGAGTTGTTCTCGGAGTTGTTCTCGGAGTTGTTCTCGGAGTTGTTCTCGGAGTTGTTCTCGGAGTTGTTCTCGGAGTTGTTCTCGGAGTTGTTCTCGGAGTTGTTCTCGGAGTTGTTCTCGGAGTTGTTCTCGGAGTTGTTCTCGGAGTTGTTCTCGGAGTTGTTCTCGGAGTTGTTCTCGGAGTTGTTCTCGGAGTTGTTCTCGGAGTTGTTCTCGGAGTTGTTCTCGGAGTTGTTCTCGGAGTTGTTCTCGGAGTTGTTCTCGGAGTTGTTCTCGGAGTTGTTCTCGGAGTTGTTCTCGGAGTTGTTCTCGGAGTTGTTCTCGGAGTTGTTCTCGGAGTTGTTCTCGGAGTTGTTCTCGGAGTTGTTCTCGGAGTTGTTCTCGGAGTTGTTCTCGGAGTTGTTCTCGGAGTTGTTCTCGGAGTTGTTCTCGGAGTTGTTCTCGGAGTTGTTCTCGGAGTTGTTCTCGGAGTTGTTCTCGGAGTTGTTCTCGGAGTTGTTCTCGGAGTTGTTCTCGGAGTTGTTCTCGGAGTTGTTCTCGGAGTTGTTCTCGGAGTTGTTCTCGGAGTTGTTCTCGGAGTTGTTCTCGGAGTTGTTCTCGGAGTTGTTCTCGGAGTTCGATCTAGCCATTCCTCGGCTGATCTGTTATTTGCCTGGACTCTTCTTTTCAGGGGTGATCGCGGTTATGGAAGGATAATGTTTTAAATAAAAGATTATTTATAATTTCCCCAACGAATCTCCAAACTTTGAGGTTTATTAAGAATGAAACTTTTTAACATAAATCAATCGATATCAGTATTCTCTGGTGGAATCCTTTTAACTGTTCACCAATAATCACTTTTCTGCTGCACCAAGTAAAATATAGTGATACATATATTGTTACACACAAAAATTGCCTTTGCACATGAGCGTCTATTGGCGGACTTACACGTCCTTTCACCATGGAAGTCAAATGAAAAAGAAGGAATCACCTTCAGTCCAGGTGCTTATATAGTCCTTTTGCCGTTGCCATCACGACAAATCAACATCATTCAACATTTATACATTTCTTCATAAATTTTGTATAATAACTTTTCATACCATTATTTTTTTTTACTTATTTAATTCACTAAATAGATATCATTTTAATCGTTTCACAGGTTTGCAGTTTTAACTCACTTTACACGTTTCCGTAATGAAGTATTTTCTGATACTGAATTTGCATTTTCCATTTAAGGCATTCTTTCGGTAAATATAACATTATTGAACAATAACGGAGCAGAAAATCAAATACTGATTTACTAATATAAAGAGCTGATAAAGTCTTGAGAGGTATTTCAAAATTTCAAAACCTAACTATTCAGTAACTAGGTTAACTTCATTGCAACTACCACCCCCCAGAAGAAAGGGATCAAATGAGGCAACCACCTTAGACTATAGGTGACACCTTAGGCTGACAGGTCACAAAGAGGCGCGGAAATCTTCCTTAAAATGCAGTTCAAGGTCCTGCTCTACTGCTAGAGTTGCCTAAAGGAAACGAAAGGATTTTTATGACACCATCATAGACAACGAACCTTATACCTCTCAGCTCCACAGGATTGTGGTAGCGTGCCTGCAACAATATAGAGGTTCCGAGTTCGAATCTCAGGGCGAGTTATCTGGATAAGTTTTTCTTTTTTCGGTGTTTTCCCTTGAAGCCGTTATTTATGTACCAACCCCAACCCCAAACGTTCGTTCTGGTGTTATTGGAAATTTAAAAAATATTTAAAATGTTGAAAAAGTTCGTATACTGTAGGAAGTGTAGTGGTGATTGGAAGGAATATAAAATGCACTACTACTCAAGTTATTGAACACACCTATTTTTTAGGATTTATTGAAACAGTGGGATAAAAGAGACCTAATATGGAGTCACAAAAGTATATTTAATTCAAATCAGCAATACATGTTAGATTTTGTCATCTTCAAGTTAACCTCCCCTTGCATTAATTACGGCTTTGCAAACTATGGGCAACCCTTTAAGTAAGTACGCCAGTTTAATCTTCAGAAATATCCCTCCAATGCGTTTTGCACACCACTCCACAATACATTTACATTATTGGGTTGTTTCTTTCTGACTACTCTGTCCACATGATCCCAAAGTAGTTCCATACTGTTGCAGTCAGGACTGAGTGGGCCAAACCATGATCTTGAAGTCCTGTCTCTCCTCCATTCGTTCAACGTATCTTTTAAAAGGTAAAAGTAGGGGGTCATTGTCGTGGTGCAGAGTGAAGCCCTTGCCAATTAAGCGCGTCCCAGATAGTTTGGCATAGCGTTGGAGAATGTTGTGATAATGTTCCTTCATAATTACTTATATTTGCACAATATCGCTTGTCCTATTGCCACAAAAGAACCCCGTACCAGTACCGAACTACCTGTAAGATTGACTGTAGATGTGCACTGAGGTGCCATGCGTTCATCTTTCACACGCCAGAAAAGCTGGTGACGTTTTGGGCCAAATACAGAGGCCGACAGAAGTATTCGAATAATATAACATTTAACATTGCTTGTACTATAAATACTGTAATATTTTTCTGGCGACTGTTGAACATGTAAACATTAACCTTTTGTAGCTCGGAAACAATATTTAAAATATCACTTTGCATGTATTTATTTCACAATATGTACTGTATTCTATTGTCCCTCTTATTGGAGGACATAAGTATTCGAATGTACCCATTCGAACAGAGAGAAAGGTGGTTGGATGTACCCCACACGCCCCTACCACATAGCAGCTTGTGTTTGTGCTATGTCTCGAGATAGTGCTCAAAGTTATTCAGCCGATTGGGAACTCACTGGTAATATGGAACGTAAAGGTAAGGAGACAATGTTGGCAGAGAGGAATATCGTGATAAATATGTAAAAACAAAGCAAATCTCTCTCAGAAATTGCCAAAACATTAACAGAAGTAAAACTACAATGTTCTGCATAATTCAACACATCAAACAGTCAAATACTGCTGTAAATAAACGTAGAAATGGCGCTCTTTCTAAACTCACCACCAGGGACAGGAAGCAAATAATAAAAATGGTGAAAGAGAATCCAAGAATCACTGCATCTGAGATTAGAGGATGCCTTGAGCAATATTCTGGCACTGTGGTTCACACCAGAACAGTTGAACGGGTTTTAAATAATACTGGGTACAATGCCCGCGTTACTTGGAAGAAACCACATGTTAATAAGGTGAATAAAAAGCGTATAGAATTTGCTAAACATGGTGAAACCATTGCTATGTGGTGAATCCAACACATTTCTGGGATAAGTTTCTCTGGTAGGACAAGAGCATATTCTATTTATACAAAAATGATGGACGTCTTAAAGCGTGGAGACTGCCAAATACATAATGGGAACCTAAGAACATGGTAGCTACAGTGATACATGATGGCAGTATTGTGATGGTATGGGGCGGTATAGCTTCATCTGGCTTTCGGGAACTGGTGTTCATGTATGAGATCATGGACAAATTTGAATACAACAGGATTCTTGGAAACAATCTTAAAGAGTACAGAGAAGCTGGGATTAGGGCATGATTTTACCTCAAGCAGGACAACGATCCGAAGCATACTGCTGAAATTGTAAGGCTTTGGATCGTGTACAACACTCCACACAATCTGAAGACACCGCCCCAATCTCCAGATTTAAATCCTATAGAGAAAATCTGGAAGAAACTCGAGGAGCATGTGAGGAAGCATCACATCGGAAGCAAGGAACATCTGAAAGAACTTCTTCAAGCAGAGCGGAGAAATATGAACTCTACAGTTACTAAACAATACATACAGACAATGTCCAAATGATTATCAGCAGTAATTCAAAGAAAGGGGATGATAAATAAATACTAGCTATCCTCTGTTCGAATATTTATATCCAGATGTAAAGTAACCTTTTTTATTTCTCCTTGTAGTACAAATTAGTTGCAGTTGCTATTGATGAGTTTTAATGTTTAATGGAAAACTCGATTTTATTTTGTACTAGTTGTATTTGCATATGCTTACTCTGCGTAGCTTAAAAATATTATAATTAATAAATGTTTACGTTCGAATACTTATGTCGGCCTCTGTAGCTCAAACTTAGATTCATCAGTAAATAGCGCCTTTTTCAATGATCAACAGTCCAGCTTTCATTCATTTGGTACATTGTAATCTTTTCCGTTTATTAACAGCTCTCAATATGGGTTTCTTTGTCGCAATGCAACCTTTCAGATGTGCATACAGAAGTACTTTCTTCACTGTAGAAACAGAGATTCATTACTCAATTGGTTCAGTTTCGTTGTCAGCATATGTGCTGCTTTGCCACAGTCGTGTTTGCTGGTCACTATTAAATGTTTTTCCTCACTTTTCGAGGTCACCCTGGGCCTCCCCCTTTCGATAACAATCCTTATTGCTATTTGCAGTTACTCGTACGTAGCTTGTTACAGCGTAATGGACACTTCCCAAGGAAACTTGTTCTTGTGTAGCAATTTGACGCACGGTGTGTCCTGCTTCATGTAAGCTGACTATTGCAGCACGCTTTTCTGCTGAAAGCTCCCTTCTGTTACCCATTACAGAATTCTCAACTACATAATAACCAACATAATAACATGTGTACCGTTCACCTAGTTATAAAACATTGAAGTTTACAGCCAATACCTACATCAAGGGAATCCCAGATATACTATGACATTCAAAACAACATTAGGGTAAGTGTTCCGATATGGATCAATATATGCTACATTTTCAAAATGAACATAATTGACAAACAAATGGTAGCACTGTAAATTTAAATTATGTTTCCATGGATATCTATCATATATAACGGATATTGCCTTTGTTCGGAATTATCGTTTGTTAATTGCAAGAAAATAAGCAGTTCAACAGGCTATTAGTATAATTACTTCAGTTAAGTTGTGAAATAATGAAATACATCGATATAGGTGAGATCCCCTAAATAGGTTCCTTGTTGACCGATTTAATTCAAGTTGCGGAAAGAAATTTAAATTCTTCAATCAATCCGGCATATCGATTACAAAAGTAATAACATAACACAAAGCCGAGCAAGTTATCAATGAAAATTCAGTATATAAGAGAGAAGTCATTTTATTACAAATAGGTGTCCACTATAGAGCAAATTTGAAATGCAATATGAGTCATAAATTTACTGAACCCTTATCCTAAAAGATGAATGCCTGGTAACTAAATTCTATGGACTCTGGGATCATTTGAGCATCATTTCACCCCATTTCATTCACGGTACGATACGGCTTACGTTTAAGACGTAAGCTAATCATTTCAAACCTTACATACAAATCCACCTGAAAGATGAGAAGCACACGGAATGAAAGGAAGCTTATGGAAAGAAATCGTGCTTAGATCAGAAACTACTACAATTCAGATACCGACAAGGTAAATGCATGAAAAACAAAGAATTAATGGTTGGTGGCAATCAAATCCCGGACCACCCGGATGGGAGACTGCTTGTTTATTAACTAGCCATCTTCTTTCCTTAGCATAGTTATCAGTATGCTCATTAGAATTTTTTTGTCCTGTTACAGCTCACCAATGTCATCAACAAACGTTAATATGGTAAAATGATTTGAATCAATCACATGTAAATAAAATCACTTTACTGAAACCCTTTAACCTCGAACTCGATTGAACTGGTTAGACGTGAAAGAATGCGTTAATTCGTTCTGACTTTTGCATACAGAGCCAACTCAACAAAGACCAGCTTGTTCTGTCTTATCCATTAAAACTCTCCTAGTTCCGTTTCTATATGAAGAAAGAACCTGCATTTATGCTTTCTTACATATGTAACCGAGTTGCAAAGGAAGTACGGGCAGGGATCTGCTGGGAATTGTAGAAAAAGCTAATTGTGTTGCAATCCCGCGGGTTTCCCTAGCAGCTATTTATTTAGCTAGCTGGTCTACCAATAATTTATAAACTTACTTTTCTAAGACTATATCCATACTTTCTCCTAGTTATGATAAATACTAGTAAGAAATGACTTCAAATGGATAAAGTATTATGAACGGATAATGAAATCTTTAAAAATATGAGTAACTGTGCTTTGAAATGTCATATGTACTCTTTTCTCATTAAAGTAGTACTTAAAAATTATTCACATTAATAATAATGAATATCATGAAATGTACCACAAAGTTCGACAAATTATGCGTTTTAATAAAATCTATATTCTTGGTGTGAGAGCTTCTATAACCCTTGACGATTATCTGTTACAGAAAGTTTCACAATATCCATTTAAAATGAAAGTTCATTTGATTCAATTTCACATATGATTATTTTCAAATATTTTAAACATGTGTTTAAATTAAAATTCTTAACCAATTACTTTGCCAACAGAAAGAAAAACTTATACCTTTCCTGTAAAGGTTTGTTAGGGTTAGTCTAACTGTTTGGAAATATTTGTGATATACTTTTGCAAGATATTGAATACAAGTCCTAGTGTGAGGTTTATACATTTCGTTCCTAGTTTTTACATATTAGCTATTTTGCAAAAACGAATTTAAGGGACTAAGGATGTTAAAATGCAATTGTTATTTTATGAAGATCTTTGTTATTTAATTTACATTTTAAATCCTAAACTGAATTTAGAACATTAATAAAATATGATTTGTTTAGTAAATGTTTTTAAACTGCATTTTGTGATAAAATGATGATACCTAATTTTTGGCAGGAAAAAATATTTCTTCTGATTACGTAGAAAGTGAAGCTAACTGCAGTGAAGCAATGAGTATTAGACAATTATAATTTGTAACAAAAACTTCACTCATCTTAAGAAAATTATGTTAATTCTTCTTTCCAATTGAAATCGATTTCACGAACTGTTATCCGCAAATCAGGCAAAGAAAACCACACGAGAAAACAAATTCGTCGTTAAGGAAGTTGCTATGTTCTTATGTTTTTTTTTCTCAGTATAACCAACATCTGAAAACGAAACAAATTTCAGAACAGAATCAACTGCTGGCATTTCAAAATTCATTACGCGAAGTTTATTTTTTAAAACAAATATATTTTCCCAAACCATTAAATCTATCGGGACATTTAATTGTTTAAATAATTTAACTTCAGGATTTATATTATGGTTAAATGACCAAAAATTATTTGCTATGGCCGATTTATCACTTTGTTTATACTTAATGATACGAAAATGTCATTTCGTTCTGGTTTCCAAATTACGGTTCGTCCTACCAATGTAAACCCGATCACAATCTAAACAATCAATATACCAAAGCTTTTATTATTCTTAGGAATTTAGTAGTATTTTCTCTTAGAGAAATGTAGTAAATTTGTAATACTATATATATATATATATATATATATATATATATATATATATTTATTGTGGAACCAAAGCTATATCATACTCTTTAAAAAATTATCGAAATTGTTTTCTAAACCAAGGATGGTAAGTAAATTTTGAAACACCAGCAGATGATTCTGTTGTTAAGCTTTTTTCGTTTTCAGATTTTGGTAATACTGAAAAAAAATAACATAGTAAGTTCCTTAACGACAATTTGTTTTCTCCTGTGGTTTTCTTTCAATTAGAGAGACGAATTAACATTATTTTCTGAAGATAGGTGAAGTTTTAGTTACAAATTATATTTATATAATATATCTTCTACTTAGAAGACATATAAATTAATATAATTATTTTAGTCGTATATTTTAATTTCCTATAAATTCTTTCATTCTTCTAAACTACCTGAAACATAAAATTTTAACTAAAATTTTATAGGGATTTTAGAGAGAATTAAAACATTACTAAAGTATCCACAAATGCAACAATTGGGATAATTTGTAAGAATATTTTAACATTAACTTTTTCCTATTTTTCGTCTTTTGCTGTTCATATTCACTCCACGCATCCACGACGTTGAAGCCTCGATCACCAGAGCTAAGAAAAGGAGACCTGTAATGCAGCAAGCGTCAGATAAGCCTACCGCTATAGCCTGCATCCCTTTTAACGGCAATCTATCCGGCAGAATCAGCAGAATTCTAGCCAAATACAACACCAGGACCATCCACAAGCTACCTCCGAAGATTAATCATCGGTTGAGATCAGTTAAAGACAAACTGGATTTCCAATTCCGGGAGTGTACCGCATTCCTTGTGAATGTGGGACACCGTATGTAGGACAAACCGTAAGGACCATCGCTATTAGAATACCCGAACCTCAACAGAGCATTCGATTAATGCAACCTGAGAAGTCTGGGCTGGCAGAGCACTGTTTTGATAACGACCATAGAGCCAATTCTCGGGAGACGACCATCTTGGCTTTGGCCATTTACTCTGGAAGGAGCACGCTTAATCGTGAAGCTTGGTTTAAGTTCAGCTCCTCTTGGAAACCGGCCTTAAAATGGAAATCCGTCGAATTAAGAAGCAAAGATCAATACAGCTTGATAATCAAGTTAAGTAATTACGTTTCATTGCCTCAATTTTCTATATTCATGCCATCTCCTGGCATGGCATTTAACTTACTGAAAGCAGTCTTTTGTTCAGTAATGCGAATTTTGATAGTGTTTTGTCTTTGTTTATAGTTATGTTATATCCAGTATTTCATTTGTGGTTATATTTTTTTATAAATATCCTGATGCTGGGAGAGATGCACACTCCCGAAACGTTGATATCTTATCGTCTTTTCACCTGGCTGCTGCCCGAGAAGAAAGTAGGTGTAACATTAATTCATCAACTAATAAGTAGCGGGTATAAACTTTGCCCATTTACAAATCCTATTAAGCAAGTTAGTAAGACAAAGTAATATCTTATAAGCTTTTAATATTGAAAAATTCAAAGTAAGTTGGACTATCTGGTTAATCCATAATTATGTTAGGACTCGCCTAGTCGAGTTTAAATCTTTCCTTTTGGGCTTGCGCAATTTAAGAATACCGCTAGCGATGTTAAAAGGGTTTCACTGCCGTAAGTAATTCTAAACCAGATCACCATAAGCGCATCTTGCTATCAATTATTAAAAAAATGTGATCGATGTTGTCGCGAACAACTACTGTTTTACCCTGACAAATTGTAATTCATCTGCAGGTGGAGCCTCGGGTTAGTTTTTCAATTTGCAATTAAATTTGTTCATTAAGAGTTTTTGTACTTCATTTAATTAAGAGCTTATATATTACAAAATTAACAAGCTTGCACGACAACATTGTATAATAGCATTTTGACTAACGAGCTCTGCTTTATTAGTTTTACGAAATAAAATTTAATCCACAAAATTCTGCGATACAGAACGCAAAAAAAATTTACCACTAATGATGATAAAAATATTACAGGTAAAATAAGCCTGAATTGAATTAAATATCTGTTTGTTATTTGTATAATTTGGTTTCAAATTACAAGATAATTTCTCTCAAATAGTTATTTGGGGAAGCTTGTTTTAATTCGCAATACTCTCAGTTAATTACAAGATACAGTTTCGTCTTCTGTGTTATTGCTAAGGAAAAATACTGCATTACATTTTATCTTAGAATTTTTATCAAAATATAACAGCTTAAACAAGCAATCATGGTTAATATAAAAGTTCTACATTCCCTCTACAGATCTGAAAAGTTTATAATGTGCCCCTATTGACAGGGTAATCTTTGAAATAATGTGAAGAAGTCCATTATTCTCTGAAGTCCACATGATCTATTTATTTTAATAATTCATGCAGTTTATATTATAATACGGAAATTTCTGCCTGCCATTCAGAAACTATCTTAAAAGTTCCTCTCAAGAATATCTTTTCCCTAAGTATTTTATATTAATAATTTAAGTTAAACCTAGGCCAGCAGCATAGGAACGTTTTAATCGTGGTGCTTTTGCGACGCGTCTGAAATTGCGCAAAACAGTCTACCTTATGTGTGCCATTTTTGTATGAAATGTACTGCCCTACATCTAAGCCTTAAAAATGGTAAGTGTTCAGAATACTGATAATCTCCAGTCGAAATTGCGTAGGACATTTTTCTGCGTCTAATTTATACGGATTGCTTCAATTATTCCTATCTTTAAACAGTTTAACAGTTCATTGAAAAGTGATATAAATCTTGGGAGACAGAAGATTGAAATGAATTGAAAATAGCCCACAATGTCCCATGAAGGGCAAAGGACTCGTATCAGATAGGAAAAGCTCGTCTATTGTAACGTAGTGAGCTATTTAACGTTGGACATGCTTATTGAACATTACTCCACTAGGACTTTTGATGCTGCTTTGGACAGGTAGCAGTATTTTTAAATCTCCATGTCCGGTATAACTTAATGGACTTGTGCATTTACGTAGCAATTTCTAAATGGTTTTCTAGCTTTACTAAACGTAACAATTGATTTAAGTTAATTGATGGAAATTAATTATTTCTTCACATTAGCCGTATGTAGGCTATGGTTTTTTTATAGAGTCAACATGAAAAATTCAATGCCATGGCCGGAATTTGAACCACGGACCTCCTGGTTTCCGTCCAGTCGCTCTTACCCATTGAGCTACCAAATTGCCGTCATGACATTCAATTCTCCAATTGACTCATATTTCCCTGGGAAACCACTAGGGGCTCTCGTAATCGAGATAGGATAGTAAATCGCCACAAACGGTGTATCTCGATTACGAGAGCCCCTAGTGGTTTACCAGAGGAAATACGAGTTAATTGGAGAATTGAATGTCATGACGGCAATTTGGTAGCTCAGTGGGTAAGAGCGACTGGACGGAAACCAGGAGATCCGTGGTTCAAATCCCAGTCATGGCTTTGAATTCATGTTGACCCTATCTATCCGAAACCTTAGCTAGTATACGGCTGGTATGGCGAAATGATTAATTTTCATCAATTAACCTAAATAATCCAAAACGGGGTATCCAAGATTTCAGCCTTCTACGTGCTTTGTTTCTTAATCTACCAATACAGAGGACATTCTAAAGGATTATCTTTAAATTTATACAAATTGAGCATTAACGTAACTTTTTAAACAACAGAATTTTAACTGCAACATTAGGAACGTGGATTTGCTTTCATCCCCCTCCCTGTAAATTTGATACCTTTTATAATTATATTGTGGCACAGTTTTTAATTATGTGCATCAAAATCTTCTTTTGGACACCTACTAAAACTAGTAGCCTCTCCCAATCTCGTTGCATCGGAAGCCCAAGAAACTTTTCCCATGCAGTGGTAGTTCAGTATATGAAGGAGTGATGGAGAAAATTGAGGCTTGTAGTGTAATAAATTTCCTGCATTTGAAGGGCAAAACTTCAATTGAGTTGGCGGCTGTTTATAGAAAACATTACCCATTGTATGATACTATTGTGAGGTGGAAAAGGAATTTTAAACCTGGTCACATGTCCCAGACAGAAGGGCCATAACTGGTAGACCGTTCATGACAGATGATGCTGTCAATGTGAAGAAAGTGGAGTGTTTAATACTGGAAGACAGACAAGCAACCATCCAAATGATCATAAATGAGATACATCTTAATTATGGTAGTGTGTGGAAAATTATTCATGACGAACTGCACATGTCTAAGGTGTCTGCACGGTGGGTTCCACGATTGCTAACCCCTTTCCAAAAGAAAACACGACGTGACCTTTCAAGACAGATGTTGATGCTGTTGGATCAGGCTGAAGATAACTTTTTATCGTCTGGTAACCATGAATGAATCCTGGATCTATCAGTACGACCCAGAGACAAAAGCCATGAGCATGGAATGGAAACATGCAGATTCCACATCCCACAAAGTAGAAGGTGCAAAAGTCAGTTGAGACAGTCATGCTTTCAGTTTTCTGGGACCGTCGTGGAGTCATCCATACAGACTATCTTACCAAAGGTCAAACTATCACTGGCATTTACTGCTGTAATCTTCTGGACAAGATACGAGCAGCTCTGGTTAAGAAACGACGCGTATGCTCCCCAAAGTTGTTCGTCTTCTGGCTGACAGTGCACCAGCTCATTCATCTCAAGTTGCAATTGACAAAACAAGGGAATGTGGCTTTGAGACCTTACAACATCCCCCTTATTCGCCCGATCTCGCAACTTATGATTTTTTTTTTTTTGTTCCCGGAAATGAAGAATTTGTTCCGTGGTCGCCGATTTGACAAAATAAATGACGTCATTAATGAAGTGGAAGAGTGGTTTAAAGCGAATTCTGCAGACTTCTACAATCAAGGTATACGGAAGGTCAAGAAACGCTGGGAAAAATGTGTGAATCTGGATATTAACTACGTAAAGAAGAACTAACAGGCATATATCAACAAACTCTCTATCATATGTTTAAAGGGTAATAATTAAAACTTTATAACACCCCTCGTATGACGTGGAATTTTATGTATATGCATAAAATGTACATTACATGTACATTTCATGGGGCTACCAGGTTCGACGGCAATTGCGAATTATTTCTACGGGAGAATTAATTTTAAATTCTTTCGTAACATGGAATAATTTAAAAAGTTCTGAAGATTTTTCAAAACTTTCGATTAATTGGCTGTGATGGGACATTCGTCACTTTGACGAAAGGATCGGCTTTAATTCCACATTTGAAAATTGGTACTGCCATCACCTTATAGACCTCTATTCTGATATATGAAGGTAAATTATCAAGATAAGACACTATTGAGTGTTAATTATAGTATTCATCTAATTAAAATTATTGTATTTTTACAACATACATTTCAGTTCAGTTAAGTTAAGAAAAATCCCTAACATTTAAAAAACACATCTGATATATTATTTCCTTTGCATTAAATGTCCTCCAACGCAGGACATATCAAACGACGAATATACGAGTTAGTGTGGAGGATTTGATACCAAAGTTAAGCGGTGCAATGAATAAAGGATCGTAATGGATTTCAAAGGAACATGGTATATTTGTTAAAACGCGAGCAGCTGCACTTGGGGTGGGTAGTTTAACAAAGTGATGGGAGAAAGCGGGTTCTTAGCAGGGATTCTAAGTGGATAACACTTAACTCCGTTTACAAGGTCAATGTTCGGACCCTTAATAATGGCATGACCGAGACTAATAATCACAATGGAAAAATAATCCCAAAAGGAATTTTGGTGTGAATAAAAACAGGCTTCGGGAGGTGAAAGTCACACGCAGCTGCAGTGAGGAAGACCCACAACTGGGCTGGTGATCCATTAAGAAAGACAGTGTTTTGGTCTTCCGGGAAGGCAGACGAAAACCGATGAGAAAGTGTATGTATCGGTTCCTACGTAAATAACGAATTAAGTGTTATCGCGTAGTAAGCATTCTACATACGCTAACTCTGAACAGAGTGCTATATTGGTAACCCTTGGTCCGCAACTTCGCGAGTTAGGTGGTAATAAAAATAAGCATTCTCTAACGCAGTCTGAAACTAGCATTCCAGTGTCATTAGAATCATCCTTACTCCCTTACATATCCACGCATACCCTTTGACGGAACTCCTGCTCTACCCTGAGTATAGGCCACACTGTTTCAAATTGATGTGAAAATAACTCGCATCAGATTTAAGTTCCCGTTGACAGCTAGGTTATCTGAGCCTGAAGTCAAACTTAAAATCTTATAAAAAGAAGCATATATAATTTAATGTTTAAAAGTTAAAACAAGATATTTAAACATGAAATAAGAACTAAATACTCAAAAGTATAAGATTTTTAAAAGTACACAAGATATTAAAGATGTAAAACGCTCCTATAACGTAAATGCAATTTAGTGTATTATAGTAACAAATCAAGATGCCTTATTTACAGCTAAGGTTCCTTTTTAATCTTGGTTGCCGTCTGACTGACGACCCGAAAATTGTCATTCCCTTGCGACTGCTCTAATATCTGGGAGTCAGATGATCCCTGCAGCTCCGGAGCTAGACTGGGACTTCATAGAGTGGGAGGAGCGGAGTCTTATGTTTAAGCCTAAAACAATTTCTTGTAGGCTACACGTATTGCTATTGTTTGTTGATGGCTTTGGAGTTGAACTGCTGAAGTGTAGTTCGTGAAGATGTGGCACGATTCAATGAGGGAGTAATATCCGGCAGGTCTGTGTGTGGAAGATTCAGCAACATGTACGTGTTGTGCACCAACAGTATTAATAGGACTACAACAGCCGCTGAGGCATAGCTTGTGGTGTAAGCAGGCTTAAGCTGCTCGAAACGCCATCGTGCCTCCTTAAAATGTAGCTTCTGCGTACATTTTTCATCCTGAAATATAGAGCTCCCTCCACAGTTTGAACAACAGGGTGCTCGAGTGCAGGTCGGTTCCTCATGTGCGATAGGCCACTGTGTTTACAAGGAGCAGGATTGGTGCACAAGCCTTTGGTATGCCCGAACCTCTGACACTGAATATCAGGCCTAAGCTTCGGATCAAACTACCACACGCTAGCACCTTCGTACTCTTAAAAAAAGCTCTGGTAACTATCCTTCAAGGTCGATAATATTGTACCTAAGGAGTAATATTTGTCATCCTGCTTTCGAATTAGCTTGTCCGAGAAACAACTCTTGTCAGACCGTCCAGAGACTGGAGATGCTCACTCCCCTGCATGACTTGTGATTTGTGAGGGCCTATCCGACACAGTCCCTTTTAATAATTTGAGACTAGTCCGCAACCTGGTTTGAATTAATATCACTCTTACTAATGCACGTTTGTAGTAACTATAAGCTGGAAACGATGGCTTATCGGCCGAGTGTGACCCAGCCTCAGCTGCAGGGACTCGATATATGAATGAGCCTGCAGCACTTGCTATGCAGTTATTAGCGTGAGGCAGAGGAAGGCAGCTTGGAGAGTTGTGAGGTATTTTGAGGTATTTCAGTCAGGAGCGAGGCCTGCAATACGGGTGACGTCAGTCAAGAGCCGTGTAGTACCAAGTTGCCTATGTAAATGACATTCAGGTGTAGCGCACTCGGTAGCAACAATGTAGCTGCCACGTACCAAATGGAACTGTAAAATTTACAATGGGACAATTTATTGAAGGACAAATATACAAAGAAGAAAGACTTGGCTGATTTTTACAAGAATGTCCCCCAAACCAGATTTCCGAAGTTGTATTCACTTGTAGTATGGACATTGTGTACGTTTGGCTCATATGTGTGCGAACAATTTTTTTCTGTTATGAAATCAGGTCCAAATCCCGAAGTACTTTGTCGGATCACAATCTAACATGCAGCCTTTGAATACAAATTTCTCAGACATTACGTCCTGAAATTGATAAACTAGTTAAAGAAAACTGAAACAGAAAGCGTTGAAAAATGTCCACGTAATTCTGTTCCGAGTGGCTCTCCTCTAATTTGCAGAAAAAATTACTTTGCTTTATTTTATTTATTGTGTAACATGCCTGACCTTCAGATAAACCTCGAGTTGAAGTTTTACGTTTTTATAGCACAGAGCAAAAAAGTAATCGTTTATAAACTGTGGCCAACTGTATAATTAAATTAGTCAACATTAATATTACAACAACCAAGGTATTAAGTTGTATATATTATTAATACCGATACATTTCTTGTCTTTCCTGCATTGTCGGAACCGCACATCAAACTATTTCTTTCCTCTTGGGCAGTGGAAATCAGCGCGGTGACGTCACACGCTAACCTGACTTTCGTTCGGGGGCATATTTAGTGGTTAAAGCTGACGGAGCTGACGTCACACCGCTACTACCTGTCATCCCCTGGCGTAGGGCATTTTATTTGCTTGAGAAAGACCAAGATAACACTCGAACCAAAATAATTTTTTCTTAAAAAATTAATTTATTTGCATTCCTATATTCTTTACGGAGCCTATTTTGTCATTTAATAAGGAGTACAATATGCACCGAAGATCATGCTAAAAATTAAAAAAAAAATTATAACTTAGGAAGCATTTATTCATAAAAGAACCTAAATTTATGTTTCAAAGTGCATAATCAAGAAGCGTTAACATATAGCTACAGCTCCTTGAAATCTCATCTGCTCGAATAGGCATATGGTACAAAATTTAAAAAACTTAATAGTACATTTTGTTATTTTAATCAATCCCCTTAATACACATTAGTTAGAAAATTAAGCTCTGGTGGAAATTTGCTTATGTAATATATATTAAGTGAGATTGGCTTCCTTTTAAAATTCAAATGAACCCACATAGAATATTTATATCAATTTTTCGTAGATTAATCACGCTGTTTTTAGTTTTCCATACTCTCACTGTTTATATCTAATTCCAAAGTTAAGTCAATATTCTAAGTCCAATTGTAAGAACGGGGTTTCTAAAGTATAAAATTTAGCATCAGCGAGAGGAGTCGTTTGTGTACTAATTAATCTCTTGAAAAACAGGTTTATTGTTAGAACTCTTAATTGCTCACCTTTTCATTGTAAATTGAATGACAATGCCGCACCTGAAACAATGCCCCCGAGCTATTGATCGAGTCGATGCTTCTGTTATTTCCTTATTTGTTTTGTTCAGCCACTTTGCCAAGCCCGGAGTGCCATCTGAGGAAGTTACGTCACTACAGAGAGTGGTTTGATAGGCTATAAAACCCACCGTTCGCGGGAACTGCAATGGTTATAGCCAAATACTCGGATATGGTCGGAAATCTTAATGCCACAACACTACGGAAGCATATAACAGCGTGCCAACCTAGATAAATCGATATCTTTGAAGCAAGTGTATCTCTTCTAATTAGGTTACATTTCTATCTTTAGTAATGTGTACCCCAAATTACATTTAGTTTCGGAGAATTTCTTGGCGAAAGAAACAAGTATACCATTCCTTATAGCAGAAATAGATTTGAACGAATACAATGAAAACACTTTTGTTCTATCTTACACTGGTTTTGGACATTTGAAACTTACTTCAACACTGGCACAATTGAGTAAACTTAAGGATGCTGTGGAGTAAGCAACTGCGAATTGATAGCTGCGCTATGGAAAAGAGATTTAACAAATCCACATGTCACCACCTCCGCAGCAAACGTCTTTCAAGCGAATGAAAATAGCTGTTCATTGTGTTAGATAAATCATCATCCTGTTTATATATCAAATAATAATAAATACGCTGCATAACGACAATATGTAGTAATTATTTCATTTAAACAAAAATTGAGTATAACTTCTGTTTATTAAAGAGATGCAGCCTTTGCTGTTCTTTCGTGTTTACTGTTACGAAACCCACCGTCATTCTAATCGAGTATTGTTAATTTTGCGACCCTAGTTAAGTAACAGGTGGCAGCAGCGCATTTAAACTTTGAAGCGTTAAACGCCTCTTGTTAAGAATGGCTATTTTCTGTGGGCAATTATACACTTTAAAAACAAATACGCTTTAGAAGCGAGACCCACTGTGGATGACATGTGCATCTGCCCAGGCACAAAACTCTCTTCGGGCGGTAACGACATACTTTGAAGGCCCCACCTTTTATAATTTCTGTTGCTTATATTTTTGTTAAACGCTCAAAGTTTTAAACCTCTGTTTTGCCATGATCGGAAACTGGTAATTTATGAGAGAATTCAGGTAACTATGTTTACTGTTAGGCTGTATAAAAGTTCCTTTGGCTGTCTAAATTGCGCGTTTCATTTGATCACGGCATTAGCAGCTCGTTCCCAAGGGAATATTGATAAAGCCCACGCTTAGCACGTCCTACCACGATTCATTCCCTGGTCAGGTGGTTTTACGCCAAACAAACGCAGTTACAATTCACATAGGAATTCCAAAATTTAATCCCGGGCGTAATCAATGTAATGAAGTGAAGTAATGACCCTTTACTGCTAGATAAAAAGGATCGAATATAAATTGATACTGAATTCCCTAATAGTGAACTTTACTTTTTGTGTGATAGAGATACTGGTACAACCCAGTTTACAGATGACATCGTATATGATGGACTACGGCTCCGGCCTGAGATAAAACTTAAATACTACTTACATTGTAACTTCTTTTTAAATTTACCACACTGAAGACTACGACGAAAAGATTGTTATATAAGGAGATCGGCTCAATGTGGAATAACTCCGCTTCTAAACATTCATTAGTAAGCATTTCACAACACACGCAAGCAGATTAAATATATTAAGTAAAGTCCCTCAGCGACACCAGCATCTAAATTAAAGTGGACGGAATTAAAGCATTGTTGTACTTAACAGGGCGAATACATAGAAACAGTGCAATACAGAGCCAGCAAATGTAAATAAGTAGTTACCTATATCCCAAAATCAACAGACACACGTTGCACTTAATGTACCTTCAGTAAATTCAATTGAAGCAACTGTCAAAGCTATGCTTGCAGTTTATATTTCTCTTTAAATTTTACATATACTTACGCAGACTCAATATTTGCGACTGTTCAACTGTTTTTACTATGAAAGTTAAGTACATATTTTACGTACATATTGCACACAAATATGCCACATTATTAGTTAATAATTTTTAGTTTGGTTTAGCAGACCCTCTAAACATCATGTCCGCATGTCCTAAATTTAAGGGGAAAAGTTCTAATGAGTTGGAGTCGTATAACTTGTATTATTCTTACACAAATTAACTTACAAACTTTTATTCTATATCTACATCAAGTCAATGTTTGAGGAACTGATTGTTACATATTTAACGTAGGTACCACGACTATAGGGGAATGCAGCTCGCACATGTAATCCATGACCCGAGGAAGGAAAAAGTGCTTTAGTTTATAAAAGTAAATATTTTACATTGAAAACCAATAATAAATATCGCCTCAGAATTGGTCCTATAAAAATAGATGTATGTGTTAAATAAGATCTATATTTCTATGCACTCTTAAGGTTTACCAGTTATGCAGCTGTTCACAATTTCCAGAAATTCAACACTAAATTTCTTTTTTTTTTCATGAAAAGAACTTAAGCGTATCTTAATTTATCCAAAATGTTAGGGAAATGCTTTGATAAACCAAAATTTTTGAAAATTTTTCCAAGAAAAGGGTAGCTTTTGAATGGGGCGGATTTGTTCTTCAAAATGTTCATTTTACATCATTATAAGACGCTGAATTTACACAGCAAATTTGGTGTTCAATCAATATTTAGTTTCCGAGATATGCTTTTGATAGGCAAGTGCAGACATGGACACGCTTTTATGTTATTTTTCAGGGGTGGCGTTGGGTTGCAATACTTACTCTACCAAGTACGTAAATGCTCAATAAAGGAAGTAAAAAGAAATAACTTTGGCCCCACTAAAGTTTAATGAAGATATATGTTCATTTACCCATATGGTTAACAAGTTCATTAAAGCATGGACTTGTGAGCAGCAGATCCGCAATTTAAATCAAAGTACGGCCGCCCAGCCGACCAAGTTCTTCTCAGTCCTTATGGAAAGCAAACTCCAGGGAGATATCGTGCATTTAAGCCCAAATTTCCTTTGCAACAATCTTTCTCTTTATGTGTCATTAATCCGCACTTATGGCAACAAAATGCACGTTAACTCTAGTAAGCAACAACTTTACTCTATCATCCAGCACCAAATCAATCGAGAGAAATATTTTAATATGATGACAGGGAGAATGGTATTTATAGTTTGTGTTCTACCATTTTTCTAGACATTTTATTTTATTACATTTTTAACTTTCTAACAATTCGGATTTTTCAGACTTTTTTTGTCGCGGGCGTAACATAATTTTACAACTTAACTGGAGAAATGAACTTGCATGAGTGGAAAACTTGAGCATGAAACTCAGTGGGAAAGTTAACGAATTTTAAAATTATAAGTATTTTCTCTCGTTGATATCAAAACATATGTTAACCAAAATTTCAGTTACAAAAATTAAAATATTCTTTCTACTAGATGTATGTAAAACAGCTAACACAATAAGTTGAAAAATAAGTATAAGTAATTTTTAATAAAATTAAAAACTTCGAAAGCCGTAAAGCTACGTAACTGTGGCAGATTTATTTCTTCTCATATTTCAAATTTGACAGATAAATTTATATTGGTTACCTTTATGGAGATACTGATTTTTAGCTTGCTATGTGTTGACCTTGTAGGTATTGCATTCTATTTGCTCAGAAGAAATTAGTGAATGGTGAAATAGCACCTCATATATTGGTAAATAAAAAAGGTATAGAATATGTTGAAAACCTTTATTGAATTGACAAGCATGCGTAAGTATAAACCAAATAATTCAAAACGGAATAAATCGTAAGTTTTGCATGCGAGTCAGGTATGATGAACTGTGAATTGTCCATATTTCTTAATTAGTTTTTCTGGTGTTATTTGTTGTTAACTCATGGTACACTTTTAATGTATATTATGATTATATGTAGAGGTAAAATATATTAGAGAACGATAAACGAGTATGGAATATTAGCTTTTTATTTAGTTAATCAGTATATACTATAAAACTATCCATATGACATTTTTATTTTTAATTTTAGATCCCAAAGCTCTTATATCTAACGAAATCTGAAGTAGACTTTTGAGTGAACTATTCTACCACATAGAATGAAATCCAATGGAAATTAACTCAATCTGAAACTCGTTATGGGTGTTACTTAATGTTTTGTCCATTATCTCGCGTTGCATTCCCATTTGGCCGCGAGACCAGTGCATTAGTTTAAGTAGGCAAAGCTGCGATGGTAATTAAACAAGACCGCAAAGAGTTTTTGGTGTGGAACCGGGGATCGAACGAGTGATCATCAGCGGCGTGGAGAGGGGAGGATGTTTGCCGGAAAGTTTTTCGAGCGAAAATCAAATATTTAAGCGGAGGTGGAGCCACGCATGCGCCGGGACGCTCAGCTGACGACTTCACTCGCGACGCCCAACAACCGGCTCCAGTCTCTGCCATTCTCACACACATGTCGGTCGTCTTCATACGGCGAGCTAGTGACCCCGCCTGACCCCAGGTCACGACCTCTGGACCGTCAGGACCACGCGGTATCACCAACAGGTAAACCATCACTTCATTTCTTTCAAGTGTCCTCCGTAGTCTCCGGAGTTTGTGCTGCATGCCACCATGTGACCATCCGAGAGTCTGGCGCGCTCTTCACCGGCCTCTGTACTTTCGTTTCAAACTTAACTTTAACAAGAGAAAAAAGCAAATGTATGTGCTTAAATACACCAAAACATCTATATACTAATGTTTCACTGAATTTTCAGTAATATTCCCTTTCTGGAAGCTTCACAAAAACCATCTTCTTTGAATTCTTGTAATAAGACATAAAAACAATACAAACATGTTCAATTCTTCTTTAAATTCATAATCTGAGCTTTAACATATACAATACCATCCCGCTTTCTGCAAAAATAAATTTTTAAGAAGTTGTCTAAGCCCCTTCATCTCCTAACTTTGAAATTGTGTCCATTCTCTCAAAAGTTATCTCGAACTTGTTTTACATACCAGAAGTACAGATAACAGTATACATAACTTGTGAATGTTGTTTATACACACGTGATTATTCCCTAAACCACCTCTGTGAAAATAAAACATTGTTTTGTTCCAAAATGAATTATATTTCATGCTAGTATATTTTACAGATTATAACTCCATGTTGTTGACTATAACTATACTAATAATAGCAAATTTAGTGTAAAATTTAACATATTGTTACATGTTGTTGCTTCATTTTTGAATACTCGAAGTATACTATATGAAAAGTTCAAACTGCAGACATCGTATGTTTATCTTTCTTGCATGCTTCAGCGTTATTTTTCTGTATATACTTCTTATACAATTTGGTGTACTCTGCCTTGAAGGCAGTCCAAGAATAGGAAGAGATATTTTTTCAATAATTATATGACTTGAAGTATTTATAAATTATAAAATGTATAATTCAGTATACCCTTTTTCCTCTGAAATGTTAATGAATCATATGAAGTATTTATTAGTAAAGATACAAAATTATTTAGCTATTTTAAATAATACATGCTAAGTATATTACCATAAGCAAGTTACTTTCTGTAATCCACATTAGGATTCAAAATTAGATTCTCTACAATGAGCACACCGTTTATCAGTATTTCGTATCGAAAAATTGCGTCCAGAGATTCTAAAAGTTCTGCAAAAACTGTTTAATGCTTTCAAGGCTTCATTAGTTTGAGCTAAACAGAAAAGAACGTGAAATTACCAGAGCTGTTGTCTACATTTTAAATCTGGGTATATAAAAACATCACTTAGCTTTCTAACGCTGCTTAAATATTAGCCAGGTTTTACTTGTATAGCCTTGAGGTGTACGAAGCCGTGTAAGGTATATTAATGTGGAAGTTACTTTGAAAGCATTGTGTTTACTTGCATGAGCTGCCTTGCAGTGCAAACTAACTTAAAGATGAACATCCGCGCTTCTATCTGTTTAAGGCGCCAGGAAAGGAGACAAGAAAAGCATTATCCAAGGTACATAAACAGACACACAAATACTCCTACGTTAAATTACATATGTAAGTTTAGTTTTAGTATTACCGTTCATTTATTCAACTGTTCGTCAAGATTATAACATTTAATGCGGCTAACTTTTTTGCAGATTACTTTCAAATAAAAGTTTTTTCAGAAACGTATATTTTGAAAAAGTATAATCCGTTTCCTAGGAATAGAAAAAGGACATGAAGCTGATAATTTTAGTAAATTTATTTGTAGAGCTGATTGTTGTGTTACTGCTGATTCCCATATACGTTTTTGCAAATTCTGAAGTTAAGTGTTAACATGCTTTGTATGTTCTTCTAAAATTTATTTTGAAAGGAAAGCCCTTCTGCTTCTTCATTATAAGACTAATTAATATAAGGCATAAAACAAGAAATTAAAGCATAGAACAAATAAAAAGTAGTCATATAAAACACAACATAAGGTATAGCATCAATAATTATAAAAAGCTGAGCAACAAAATCGAAACATTAAAGACAATCTTAAGTTGGTATAGGTTATAAATGGCGTTTTCTTAGGAAGATCCTTTAAAATAAATTGTTGATAAATAGTTTAGAAAGATTCTCAGATTAAAAACAAAACAAAGATGTAATATTTCGGAGATCTACCCTTTAAAGAGGATTGTACAGTTATTTTATTTTTATATATGTTTGTTATCCTTACCCTTAATGAATTGAAAAGTAATTCAAATAACTATAAATAAATTAAAATGAGAAGCAAATGGGAAGGGCATCAAAGAGATATTGAATTGATGGAACATATAGGTATGGGACATATTTGGATGCATGGGGAATACTATTAAAGAGGCTTTAGAAACGAACTACAATTAAGATTAGAAGATATTGATGGTCAAGTTGTTTTGATAATACAAGGGAGGAAAGCTTGTCTAGGATATATAGGTAAATAAAACTAACATGGGAGGGAAAATTACATAGACGTGTGTAATAAGCTGGGGCGAGGAGAGGAATCAGAAATTTGAAAGATATTAGATATAAGGATGAAGAAAAATGCCCAATTTGTGTAGATCACAGACTGGTACATTATACTATATTGTAAACAAAGAAAAGGTACGGTGGAAACAAATATGGTAATAAAATTGCAATAGTTTTAAGCAGGGGGGAGATGTATTACTAATCAGGAAAATGTTTCTATAAAAGCAGGAAATAATGTAAGGAATATAGGCGATTACTTTGGGACAGTCAGAGAGAAATGGTCAAGAATGATTATTCTTAATCAAAAAGCGAGGTTGGAGAAAGCGGAACAAGGGATATATGAGAGCAGGGCGTCATCAATACATGGAAAACATGGGTGTATCGAGACCGAAAATGTTGGAAGGGTATTTATTGGGTGGGAATAAGAAAGAAGGTTTGTATTATGCGCCACAAATGTTCTTAATGGTAATGCATTAATGAATATATGTATCAAGAAGGATGAGAAATAAATATTCTACTCCACTGTACATTAATTAAACTTAAAGTATATACCAGTTGCGTTATTTAATCTCTAAACAACTCCTTAACGAAGTTTGTCCTCTTTAAACAGTATATAATTCATAGATATTTTAAATTTAGTTTTTACCTCACTTCGTAAATTTTTTTAGTATACCATTGATTTATTTAGCACTGATTATAGTATATGAAAGTTGTATATTTTAAACGGAGATTTCACAGAAATATGCGTTTTGAGTTCCGATAAACAAACCTTGTAGAACAAAGCTCCGTGCGCTGAACAAAGCTCCAACGGAAAGTTGATTAATTTTGATTCAAGTTCACCGCAATAAAAGGATACGGCATAATATGTCAATTAAAAGAAGTACTATTCAATGTCATATTTTCAAACGTAAGGTATCGATTTGGATTAAAACCTTTTATTTTCTGCCAAATTATGTGATAAGTAAAATGTATCTTTATTTTCGTTTAAATAGCCCCTGATATTGTGTTTATTGGGAGTAACTTTTTATAATAGTGTACAACTTTTAGAGAAAAGAAAATATCTTAATATATCAAGATGCATATTTTCATTAAAGCAATTATTTCAAGTACTTTCTGTGGCTTTTGTCCTTTCCAGTATATTGTTTTTATTTAGATACTACTATTCAATTGTTTGTGATATCATAAGATTATAGAGTTTTAAAGAAAATATTTATAAATATTTGACTATTTTTTGGGCTTACTGCATTTTTCATACACGAAATTAGTCATGAAAATTTTTTCGCAAACATTTATCTGATTTTAAGTAAAGTAGATAGAAAATTAGGCGTTTTAATGGAAGTTTATAGATGCTTGTAAAGATAGTGTTAAAAGTAAGTTATGTGAAGAGCTTTTGTATTCTTTTACACTATAAAAGGACGTGCAAATAGTCTGGAAAAATTGTCTATTAAGTATGCCTGTATTTCAATTGTAATTTACTTTGTCTCTGATGTTTTAAACCATTAACCTGCATTACTTAGTTATTCTTTATTTGCATTGACCACGGGTGTTAAGACAATCAGATTTGAATAAATCTAGTTCCATGGTTGGTGGAGAAGCTTGAAATGTTCAACTTAACGCCACCGAATAGCCACCGAATGAATATGCAGTGGAATGGGTTAGCCGAAGAATAAAATATTCAATCAACATTTTAGACACTTAAGATTATTTTGAAATTGAAGTGAAGTTTAAGTTACGTAGATTATCAATAACGGGAAAATTACTAAGATTTATTTACAATTAATAGATGTCATACAATTTTGACCTGCTCAAATTTTTGTTTTATTTTTGAGGAAAATTATTCTTCGCAATTCGGCATATATAAACATTGTGTGTCCGAGGTACTTGAACATTTTAAAAACTATGTTAAAATGGAATGCATATCCTTGAAATACCTCACATATTTTTTAATTATTCAGTGTATTCTATATCTTGGAAACTTCAGAAGGTGAAACTATTCTTTCTGGTCTCCAACTTACAGCCAAACAAATGAAGGTCGTAAGTGTGAAGCTAAATTTTCGGACCTGCACATTCTTAAAAGTATGTAGAATTTTATTAAAAACTAGAAAATTGTAAATCTGAAACATTACACGTTCATACTATAATATAATAAGTTAGATACACTAAATATTGGGATAGGTAGTATTTTAAAACTGAGCAAATATTTTAATTTAGCTTTATTAGATAGAACAAAAATCAAAGCATTTATATTGTAAAATGGCGATTTTTTACCTCCTTGTAATGAAACTGATTGCTTTAAGCTATAGTAACGATTCCGAATTTCTGTTTCAGGTTGCCGAGAATAAAGTATTTAAAATCAGCATCTATGCCGATTTTCTTTAAATAATTTTAGTAAATAATTTTCTCAACAAATACAAGATATGTTAATGTAAACTTTAACAAGAGTCATTTATAAACGCTTCCAGACTTTGGGGAGAACAGAAATAATATGGTTTATAGATAAATTCTACCCAGTCAGCCAGGAACTGAACTCCAGGAACCCTCGCACAAGAAATTGGAACTTCAGCGACTGAGCTACGCGGCCAGCCCAAAAACCGTATTGTAAATAAAGTACAAAAGAACATTGCAAGAAAGGGCCACTCAATTTATTGGAGCTACAAAAGTACTAAAAATATCTGATGCACTCCACTCATTTTCTCCTACTCCTTTAACGAAAGTTTATTCGAAAGTTCTGTGAAAGATATTAAAAAGGAACAGGGATACAGATACTATTCCCAAAAATTTCAAGATTTAAGTTTGTTGTTGTAATTTACGTTCTCCAACTTTGTCATATCCTACGATGAATGAAATGGGTGAAACGATGCTGAAATGAACCCAGGGTCCCTGGAGCTTAGAGTTACCTGCCATTTGTCTTTCAGGATAAGAGAAAACCCCGGAAGAAACCTGATCCAGTAAACTCACCAAGACCGAGATTCAAACTCGGGACCTCTTGAACGTGAGGCAGACACGCTACCATCTACGCTACCGAGAGAGTCAGATTTACGTCTCATTACTTATTCAAAATCATTTGTCATTTTTATAAAATATTTTTTATAAAATTTGAGCTCCTTTCCATATACGGTAGCAAGTTAAAATAGAAATCTTCGTTACATTTACAGGAAATTCCTTACCTTACTACAAACTACCACTTCGATCTCAGCTTACCCTCCCTCAGGACAAGTAAGCGTCCGGGATGAGGAGCCTGTCACATGCCTCTCAGTTTCTGAAAAAAATAGTCAGGATGGGTAATTAGCACGAAGCCTGGTACAGAGTGGGGAAGAAGACTATAGGTATAGAATTACAGTGAAATGAATGAAAGAAAGGGAAAGAGTGGGAGTAATAGTTGGAAAAAAATAACAGGGAACAAGGAAAACCACCCCACGCCTCTTTGTCCCTACGGTGTCCTGGATTCGAACTCAGGCCACCTTGGTAACAGAGATGAAGGTTTCGACCACATTAACGCGGCGCCGCTTCACTTTTACAAGTTATTAAAGTAATTTTTCTCCAACTACTTATGTTTAATCATCATAAGATTTTACAGATTGGTAGTGGGTAATCTTAATATTGGTATGACTAAAGGAATACTCAGGCTGTTTAAAACACAGATCGCTTTGCTATGGCTTTGAAATCCCACGCTCCTTATAAGAATGCGAGAAAAAGCGAACATTCAAACCAAAAAAAGGTTAGCTCATACATGGTTAACGCAACAATAAGTCGACGCATACCCTGTTCTTTATCATGATTTATTTTTAGTGTAGTAAAAGTTTGTTTATTTCTATTAAAAAGGTTATTCAGAATGAAGAGAATTTCCACGCTATATCTATGTTCCTATATCTTATTTGACATGCAAATATCTTAAGAGTATATTTTCATCAAACACTTCAGAAGTATTTTCCAGAAAATCTAAAATAACAAAACATTTTCCACGTAAGGTGCAGTTTGCGGTGCCTCATTTTCCTTGAATGCGACTCGGCTGGACTACGCTACGGAGAGTATGTGACACGGAGGTCCAAAATTTGTCTGTTGTACCTATACCCCCAAGTGGGACATCGCCGGGAGGAAGTATAAGACGAGAGGAGACAGAGGGCGTGCGTAACAAGGAGCCACGACCATGCAGAGCGCACGGTTCCTACACTTTACCAGTTGATATCTCCCCTGGCAGCACTGCCCAACCAGCATCCTATCCACCGTGGTCCGGAAACGGCCCACCTGGTGGAGCCGAAGACCGGAAACCGACTTACCGAAGGAGGAACATTTACCAGGAGCATGTCATCCCACCATGTACCGCCGAGACTCCCGCCGACACTTCTACCCTGAAAGAGACCATCAGATGAGAGATGATATGAAATGATAATGGAAATGAAATGGAGATAAGGAAATTTGGGGGATATAATTAGCCAGCATTCGTCTGGTGACCCGCGGGAAACCCCGAAAAGCCCATAGGTCAGGTAAGTCGGGCAAGGGAATCGAACTCGGCCTCCCGAATGCGGATCATAGACGAATCCGCCTGAGCCATTCACTAGGTTTCTTGAAATACGGTTTCAGAACTGTATAGAAAAGTAATTCAATGACTATAAAAATAATGTTTATATAACATATTTAATATTATACCTATAATTATCACTTTTTGTATTTGTTCCATTTGCCTTTAACTGCAATGGTCATATCGGCGGCCGTTCTCCTTTGGAACATATCAATGGATAACTTTTTCTTTGGGCTATAATCATTTGCATTCTCATTCATACTTTCAGACTCTGATAAAGATGAACTATCTTGTTTGGAAGAAAATCCCCAGCACCGCCGGGAATCGAACCCGGCACCCCTAGCACGGCAGGCAGGTGACTTCCTGACTGAGCTACGGGGTCAGCCTATAATCAGTTTTGTAGCATGATTCAGGGAAAAAATGCATTTCACTCTGATGTCGGAAATTCACAAATTATCTTTTAGGGCTCCAGATTAAAGAATTTTTGTGATACTGGCGCGTGCGCACGCTCAGTTGTGTATCATTATGATTATGTATGATTGTGATTATGTGTGTATCATAACTAAACACCCTCTTAAAATTTTGACAATTTCTTCAGCTACTGTATTTCATAACTATAAAGAAATAGGTATGAGATCTGATTTTTGCAAATGTCTTATTCGGTTTAACATGAAGTAGATTGGGCAAAACTCTAAGAATATTTTATATAAGAGGAAGTAGATAAATTCACGCTAGTGTAACTCAGATAAAATCTTTTCATCCTTACAGAACATTTGCCAATTAAAGTGGATTTTTAACTGTATACAAAGCTGCAACGCTCATTTTCCAAATCTTGATTCTATGAAGCTGCTCAGTAACCTTAGCATCAATTTATGGTGACAAAGACATAATTTGCCGTTTTGTAATTACAATATTACCTTATCTACCTCACAGTCAAGAAGTTCCGAGGTGGAATCTCGGCCAAGGCGGAGATGGATAAAATATAAAATATAGAATGGATAAAATATCTTCGGGGTTTCCCTTATATTGTAATATGCACGTCGGGTAGCTAAACCATGAACCCTAGGTTCATCCGAGCACATTTTAATCCATTTCAGGGATCGTCAAATATGGTATGCGTAATATGTTAAATAAATAAACAAATGATTGTTAAAAAATCGGAGTATTTTGAGCTCATAAATTGCCTCAAACATGCAAGAATCTTAAAAGCTTAAACAGAAGTACGCGAAGTCAAGTAGTTTTCTGCTTTCTTAGCAGACTGTTCCTTATCGATTGAAGGTACACGAAATTGAATGATATGATATATATTTATTATGCATATCCCAAAATTTTACAATTTACAACTTTTGGCTACATTTATTTGTCTTTACCTTGTTGCTACCTTTGTTTGCATGACATCTGGTCCTCTGGTCCTCTGCTCTGACAGGTAGCTCTTAACTTCCATACCTAATTGAATACTTAATTAGTCCCTTATCCCCCCCCCTCATCTTCCTTTCTTATATTCTTTACATTTCAGGCCCATTTTTCTTTTACTTTCTGCAAGAGCTCACCAATACTTCTTACCTTATTTTCCTCCCTGCCGTTAACATTTTTTATGGTTACTATCCTCTTCTGTACTTTTTTCTCCACATTGCAACCTCCTCGAATTCTGTTACATAGTGTTCTATGCTTTCTTTTCCCCCACACAATTCACAAATTCTCTTTTCCCTACCTCTTATCCCTCTTAGAAATATTGTTCCTTTTCTCATCCAAGCTAACCCTTCTCTCTCTTGCCTATCGCAGTAATCTACACGTGCTTCTCGTCCCCAATTTCTTTTTATTTGCTTGTAAAATTGTAATGATTTCATATTTTCTAGACTTTACTGATGCGAATATTTATTCCATGCTTCCATGCTTAAGGAAATATGGCCTTAGTTGCTTAGTCACCTTCCTGTAACAAATATTAGATAGACTTTGGTGTCCGACACCTAGTGTCCGAGAGAAACCTTGGAAAAATAATATTTGCTAAAACCACCTTCAAAATATACAATTAACGTCTGTACCACATAAATGGTATGGAATTCTACTAAAAATTTCATATTAACATTTCGTTATAGCTAGATGATTTTGAAATTTCTGAAAAAAAAATCTATAAAATGACGGGTGGACGTTGCATTCACACATAATTTCCAAGAATGTGGCAAATTTTGAAGAAAGTCCAACGTTATACAACGATTTCACAGAAACGGGATCCCTGAATCCAGAAATAAAAATCATTTTTAGAAAAGTTCCTTGGATAATCGTGTACAGCGTAATTCAAAACCATCCATAATTACTCCTTTATATAAAAAGTTTTAAAAACTTATTTTCTCGGAATGGCACTAACGATTATGTGTAGTGTTTAACGACCACAGGCGGTGGCACTGATACATAAAATGCAGATGCAGCACTGTTGGAATAAGATGGCGGGAGAAACAGGAGGTCCTGGACAAAATCCGTCCCAGCAACGTGTTGTCCACCACAAATCTCACTTTGTGGTCGCCTGGGATCCCACTCGGTCTGCCCTGAGGGTCGAGTGGTGTAACCACTCAGCCTCGTCGTGGCCCAATTTGATTGCACTGCCATGGGTTTAAGACATTATAAAAATAAATGAAATGCCTGCCTTGCTGTTTTTGGTAATATCTTTTGGACATCCGACATTCGATGACCTTTATATAGTTGGCAGTTAAACGGAAACAGAGCAACAAAAAGCTTACCTGACGAAAAGTATAGATTTCGTTGCATTTTTAGGAGGTTAATGTATTTCCGAAATATTCGTTATGGGTTTGAACTTTAAATAAACTGATCTATGTCAGCCGGGAAGTCATTCGTCTTTTTTTCACTACTTTTCTCAGTCATTGGAAAGAGTATGCAATATCACATGCACATACTTTCTAAAAATTGGCTAATGGTTATCTGTTAAAACACCCTATAAGGAATTGAATTGAAGATTACAGAGTATAGAAGTGAATAGAAGAGTGAAGCTTTGTAAAAATATGGTAAGCCATGTGAATGCTACACCCATTCTTGTCAGAATTGGTTCTTAACTTTTGATTAAAATATCACATGCTAAGGATATAAACATGACCAGTGCAAGTTCAGTTTTCTATGAAAGCCCTGTGGTTTACGGTATTAGAATTTTTCTTAGATTTGTATAGCTAAGATGCGCAAAGACAATCTTACATCTGAAGTGTAAAATTAGCAAAATATGCAATTGTATGTTAGCGTTTGCCTTTTTTAAAAGTATCCTGATTTTCTAGTTGACACTTCTAAGTTTGAGCGTATCATCTTACAATATGCTTAATAATTTATAGTGTCCTCTTTGTTCTTTGTTTCTCTCACAAGTGTTTATTATAAGAATAAACATTTATATGTTGCTTTCTCATTTTGAAATTAACTACATTTTGGTTTGATTAAAATAATAATCCGTATTAAAAGGATATATTGAATAAAGTAACGCCGATAAGTTGCTGAAATTGTTGTATTCACAGATATATTGTGTCAGTGCATCAGATATTTGTTAACAATGATGTTATCATTTGTCCTCTGTAACGAGGACGACAAACGTTGACTGCAAACGACTCTCGATACAGAAGGCACATTTGTTTACAGACCAGTCGACAAGTTATATAGCAGCAGCAGCAGCATCTCTGCTCCATAGCATCGTCGAGCACAAGTAAAAGTTTCGGAATCGTTTCCATCTCACTTCTCATTTAGAGCGGCCATTCGCTAACTTAGCTATCACTTCCCCTTTCACTTGTACAGAAAAACGACAGACAGCTTACTGTTATAAAGCTTAGAAAGTATTACCAGGAAAAACTTTATCAAACAATGTTTACCAGCACAAAAACCTTTACAAAAATCTTTTGAGGAACGATAAAACAGCGAGTTATTAAAATTCCTTGCACAGAGAGTTTTAAAACTAGAAACTGAAACAAAATATCATAATATTACACAATAGAAATAAAAAAGATGGATCATGTAAAAAGGAAAGTAAGTAGCTTTACTTGCTCTGAAACATATTTTAAAATCCATCTCTGTGATGAAAGGAAGCATACTTCCAGGAGTTTTGTTTCTTCTGGTTGGATAAATCTTAAAACACACATACAGACACACACACACGTCGTAAGTGTATGTGTGTGTGTTTGTGTGTGCGTGTGTGTGCGTGCGTGCGTGCGCGTGCGTGTTCGTTCCTTATGGAATTGTACACTGCTAGATCGATTTTGCCAACTAAGCACAGATAATCTTGAAAAAAATCTAAAAGTATTGTCGTGCCTAGAATTCGAAGCAAAAATATCTAATATCGCACAAATAACTAATTTTACGAAATACCAAGGTTAATTCGGAAGATATGTAAAACATTTCAACAAGAATTGTAGAGCTTCGATCACTGCCAATAAGAATAAATACAATTTTACGGCCTCAAAAAGAAAATAAAGGATCAGGGAGTTTATGTAACATTCGTCGATGTATCCGATATCGATCATGGAGTAATAACATGTCCGTTTATTATTTACTTATGATTGTGTATTCTTAATGATTTTGTGTGTTGATTACCAACGAGATAGTCGGAACGTGACAACTTTGTACTTACTCAGCTGTGTGTACGAGAAAACATTAGAAACTGCTACTTGTGGTAATTCAAGAGTGCTGTTGTTTGAATGAGTAGAGCCAGAGTGAATAATTCAATACCATAGCCGGGATTTGAACCCAGGTTGCCGTAAACCACTGAGCTACAATGGCCAACATAAATTCTCCAACTGAATCATGTTTCCCGGTAGAGCACTAGGGCTTCTCATATACTATGCGAAAAGCATCTTTTTGTGGCGACTTGGTATGCTGTAAGTACGTAAGTCCCAGGCTTCATAGTTTAAAGCACTATGTTTATTTCAGGTAAATTTATGGAAATGATCATTTCTTCCACACTAGCTGTGGTTAGGCTAAGGTTTTAATGTGTAGAGCCAGATGGTCTAGTAGCCTCTATGGCCTAGTAGCTCAGTGGCTTAGAGCTACGGCTCGGAAAGCGGGAAATCCTTGGTTCAATCCCGGCTATGGCATTGAACTTTTCAGTCTGGCTATACTCATTAAAATCTTAGCCTACACAGGGCTAGTGTGAAATAAGTGATAATTTCCAGTGATATTGTTATTATTTGTGTTATGAATTTTTATCTTTATTGTGTATCGAGAAGATTTTTAAGTATGTTTGGTAATATTCTTACAGGTCTTCGAAGAAACGCAAAGCTATTAAGCAAATGAAATTGAAACAAATTCTACACATGCCATAAGCAATTTTACCCTTGGTAACTCAGAGGATAGCTTAACATTCGTATTATTTGTGTGCAGCCAAGCTCTATGTTGGTAGCGTTGTATGCCTCACATTCAAAAAGCCCAGTTCGAATCTCGGATAGGCGAGTCACCAGGTTGTCTTACCAGATGTTTCCTTGTATTTATAAGAAGTACATCCCATAGACTTGACAGGCATTCCATTTGAAAATTATTCCACCGTTTTGTTCTTTCAACGACGTTCTCTAATTATCATCAAAGTGTTTGTGCACTAAAATTAATCACGTTCGAATTCGTGATAATTTTAAGGTCTTATTTGTTTGTATCTTTACATTCAAACACATTTCAGTTGCTTAGGATTTTCATAAACTGCAGATTATATAATATCATTACAAGGGACTGATGTATCAACCAGTATATAGATGTGTATTTCATTAAATGGAATATACTATAATCCAAAATAGAGCTGCCTTCGTGATAACTGTCCATATCAATGTGTCATAATAATGAATAAAACAGACTGAAGGAATTAGTGGCATATAACAGGGATGTTTTTTGTTTTTAATCGTGCCGGAGAGCTCGATGCTGTAAAATGGATGTCACATACAGACAAGCGGTGGCCGAGCGCAATCTGCCAGTGTTACGCGATTACCCCCTCCTATATGCCACCCTTTGAGCCAATTACATGCTACGTCACCTTCCTTACGCCGTAATTCCACTGAAATGAAAGAAGTGATCTTCTACAAACAATACATTATCTTGCAGTGATTTTGAATCAGATTAGTGGAGACGCGATAGGGGAATATGGATTTTCACGTCATTATATACAGCTGCGCGCTTTTAGTGGCCCTAATTGAAAGCACAGCAAGATAGAGTCATTTACTCATTATGCTCAGCGAAACGAGATGGCCGCCTCACTGAACTATAACGTACAGCTTTGTTAATCAAATAACGTGCACATTATTTAGAACATTGCTTCTGAAATGTAGTTATGATCTTGCTGCTGGGGCGACTCTTCTTTGATATTTCAAATTATATTTTTTATATCAGTGCCCCTACCGTTTTGACCTGCAGAACGGTCTAGAAGATTATGTCTGAATTCCTCTGATATTGTAAGATTGCTCATAACTCGCCTCTGGATGTTCCAAATTCTAGAATTCTTTGGGTGTGCAAGTATATCTTACTGACTGAAGATTAATAAATAATTAAAAAAAAATACCTTACGTTTTCTGCCAAGTATATTTTGCATGGATAAAAGGTGACATTCACCTAAATTGTAATAATAGTTTTCCCTACGTAAGGTTTTGATCTTCAAGTAAACAACCTTTCACTCCAATCAGCCAGCCTTTTGTCAGAAGTAATTCAGAAACAAAAAAGGAAACAATGAGAGTTAAATCAGTTTGGAACAAGTGTTTCAAAGTAATCTTTATGAATGAGGGTTCCGACACTCAAATCTACTTTGGTGCGAAATCCTAGCTCCGTAGTACTTCTGGAAAATCAGAACAAAGCCGGGCCGATAATCTTCAGTCCCTCTAAAAAGGAACGTAAGTCTATAGTTGTAGTCGGCAGGGAGACTCAGTACATCTGAGCGATGATGTCCTGGCGGGGTTGTGGACCATCTAATTAATGTCCTCCGGTATGTTCTGGAAACTGGGAAATGGTATAGTTCCCTGTCGGTCGTATTGAGGTTCTTGATGGCCACCTGAGGAGATGACGCACGTAAGTGGCTTGTACACTTCTTTTTTCTGCTTTATAAAGCCAAGGTATTACCCTAAGAAAAAGCCTATGAATAGTTGGCGGATACTGCTGCTAGCTAAGTGCATCAGAATAAGGTAGTACAAGTCAGAGGAGTCAATACCCAAACATTTATCGTTTCAGCAATATATCATCCATCTTGCAATTAGACTGATATAACTTAAGTGTTCACAACACTGAAGCAAAACAAGTTCTTATCACGCGATTTTCTCCACATCGAGAACACACTGATGTCTCTCATAAGCTAAAGAAATGTAGATCGATTCCTACTTAATGGAAGTGGGATTCCAACAAAAAACATTCGCTAAGGAGATTAAATTAAATTAAACTAAATTAAATCAGAATATCGCACCCCGGCCTCTAGTATCTATACCGAGGTAAATATGTACATAAAGTTTCAAAACCATATACATTTTTTTAGATACTACTTGAAATAAAAAATTAAGGATAATTAGTTAATTAAAACATTACAAACATAACATTCAATAACAGCAAAGAAAAAGTATAAATATCTATCTTAAAAATTCCAGCACTCACATCCAGTATACAGCTGCCCTTAAAAAATAAAAAAATAGAAGGCCAAAATTAACAACAATGTACAAACACTTTTAGCATTTAAGATAACTGGTATTCAGCACTACATTTTAATAGTATGAAGTTATTGCAATCTTGAATTTATCTTAAATACAACTTTTGAATAGTTTGCCATAGTCTTTTCTTTAATGTTATTAACATATATAACTTTATACTAGTTAAGTAATTTTTTTGTTAATTCTCTTCATCACTTCCTTCTTAAATTGTTACATAAATATCATTTTAAATTATTCAAAATTTCTTCCATAATTCAACACATATTATCAGCATAAAAGTTAATTTAAAATAATACTTTACAGTAAACACATATTTAAATATCTCAACTCTTCTTTTAAAATTAAAGAAAAAACTAATTCACTTACACTCTCCCTATAAGCCGCTCACACTTATTTCTCTCCTGTCTACATGAAACAGACAGTGGTGTTGTGTGTGTTTTTTTATTATTATTTTTTAGGAATGTTGTAGTCTGACAGTGTGTATAGAAAAATCCTATGAATATAACAGTTTCATTTTGCGTGTGTGCATGAAGAACGGAATAGACCAGAAAGAAACCTACGATCTATACTTTATAATAACACATAAATATAATATTTGACTTCTTAACTTCTTATGATGGGAAATATATTTTTTAAAAAATCCACTAAACAAAGTGTCCCTCACATAGAACTTTAATTTTTATTCAAGTACCTCATATTTACGAAACGAAGCTGACAAATAGAAGTAGCCTAAAACGGAACATGAAAAACGGAAAATAAAGTTTCGGACGGAGCTGTTCTAAACTTATACTTTAAGTTTGAAAACTGCCTAACGCGGAAACTGAAATACTTTTCGGAAACACTTTGCGTAAATAACTTTATGAGAACGATTACTTGGTGTGTAATGTATCATAACGTACGTATTTTTTAAAAAGCGTACCAATTTTTAGGGCGACTGCTGTTGCAAAGAAGTTTCATAAACCATGAAGTCATACACTAATCTTTTTTAGTAAAAGGGTAAACAGGCGATTAGCTCTTTCAACTTTTCTAACCACATGCTAAGGTTACAACTATTTTGCAGTGTTTTCATTCTCAGTTTCGTTGTTAAAAGTGATCAAGCACCAGTGGAAGAGAACTGAACTTTGGTAATTTTGACACACACACCCGAAGGCGGCGCCGTGGCTCAGTGGTTAGACCGCTTGGCTCTCACCAAGGCAGACCGGGTTCGATCCCAGGCGACCGCAAGTGAGATTTGTGGTAATCTTCATCCCATTTATCATTAGTGTTATCGCCTACGGTGCCGTATGTAGTAAAAGCGGGCGTTAAACACTACACATTTCATTTATTTATACGCACACCCGACCGGTAAGTGACGCTCGAGATTAGTATATTCTGAAGTAGAAGCAACACTCAGAGCTTAATTAAAATTGGTACACCATAAATTACTCATTTGACAGTAAATATATTTTTATTATTTTGCAAAAATGGATTAACAGTTTCTGTGAAGTGCCATGTATTTAAGGTTGCACGAGAAATAAAATTTCTCGTGTCTTAAGTTTTCTGCGAAATTCCTATAAGCTCTCTTCATTCTGATGTTCCTATCACTTAAGATAACCAATAAAGTTTTAGAAATGGAGAAAAAATTCAATTTAATGCACAATTTATATCACATTATTTGCCAACATTAATAATTTCTGAAATATTCTTTTTTATTGAATGGAATTTAAATATATTTCTTCATACAAATGCAGTTTGGAAACAAGTGAAACAGATGGCAACGTCTAGCCAGGCTTTACTTCCTTTTAATTCGCCTCTAGATCTAGTAGCTCGTAGCCGACTCGAATCATTCGATCGCTTTCTGACCCTGTCCTAGAGCTCAATTGTCCAGCAATATTTACAATGGAAGTTAACGAAAAGCGAACTTTAACAGTTTACCGATCAGGAAAAGTACGACAAGCACATGCTATAATGTAAAATTAGGCAACATGTTACCCCTAAAAGTTCAGCTTGTATTCAAAGGTAAGTGGGGTGTTGGAGACAATGATAAGCAATGATTGAGGGGAGGTTGTTATGGAAAACCTGCATTGCACTGTCACAAGTTAACAGTTGTGTAAAATAAACTGTACCTAAACGCAAAACTAGTCCTAGATATCCGATCTACAGGGAGTACTGCAGAAGTAATTCAGTTCATTAACTCGTGAAGCTGGTTTAAATGGTAAAAGCCATTGAGGAAATAATCACTTGGCTGGCAACTTATGCTGGCCACAGGAGCAGAGTTTCGACTCTTCAGAATTTAGATTCAACACCGCTACCTTCTTCCTTAACGCAAGTTTTTGTGGAAGTCTAATCCCCGTAGGGAAAGGGATCCGTCCACTTCCGCTGCCGTGGTGCGGGCGCTGCGGATCCTTAGCACTCACGGTACCTCTGACGTTACTAGTGGAACCTCGGACCGAACATTCGAGCCTCTCCCTGAACGGAAGTTGTTCGGATTGGGTTGTACTCGAGGGGGCAGTGGTTCCCGATACCTGTGGGAGATCAGGTACGTCTCCGGACGGGATTGAGGGAAGCCACATATTCCCGCGTACTAGCCAGCGTAGCTAGTAGAAGGTGTGCTAGATCACCAGTTGGCCCTACCGAGGTTAATCGGTAGCTTTCCTCTTTGGGGTCGGCGCGCGTAAGTGGCATATACACTTCCATCCCGTCTTGAGTCCACAGGACCAGTTGGGTGGGGCTTGTTAGTCTCTAGCTCTTTCCTTATGGAAAGACCATCAGAGGCGCCGCGCACCCTTTCGGGACAGCTCAGTAACTCCCTGTCATTAGAGGGGGGGGTCCTATTAATTGAGTGTAAATATACAAATAGAATAACAAGGATCTTAACTGAATTTGCGCAAACAAATATCGTTTCGTATTCTATGCTTTGCAAAATTATTAGGTTCAATGACGTATCCTCTTGTGGACAACCCAAATGACGACGGTAATGGATACTAGCTTAATGAAGCCACTCTAATTAATGCTCATTAACAATATCATAAAGTGTGCTATGAACTTTAACATATATGCTATTAATTTATATAAAGTACTTGACAGTTTGCCCAAAACGTTAATATGTCACTGTTATATAATCCTTTTCGGAGGATTTTCCACTGCGAGTTAAATAATTTATGACATGTTTCACTGCATTACACCAAAGTGCGCGTTGACATAACTGTGTGTGAATACTAAAACAGTAAATGTATGTTGACCGACTCAAAAAAGAAACAAATTCGATTATACATTTACAGAACAGCGAATGCCCTGGAGAATGAACGTATGCATATTCCGCTGAAAGAAAATACAAGGCAAATATTTCTCTTTGGTTCATTGTGACTTGCTGTTTTCATAAATTTGTGATAAATTACATAGCCCTCGGCTATTGGTTGTGTGAATTATAGCATATTCCCAAACGGAATGTATGTAGAACTGAGAGTTCGAAGAACAGAATGAATGAAAAAGATGGAATAGTAGAATACTTATAACCAGTACTCCATGCTGCACCTTCAGCTAAAGAACTGCTTAACAAACTTTAAAATTTAACTTTAATGTTAATATAGGAAATATTATATAACAGCTTCGCAGGCAGAAGGTAAGTATTTTAAAACAACATGTAATGTAGCTTTAAAGTAATTCGCATACAGTTTAGATAAGATTTTAAGATTTTCATTTATTAGCCAGTGGGATTGCTTAGGCGGGTTCTTCTGGCTCGCATTCGGGAGGCCCGGGTTTGTTTTCTGTGGCCCACCTATCTGACCCAGGTGTTTTTTCGAGGATTCTCCCTGGTCGCCCGGTGAATGCTGGGTATGTTAATTACATTCCCCGAATTTCCGGTCCCACCATTTCATCTCTATCTTCATTTCACATCATCTGGTGTAATGATGCGATATTGTCGCGAACGCATTGTTGAGGTTAGGTGGTGCCAAGGACGAGTTCAAGGAGACGGGTAGTGCAGTGCGGAGGTAAAAGCTCGCCGAAACGGTGGGGGTGGGGGGAAGGACATGTATTTCTGGAGAGTTCGTCTTTCTTCTAAAACCTTCTTTACTGTTTGAGAACATTCCGGAATAGCAGTAAGCTATAAAAGACGCCGCCAGCCAGTGGGAGACAGCCAGTCGGTAATTGGACGCGTGTGCGTGAACAGCTGTAAAAGTGAACTCTTTTGTGGTCGATGACCTTGCAAGTTATGTGTATGTGATGTAATTCTGCTACTGTAAAGGTTGACCGAAGAGTGTTTCTATGGAAATAAAAGAGCAATTTTTATTGTTTATAACCTGGACTTTTAATTTCATGAACCCACAGAGTCACAATATGCTGCATGGACGTCAAAAAACGTGCGAAATTGGGTCAGAGAATTCAAAGACGGATGTACAGACGTCCATGACGAACAGCATTCCGGTTGGCCTTTGGTTTTAGCCGAAACAATTACAAAAGTGGAGCAAAAAATGCTTAAAGATCGGCGTGTGACAGTTCGCCAGCTGTGCGAACTTATCCCTGAAGTCAGTCAGTCCCCAAAATGTTCACCGAAGACCATAAACGGCAACGGCTGATCTCCTGGCCCACTTCGGATGGGACAACCGGACCCATTCCCCCCCCCCCCCCCCCCCCAACAGTCCAGACTTAGCACCTAGTGATTAAAATCTGTTTCTTGAGTTGAAGTCACACCTGAGTGGAACACATTTCCAGACCGACGATGATTTGAAATACGAGGTTGAGCGCTACCTGCGCATTTTGGCGGGAGAGTACTATGACAAGGGTATACAAAAACTGCCACTGCGCATGCAAAAGTTCATCGACCGCAATACGATTACGTTGAAAAAGAGCTGTAAGTTCAAACGCCTCGTATTTCGGTGTAGTTCGTTAGCACCATGTATTTAGTTCCTTAAATATATGCGTTACCGTCACTGTACCCTCTCTCACTTATATACCAATATACAAACTCTTTAAAAAGCTCATGTTTATGCACTAAAACATTTGCCATTTAATTGTCCATCCAAGAGCGGAGAAGGCAGGATCGATATTAAAATCAACTAGAGATTAAGTTCCTTTTGCATAACAAGGAGAAAAATAATTGAATAGCAGCAGCACTTGAAAAGATAATTTAATGAACAATTCAAACCAATCGGGATATTTCCGATTTGGCTAGTGCCGTAAAAAGCAATATTTTATATAAACAGTGTGTTTCAAAGTCATCTGTATGATACGTAAAATATGACGCTATTAACAGTGAAGCAAACAAATATAAAACAATTTGTAACTTAAAGCTTAACTTATTACAGATGATAATAATTCTTATAAATTGTCCAGGATCGCGATTTCCATGTATATTCATACACATCTTCAGCTGGAAAAGCTAAGCTGTCGAGTTACTAAACACTAGTTGATATTGTGACTTTGTGGGTTCTTAGAATTAAAGTTTCAATTCTCAATTCTCTGATCAATTCTCACGTAACACCATAACGACACATACAGTCTACCACGGTCGATGATCAAACAGCCTTCTGATTACATTTGTTTACATTAGCTCTTGTTACAACAACACACTAGTTGTTTACTCCTCTCTGTTTACGACTCGTTTATGACTCGTGTTACACAACATCTGTTCACGATTGACTCTTGGCGAGTCATCGCTTTCTTAAATACCTCATTGATAAATTCGAGACTGTTCCAGAACAACAAAGAAAGCGAATATTCTATCACCTTCCAGAAGCGTAACTTAATCTGTGCCTTTATCTTAGCTATCTTCATTTGTCGACTCTTCGTGTACACAAGCCGCCCTATCGTAGATAACGGCTTCGCGACAATATGTTCTTGTTAGTACTACCAAATTCTGAAAATAAAGCATATTTAAAAGCAGAATCGACTGCCAGTATTTCAAATTCATTACGTGATATTTGTTTTTTAAAATAAATATATTTTCCTAAACCATTAAATCTATCGGTCCATTTAAGTGTTTTAATAATGTAACTTCTGGATTTATTTCATGGTTAAATGACCAAAAATGATCTGTTAGGGCCGATTTATCAGTTTCTTTATACTTAATATTACGAAAATTATCCTCTTTTATTTGTAAGGATCTTATTTTTCTAAAAAAATTAAAAGCGGTTATAATTTTTAAAATTTACGTACCATCCTTGGGTTAATAAACATTTTCAAAGAAGTTTTAAAGAGTCCGGTATAACTTTAATTCTTCAAAATACATATAGTATAAAAAAATTTATTGCATTTCTCTAAAAAAATTATAAAATTTCCAATAGTAAAAAAATCCGGTATTTATTCGTTTAATTGTTTCGATTGTGATAAAGTTTATTTTGGAAAGACAAAACGTAATTTAGAAATCAGAACTAAAGATCATTTTCGTAATAAGTATAAACAAACTAATAAATTCGCTGTAGCAGATCATTTTTGGTCATTTAACCATGAAATAAATCCAGAAGTTAAATTATTAAAACAATTAAAATGGCCCGATAGTTTTAATGGTTTGGGAAAATATATTTATTTTAGAAAACAAATATCACGTAATGAATTTTGAAATACCGGCAGTCTATTTGTATTCTCAAATTTTCTTTATTTTCAGGTTTTGGTAGTACTAACAATAACATATCAACGTCTAGTGTTTAATAACTATGGCGACAGCATTGTTTTTCTAGCTGAAGATGTGAATGAATATACATGAAATTGTGATCTTGGAGAATTTATAAGGATTATCATTTCTTATAAGATAAGTGAAGTTTTAAGTCACAAATTATCATATTTGTATATATATCTGTATGATATTTGCAGTAAAGTTTTATTTATATACTACGCTTAACCGTTGTATGAATTTTCCAGTATTATGCTTTTCTAAAATAGGAGGTCCTTCCGCAATTTTTGTATGTTTGGCACACAAAAGAATGCAAGAGCATTACAAAACGATTCGCTGTTTAAAGATTTGACTGAAGCTTGGAGCCTACTACATTTCTAAATTCCCCTTACACCGACAAGAAAATTAGTAATAATATAATTTTTGTAATTGTTTATGTCGATTAACTTAAAGTAGAGAAATAAGCATTTTAAAGAAAATGCTTTACAAGTGTAGGGAAAGTTAACCGAATGCAACACTAGATTTTATGTTAAAGGTACCGAATACAGCAGTTTAAACTGTGTATCTTGGTTTTATTTAGGTTTGTATCACTTACACTATCTGAGAGCACAACGTAAATCAGTTGAGCGATTGCGCAGACCACGGGGACCTCACGTTTAGAACATCAATCCTCCGGCTCCCCACGAAACTGCAGTCCTGGATATAGACGACTCGACCACCTAATAATGAATAAAGTTGAGCATGTTATAACTTTAAAGTGTTTGCCTTTTAGACATATCTTTTTGATTTATTGAAGGAACCGTGTCTGCAAGTAAGAACAGAAGCCATTAGTGAGAGAACTTTAAAGTGAGCCATCATCACGCGTTGGCCGAGCATTATGGATAATGGAGTTGATATTGATTCTTTGATGGAACTGCATGATTTATAACTGTAAAACAATGGATGTTTACTTCAAGATAACGTAGACTGTAATTACAGTAAAGTTTTATGCAAATGCAAAGTAAGACATTTTCCATTATGCCAATATTTTGGAGCTACAAACTATATGGTTATAAAGTACTTTAAGTGACGACTTGGTGTTTGGCCGTTCAGGTAGAATAACTGCATTTGAGTTTACTGTCTTTACTACTGGTAACCTAAACGAACTTTCGTCCTTGGTCTATTTTATTTTGCATGAAAGCTTTAGTTGTATTAAATTATGTTAATGATTTATATATTTATTACTGCATATATGAAGCACAATAATATTTCTTAGCTGAATTTTACCATTTAAATTTTACTCGCCGTTTTACTGCCGTTTTATATCTTAATATTTACTTAGTATTTCAGTCGTGCAGAGCAACAAATAAGGGCGAATAATCGATCGCTGGTTCATCACTTGGGCTTACTTTGGAGGGCTGGATGTTGGCGAGCTTCAATTGTTGCCAAAGTTGTCAGTACTTATCTTAATTTTCGTAAACAAGTATTCTAATTATATTAATATTTATATTAATACCCTGCTGTTTGCGGATGACCAAATATTAATTCATCGGAATGAAAATAAACTGCAAAGACCTATGTATATTCTAAATCATTTAGTACAAAAGTGCAATTTTAAAATATCAGAAGAAAAAACAAACATTATAGCTTTTAAAGGAAGTTATAATGTAAGATCAAAAATTGTTTTAGGTAATAGGATTTTGGAACAAATATCGAGTAACATAAGTTTTAAAAACAATGCTGGTATAGAAGAAAAAGAAAACAAATTCCGAGCAATATGTGAGACAATCCAAAGAACTTTTAAAAACAGGGATAGAAGGGATACAAAAATGAAAATGTATAAGGTAATGACTATTCCAACTTTCCTATATGGAAGCAAAACCTGGGTGCCAACACAAAAGGATTTAAATTAAATAAAGACTGCAGAAATGGAATTTTTAAACAGTGCTAAAGGTTGTACAATATTGGACAAAATAGGAAATGAGTATATTAAAAAGGAATTAGAAATCGAACCAATCCATGACAAAATATCAGAACGAAGGCAACAATGGCATGAACATATATTAAGAATGAAGGATGGAAGATATCCAAATGCAGTATTGAACTATAATACAAAAGGAGGAAGAGACGGAGGACGACCCAAGAAACGCTGTAGAGATCTATGAAGCCGGAACGGGCTTTATGCCCAAACCATGGAGTGAAGAGAAAAAAGAAGTATCCTATTACCAGGGCAGGATCTTTGGACACCAAAACACTGGAACGAGGCGGCTGCAGGTTGCGAGACACTGACCTATGGATCCTCGCGATCCACTGCTGTCCTAATGTAGTCAGTCACGTTCCGAGGGAGGGTCCGAGGTGAGCCTTCGAATATTGAAATGTGTGCAGCTTTTGGGGGCGGTGGAAAAAGGTTTTGAACAAATGAGCGAAGTCCCTGATGATACTAATAGTAATTGGTGTGAAACAAAAGCTTCAATGTATTCTTAAAAACAATCCATATTCGAAACTCTGAAGTGCGACATTGTTTAAATGGCAAAACAGATTCAAATATAAGCTGTTTAAAGTATGCTCCAATCACCTCATGTGATGTAGAGAGAACAAAACTATTTTGTCAGAGAATAGAACAAGTTTCAAATTTGAGCATTTACGAATGTACGTAGTTTTACATTGCAATAAAATTAGTGATTACAGTTAAAATTTAAACAATGTTATTTCAATAAGCATGTGCATTTGTTCACAAAAGAGAGAATGAATGAGCTTAGGAACTTTCTCATATTATATATACGCGTTTAGTCAAAAGCCCCTGTTTGTTGTCGAATGAGTGCGTACCCAAGGTCGGAATCAGGTGCTGCATGCTTTACAAATGTTCTTCTCTCACCCTCAGTTCTTTGTAAACAAACCTAATTCTATGGTCTCGGCATAGCAAACTTACTAGGTTCAGTGTCTAAAGTTCTTGCCCTGATAATTACCAGCTCAACCGCTCTGACATTACACGTAAATGCCACTATCCAGGCCGTTAAATTATGGTAAAACAAGATGCACTAGAGGAAGGAGTAATACCGACCTTAAAAATGTACCAACAAAGATCTAACGGCATATGTTTCCAAATAACTTAATAATAAATTAAAAAACAAAACTATTACACTCTTACATGAAAAATTGATCTGTGTCCTACCTTTACAACATGTTTGCTTTTATAGCGAAGGTATTTGCATTATTAAAAATGTAAACTTTCCCGTTACTGAGCACGTGTAGTGTGACGTACCAAACTAAATGAAGAAGCAAAAATCGGTTTGGCGGTGTTTGATTTATTCTCAAGGTTTAAGGATGTCACATAAATATAACACGTACATTTTCGAAGTAAAGCATTTCTATTCTGTTACAGAAATCCTACAGCTATGCTCTGTCCTCATTTAGCAGTTCAAACTGCTTCACTTTGAAAAAAAGGAGAGATAAATAAAAAAAAGTTAAACGATTCTGATATGCTTTGCGTCATAGGGACCTTAATCCCTACATACGGAAACTAAACACTCTGCATTTTACATTGACAAAATTTGTATTTTCAGCAGAGCTCGATGGCGAAAGTCACTTTTGTTAAGAAAATTAGCATGGGGTTCTCGGGATAGCAAACAAAAAGTTAACAAAAAGATAGCTAACAAAATAGTATTAACTCATAATTCGAAATTGTAAACTTTGTTAATTTTTCAATAAATGGTTATATGACAGGCTGAACAAAGTGACGTCCCCATACACCTAACCCTAGGTATTTGTGTATTGGAGGCCCTCTACTTTTTTTTTCCACTTTTTGCCATTTCCACCTATCCCACTCTACATTTTTCTCTTAATTGTTCTTAGCCATCTCTCTTTAACTTTCCCTAAATTTTTCCCTATAATTCTCCTGTTCTTTTCCCCTTTTCACTGACAAAAAGTGTCTAATTACTACTTCACCCCCAAATTGTCCCATTTACGTATCCAAGCCTGCTCTCTCCATATTTTTGTTTCTCTACAATTTAATATACAATGGAAATCTGCATTCTCTTTCTCCACACAATGGACATTTATCTAGCTCCCTCTCTTGACCTATACCTTTGAAGTTTCTCACTCCTGTTCTCGCACAAGCAAAACCTTCTCGCCCTAACTTACTACATATATCTATATATCCTTCCCTCCCCCAGGTTGTTTTTATTTCTCTATATAATCTCAGTGCGCTATAAACTGACGTAAATGCACGAGTTTAACCATTGACAAACTGCTTTAAAAAGAAAAGAAGAAAAGAACAAAAACAAAGAACAGCCTCGTAAGTACATTTATTAGTCAAAATAAGTAAATGTATGAATCACCTATACTGCATTTAACTATCTTTACTTTCAATTGTTTAACAACTTGTTCACTTTAGAACAAATTCAAAACAAGCTTTATCATTACTGTCAGCATTTTGGTTTTATAGTTTTGTAAAGCCACACTGGAATTTTTATCTTGTTTACCAAAAAACTAATTGATATTGGTTAAAATTACCCCATCTGATCTTTCCTGTCTTAGCGTGCCTTCATTCTCCTCGCAGAACAAGTTGACAAGGATTCCAAGCTAGCCAGCTTGTAGTAATGACGGCTTTTCTCCAGAGCTGGCACATATTGAAATTCTTCCATGAATATAGCTGCTCAAATTGAAGCCTACAGCAAAGATTCTGTCTTGCGGTAACTAGCCTGTCTAACGAGCCTCGAAGCGCTGTGGTCACTCCTCTTGATAGAATTCTACTGACATTTAGTGCCAATTTGCCCTGTCTTTTATACGTTAGTGAAGGATCAAGGGTCGGTCGGTGCGTCATCACTGTCGAGTTTGTTGTTTATTCCAGTCGGTTTCCATGAGCCAAACCATGTAGCGTATGCCCACAGCACCACTACAAATCTTATTCTGTAAGCATTGTCAGATTTATGTTTTTAGTCTGGTTTTTACTGTCCATTATACGTCTAACTTATAACGTTCACAGAATACATGAAAAAAGCGGAAAACAACAGTGGAAAACAGTGAAATATCGCTAAATATAAACTTTCATTTTTAAGTCTTTTTGTCGTGAGAATAAATTAACAGCACACAAATTCATTACACACTCAAATACACGCAAAATTAAATAAATCGAAATTCTATCAATATAAAGCACTTGAAAAACGTGTTCACTTTTTGAACACCAAATATAAAGGCTTAAAACAAAAGTGCACATAGCAGTACTAGCTATTAGCGCTCAAATTCGGAAACCAAATTTTTATTTATGAACACATATTCTGTTTCTGCAATATTAGTGTTCTTAATTTTACTCAGACTTCTCTTATCAGGCTTGAGGTTCATTTATGCACCGTAAATCTAATATACAGGACGTTAGCCTTACTTTCCTTCCAACGGAAGGAATTCTAACACCAAATATAACAGCAATGTACGTTATATCAGGGTCGGCTGGTACGTCCCGGGCCTCACATAGACATGCGCCACTGGGTCAGCTTGACGGATAGCATCTTATAACTTAACTCTATCTTGTATCCACAGTTACAAGTAAATAGGTTTTTTTATTTTTTAAATTACAGTATTTTAAACAGTAAAGGTGTAGAGGTTTCAAAAATTTTGGAAAATATTAAATATTTCCATTTGAATGAATTAAACATCTAAAGAAATCAAAGAGGTAATGGATAGTACATTGAAACGCTCTGCCACTTCATATAAAATGACTAAAATATGGGTTGCAGAGTTTAAAATAGGACATGATGAGCCTCGCTCTGGACGCCCTGTGGAAGTCACAGCTCCAGAGATCATTGAAAAAATGCTCGTATCACTTGTGACTACTACGAAAAGAAAAAAAATCGTGTTTCTCCACAACAATGCTTCGCCGGCCTCGGTAGCGTGTCTGCCTAACGTTCAAGAGGTCCTGAGTTCGAATCTCGGACAGGGTGAGTTACTTGGATAAGGTTTTTCCAGGGTTTTCCCTTATACTAAAAGACGAATGTCGAGCAGCTCTAAGCTCTATGGGCCCTGGGATCATTTGAGCATCATTTCACCCATTCCATTCATCATCCGATTTGACTTAACGTTGGAGGACTTAAAATTACAACAACAAAAGACAACAACAATGCTTCGGCCCATAGTTCAGTCATAGCAATGGGAAAAATGTGCGAATTAAAGTTCAAATTGCTTGAACACACATCGCCAGATCTAGCACCCAGTGACTGTCACTTGTTCCGGAACTTCGAGATATTTTTTTCTTTTTTTTTTGGAGGACGGAAATTTCACAGCAAAAAGATCACAGATGGGATAAAGACCTATTTTGAACACCATGATAAACCGTACTAGATTGATGGTTTAATTAAATTAGATCACCGAAGCCACAAGTGCATTAGCCTCTCTTGAGATTATGTATAGAAATAAAGAAAACATACTTTTTAAATGCTTTCTTTTAATGTCAGGCCCGGGACTTATCAGCCGCCCCTCGTAGTAAGAGGGAAATCAGCCGTACTTAGCCAAATCAAGCACCTGAAATTCGGCACTAATACTCGTAATTAACTACTCTCTCCAATCCCAAGAAAGCTACTCGTCAACATGCTACCGCGTAAAAATATTGCGGCCATCAAGTGAGATGGAACTCGATTTCGGAAGGTATCTGATTCGATTTTCCTTGACTGTTCAATATGACCAAGGACTTTTATTCTCGGTTTCGTTTCGTCACTGGAATTATTCTGCGTTGGATGCTTTTCCTTCCGCTGTTTCCTGTCGACCCATGTCATTTCAATCCGGTCTTTCCAGGGTCGGATATACTGGCAATTTTAAAGTGGCCGACTTTGTGCACTATAACTGCAGTTCTTCGACGACGTTATAGTACCCTGTATGCTGTGGAGGAGGGTGTCGAATCCCAGCGGCTAGCAGCTGCATGAGGAAATGTGAAATCGAAGTTAACATCTCCAGTTCAAGTTATGGACACACTGCGCTGGCTCCTATTACGCATAAACTGTATTGGCGGATTTTTGAAGAAGAAAACATTTGAAATTCATTTGTGTTTTTAATATCTTTCTCTTTCTCCAACAATGCATATATCGTCTCTGCGGTCCCTAAACTTCAGTGGTCCCATCCATTCATCGCTTGTGTCAGGAGGGCAGTAGCAGAAATGGATATCTGCAGCTCTTTGTTGTAAACTTACCTAACCTAATTTATCCTGCTAGGATAGCAAAAAAAACTTCGAATTAATGTATTCGCGGAATTTAGTGCACTCTACTATCAGGACGCTGCAATGCTCTTAGGTATATAGTTCTGAAAATTCCAAAAGGTAAATGGTTTTCGGGATTCAAGAAAGGCAGAGTAAGAATTGTGTTTTGGGTGTGAATTAGAAGCTTTAGGATTGGAACAAGTAAGCAAGAGCGTTGTGATAAGGAACTTACTAAAATAGCTTGTATTTTTAAAATTCACGCCTTTCCCATCGCGTTGAAAGTTGTATAACTTTCACATCTCACTTGACGTCATTCTCTAAGGTCACTTGCCGTACAGTTACAGATTTTTAACAGTTTCTTACCTGTGTAAATCCTACATTAAGAGGGGTATTCAAAATAAATGAAAATTAAATGATTTAAAAAGGCTAAAGTGTTAGATATGAACAATACTCGTAAGAAAATATGATGATTGGTATTTATCTGACCTTCACGAGCTCTATAGCTCAAACAAAAATGTGAGGTTGAAATTTGGAATATAATGCAATTTTAGATAAGGGAAAGAAAAAGTAAAATAAATTTTATCCTTGTAGATAGAAGACTTTAAACAAAATGTTTCTTCACTCGAAACTACAGTCGCTTACAGAGAAGAGCCACGAGCAGAGACCAAATAACGGCCACACTGTTCCCATTATGTTTCATGATAACAAAACACAGCCTCCCAGACATACGGGCGACTCGGCTCCGGAGCTTGGCAAGTGTACAGAAGTCGGGACATTCGATTAGAGGGCATCTTACTGCGGGACTTGTTGCATGTTCGACATTTTTATTGCTATTCTGCCAAGAGCAGGCAGGGATCAGCGCTGTTGAGTTTGGCAGAGCGTTTACCTGTCTTCTGTTTCTTCCGGTGACAGACGAGTAACACCGGAAATGTGTTGGTAAACCTTACGACGTTCAAAAATTCGCGAGAATCAGTGACCTGGAAACACGGGCGGCTTCCAATAGTAATATGGGTTTATCCAAACTAACAAATTAAACAAATATATGCTAATAGATATATTTGTCACTGAATACTGAATTTAACTGTAATGGCTGCGCCAAAAATAACACATGTAATTCTCTTTCTCTGATAGGAGCCCAAGGCATATAATCAGAAAAGAACTACAATTGTAGACATTTATGTAAAGCATTACACTCGGAGTACATAATCATAATATAAGAGACTATAATTGCTCAAATAAAACAATGGACAAATTATTTAAACATATGTTTCCATTTACGCACTGATAACACTGCGCACTGAATGTTTCGAGCACTTCATGAGGCAATTCCTCCTAAATTTTGGTTGAGAAAAACAAATATGACAATGAAAAATTTTTATTAGCTCTAGTTTATATGATATACACAAGGTGGAAGTATTACATATTAACGGATTGACAGAAAAGGATACATTTTAATTACATACATGCTAACAACGATTAAAGTGTACTTTCTTTTTTTTAAACTTTTAATTACATGCTAAGAGTTCTAAATTGCTGGAAAAATACTTCGCAGATAGTCGTGTCTGAAGAGAATCATGTGACGGCCTATTGACTTCGTCATCTTTTAGCCTGCCTCTTGTGATGGAGTTTCGCAGAATCCCTATACAAAGACCAACAGTAATCCGCAAGCATTACTTCATTCCAACGGCCCTGATATCTTTGTTTCATAACAGAAATGTCCTGATGGAATCTCTCCCCATGTTCACCACTAACAGCTCCAAAACTGGGAAGGAAATAGTCTAGGTGGAAGTGGAGAAAATGGATCTTAAGGGACATGTTGCATCCAAGATTACGGTATTTTTTGCAGGAGCAAATGTTTGTAGTTGTCATCTCTTTTGTTGCCTAAAAATTCATGAACAACACCCTTGAAGGCTTCCCAAGCTTTCTTTTCTTTCCCCTCCAAAACTTGGGCAAATGCGGGACCCTTTACAACTTCTCTTATTTGTGGTCCGACAAAAATTCCTTACTTAACTTTTGCATCACTTAATTTCCAAAATTTATCTCTGATGTTATCTGAAAGGTGTGTTAACTCCCAAAAAAATTCCCCCAAATTTAAAATCTTCAACCTTAAAATGAAATGTTACCGTATCTTCAAAACAAGAGCTAATCTATCACTTGTATGGCGATTTTTGAATTCAGCAGATGGAAATACATGTAAATTCAGTATTTTAAGCCCGAAATGTTTTCATTGTTGCCCAGTGTAATTTAACACTAGAAGTGGAACTAGATTACCTTAAAGGGAATGATGTTTCAGTATTTTTATTTCAACCAATATAGAAATATAGTCTACACATTTCTGGAGAAAATGCACTTTTTATTGTCCCATTGTCATTGTCATACTGTTCCTTTGACTACAATGGCGGTCGTTCACCTTAGGAATATATCGCGATTGCTAGTACTTCGGATTTTCTTTTTATTCATTATATCACACACACATTTACACTCTCATTCAAACTTCCAGACTCTGGGGAAGGTAGAATTATTCTTAAATACAAATAAAAACTTATGAAATTTCTTATATTTATTAAAGAAAAAAATTCAAAAAAATAATTTACGGACAATGTTCAGAAATTTGTGGTGCAAATCACCAACTGAACTAATCTAATTCCTAAATATGGGATTGCTGAGAGCAGGTTGGGGAATCAGTTTGGTTGGACAAAAATTCCAACTCCGAGCCGGGAATCGAACATGGGACTCTTCTCACGGCAGACAGGTGCTCCACCGATTGTGATATGGGACCAGTCAGTTCAAGCAATCTTTAATACCTCATAATAGAAGTTTGGAATTCTAACAATGGAACTATCACTACCTGTACGCGCTTGAGAGTGTAATGGCATAATCTCTGCTTTATATGGAGCATGTGTGCCAAAAATCGGATACGGGGTATAACTGGAAGTACCCAAAAATAGTTCAGAATACCTAGGAACATGTATGTATAATAACACAGTGTTGTACGGGAGGTATTGTTTACCCCTGACAGACACTGATCTGGAGATGGCATACGTAAGGAGCGCTATTCCCCGCAAGCTGCACAGAGCTGACGAAGGATGTCCAGGAGCTACTTGCAAGTGGTCACATTCGGCAATTTCCAGGCTTTTGGGCATTGTAGTTTTACTCCGTAGCAGATTTTTGCTGCACATGTTTATATACAGCAGACATTATACCATCAAATTTTCGGGTGCCTAGCGGTGTGAATACAGTGATAGTTCTGTTTTATGTTCTCATACACGCTGGTTACTTATAAAAATCTGAGAACACTAATGTGTTACATTCCCGTGAATCTTTATATTCACTTTTCTAAAGATATTTCATACAAAAGATTATTATTCTATTTATTTTTTGTTAGGATTATGTTCAGTTGCAGTTGTAAGTAGGGAGAGCAACAGTCCAATTTTAAATTGTGCCTTCTATTTAACGCTTTTGGCGAAGTACGGTCTTTTTATGAACAATTGAATGTAATAAATAACGCCTTCATTAAAAAGTTTAAATATTTGGAAATTGAAACCAGTGAGGGTTAAAAATGATTAATTTCACAATCATTTAACGTCCTCCAATATAAGTAATATCGGACGTTGAATAAAAATGGGTAAAGTAATACTGAAACGAGATCAGCTTTCATAGAACTTACAGTTATCATCTTTCAGGATAAGGTAAAACTCCGAAAAAACTATCTATCAAGAAAATTTCTCTGACGAAGTTTGGAATTTGGGTTCTCTTAAATGTGAGGCTGACACGCTAACCGCAAGAATATGACATTTGTGCTTAAAGGAGCCCTTTACTTAATATTTTTTGTAGCAAGGTTTTGTCAATCACTTACCAATTACATAAATGACATCCACAGTGAAGACCTCTCATTCCATTAAGATTCACGATGTATATTTTATTTGTCAGGAACATTTTTTTTTTGAAAATGTACGTTCCCCAACGTTAAGCCATATCGAATGATGAATGATATGGATGAAATGAAGCTCAAATGAGCACAGAGTCCATAGAGCTTAGAGTTTTCATCTTTCCAGATAACTCGTTCTAACTCGGGACTTCTTAAATGCAAGGGTGACACGCTACGGTCTCCGTTACAGAGGCGGGAAAAATATCTTAAGTATGTGGTACGTTGTTGGAAACAGTGCGGCAAACACTCATACCAGTCATAAATTGATTGCGTTCAAATTGGTGCTATGATTTCTCTTATCCTAAGGTAAATGGCTGTAGGAAATGGATTTTGGTAGTTGTTGGCTACTCAGTCGTATTAATAACACTTTGTTTGTTGCAGAATTATTTGGTTTAATTCCTACTAAGTTTGCTTATCGACTTGGATCGGTGACCACCTGTCAGTAAAATTCCTAACATAAATTCAATTTTACTTGAAACCTGGATTACTTGTATAAAGTTACTTCCACGCCGTTTCTATTTCTTCTTTATACGGCGACTATTTTGCTCTGATAAGCTTCTAATGTTCCTTCCACTTACGCTTCTCCTTAACGCGCAGGAACACGTCCTTCCTGTCGTAGTATAACCTTTTAAGTAAGTTTTTCTTACTTTGCGATTCAGCTCGAACCTTATTCTGACCCCCTCTCTAACTTTATCACATGACCAAACTAGCTCAAAATTCTCAAATGTTACATTATTATTGCTTTCTCATTTATTTAGAATTTTTGCATTGGTTTACAAAACTCATCTAACACATTGACGCTCAGCCCACTCTGAGTTGGGGAACGCCTAACCTGAGTTGTTTGTAACGGTATACATCGTTATCAAATCAGCGAAGTAAATCACTTTAGAGTTCATGCTCATCTGCATTTTGAAAGCCCTTTGTCCCAACACATTCCTAGCTGAAAGTATTTTATAGTTCACAGACATTGAACTTTTACTATCACAAAGAAGGTAACGGTCCTTCCTTCCTGTCTCTTCGAAGTGTACAGATTTTTAGAAGAATATTTTCTCTTCCTTGCCTGGATGCTAGTATATATAGTATATAGGTATGTTATATTGAATTATATTCTTCCCTCCTTATTCTTTAAGTCAACCACTATTTTAATCATTACTTTATCCATTTTAATTTCATAGTATTATAACAAGATTTTTATATTACTTTAGAAAAGCATTTTTATAATTTATCTTCCTTTTTAATTATCTGATTTCGATTAATTCGCGCCTCCTAATCCCTGCCAGATACTGCGGTTACAACAGGTAAAGCTTTTCTGAGAAAATAAAAAATGATTTGAACCCTGATGTTGATCATAACAATAATAATAAATAATAATCATCATCATCACCATGACCATGAACGTAACCATGACCATGACCATGACCATCACCACTACCACAGTAATAATGATTAATAATAATAATGATTAATAATAATAATAATAATAATAATAATAATAATAATAATAATAATAATAATAATAATAATAATAATAATAATAATAATAATAATAATAATAATAATAATAATAATAATAATAATAATAATAATAATAATAATAATAATAATAATAATAATAATAATAATAATAATAATAATAATAATAATAATAATAATAATAATGATTAATAATAATAATAATGATTAATAATAATAATGATTATAATAATAATAATGATAATAATAATAATGATAATAATAATAATAATAATAATAATAATAATAATAATAATAATAATAATAATAATAATAATAATAATAATAATAATAATAATAATAATAATAATAATAATAATAATAATAATAATAATAATAATAATAATAATAATAATAATAATAATAATAATAATAATAATAATAATAATAATAATAATAATAATAATAATAATAATAATAATAATAATAATAATAATAATAATAATAATAATAATAATAATAATAATAATAATAATAATAATAATAATAATAATAATAATAATAATAATAATAATAATAATAATAATAATAATAATAATAATAATAATAATAATAATAATAATAATAATAATAATAATAATAATAATAATAATAATAATAATAATAATAATAATAATAATAATAATAATAATAATAATAATAATAATAATAATAATAATAATAATAATAATAATAATAATAATAATAATAATAATAATAATAATAATAATAATAATAATAATAATAATAATAATAATAATAATAATAATAATAATAATAATAATAATAATAATAATAATAATAATAATAATAATAATAATAATAATAATAATAATAATAATAATAATAATAATAATAATAATAATAATAATAATAATAATAATAATAATAATAATAATAATAATAATAATAATAATAATAATAATAATAATAATAATAATAATAATAATAATAATAATAATAATAATAATAATAATAATAATAATAATAATAATAATAATAATAATAATAATAATAATAATAATAATAATAATAATAATAATAATAATAATAATAATAATAATAATAATAATAATAATAATAATAATAATAATAATAATAATAATAATAATAATAATAATAATAATAATAATAATAATAATAATAATAATAATAATAATAATAATAATAATAATAATAATAATAATAATAATAATAATAATAATAATAATAATAATAATAATAATAATAATAATAATAATAATAATAATAATAATAATAATACATCACGCAATTTTTTCAACTTTGGTAGCAGTGTTGTTTTTCCTTCGTAGTGATTTGACATGTAGAGCTGAAGGTTTGGATTGAGTTTCAAACTCATGTTTGACTAATTTAAATGCGAATGACTTCCAGTTCCAATTAACTCACTGAAACAGTGTAAACGGGGAGTGTGTCCACACAGATAAAAGGCTTAGCCATTGGTGAATTATTTAGTACTCTCTGACAGACCAACGCATTACGTCAGAGACTAACCTATAACAGCCCAACAAATGTGACCTCTCTACCATGGTTCAGTAGGATTAATATCAGTCGAGATCACACGCTGTTAAATAACTCTTTTGTCCCGTCTTTTCAAGCTATTTCTCCATTTTGCAGTGATGCATTTCCACCACACTCATATCGCAGTACACTATACATTGACGCCAAGTATTAAAGGTAATAACGAGAAAACAGCTAGCGAATCAAAAGAAATGGGTAACTAATAAAAATAGTGTACGAGTGCGCGCGTTCGTTGGTTAGATGTGATAAAGAAACAAATATCATGAATTCCCGAAGAAAACATAGCGTACATTTCCGTTATTTTATTGCATTAAACGCTTGAGCTCTCGTAAAAATAACAATTCCCCTATGCCAATCATGATGCAGTAACATAAAAATTGTAGCTGTGAGGCGACCCCAGAATCATCCATTAATGTCGGCAACCGGAGGTGGGTTGGGAGATTGAAAGATGGATATCCGGCCGCGCTTATAGTTGATGGCTAGCACTCTCGTGGAAATGGGAAGAGAGCGGTATTTCATGCCGCAGATGTGCTATCTGGCACCAGACGGATAAGAAACGGATGTAGCGTGAATATAAATCATTTAATTTCTATATTAGCTCCAGCCGGCCAAGGAGATATTAGGCCTTTAACAAAGTGGGGCAAAAGTCGGTGGACTGCCTTCAAATAATTCTGGATTTTAGTAGTTAGCTTCCAAATCAAGAGGATCTAAGTTCCACTCCCGGTTGAAGACTAGGAATTATTCTTTAATCAAGATTATTCACCCCATCCTCCTTAGGGACTCTCCCTCTCGGTGAGAGAGAAAGAGAGAGAGAGAGAGAGAGAGAGAGAGAGAGAGAGAGAGAGAGAGAGAGAGAGTGTGTGTGTGTACATGTGCGTATGTGTGTAAATGCAAAAGCTAATAAATTGTAATGAAATCTCCTCAGAGCGAGATGGCTCTGGCCATTGACCGATTGTTTTTTTCACGGTTTTGCTCGTCACTAGACGAATGTTGAGTTGGATAATCTGCTTTTTCCATCTCTTTCAACACTAAATTTCAATTCGTTCTTCATCGCCATAACAAGAATTAGGCAGATCACCATCATACTCCCTGAGATCATGATCCAGGGTAATAGATGTAATAGATAGATAATCTGTTGAAGAAGAGAGAGAAAACATAAAAATAAATATCCGAAATATGAAAAAAATGTAAATACTGTTGCTAATGGACAAAGGCGTGATTGGCAAAGACACCGATTATGAGATTAGATGTTAAAGACGGCGTATAAACGAGAGTATGAAAATTTTAAATGCTTTCATACCCCGAACTCATTGAAATCTTAAGGATATATCCACTACCAAATTCAAATTAGCGTATTTAAACAACTGATACCTCGGAACTGGACCTCATTTTGAAATTTGATAAACATAAAATAAGTTTATGATGAAAGAACTTTCAGATAAATATATTACTTTTTTTTAAAAAAATTTACAATTAAATTTTGGCCTCAATATTCATGCTTATAAATACATAAAGTATGAAGCTATTAACAGTGAAGCAAACAAATATATACTAATATAACAATTTGTAGCTTAAAACTTCAGTTATCTTATAAAAACTGATGCTACTTTTTTTATAAAATGAACAGGATCGGGATTTCGTGACACTTCTTCCACATCACCAGCTAGAGTCACAAATTAACATCTAATTAACAAATTAACATCATTTCTTATAAGATAAGTGAAGTTTTAAGTTAAAAATTGTTATATTTGTATACTTAAAAAATTGTTATATTTGTATACTTATACTGTCAAAATCCTGTGTGCATCGTATTTTCCAACTTTTACACATAGATGTCCCAGTAAACTCACTCTGCTTAAATTTTCCATATAAAATGCATTCCAGTATCAAGAACCACCAAGATGAAGCTTAAATTAAGCTGTAAGAAAGCGCATTTTGAGGTCAAGGTTTGCAACTTTTAAAATTATTTGATAAAATGTGCATAGAAGTCACCATACTAACTTTTAAATACTTTAGGGAGTAAAATTTTAAATATATATAGGAATGCTTAAAATTGGCTATCAAACATCTATATATAAATTAACAGAACATTTAAACTATTAACATTACTGCATAAAATGGATATTTATCTTTAAAACTAAAATTTTCGGATAATATCTCATTATTTTGCAGACTTTTAATTCGAATCCGGAAACAGTAAATTCGCTGGTTTTTCTGACAAGAAAGGAACTTACAAGGTACAAGTCCTGAAACTACGTGTGCAAGAAGGTGAGCAAAAATATCATAGCAATATCCGCATCCTAATGAAAGGCCAACTGAGTCTATATTGTGACTTTGTGGGTTCGTAAAATAACAAGACGAGGTTAGAAAACACAAAAACTACACTTTATTTCTCCACCGGCCATCATTTATTTTATCGGCTTCGCAAGTCAGCCGCCAGGGTGACAATATACTCAATACAATAATTTTGTTTATATGTGGAGATTGAAAGAATTAATGTTCATACTTACTTCCATTTTGAGATTGGGAAGTGAGTTACTTTAATATGAATGGATAAGTGTTTAATGTTTACAAGTGTAAATGACTAAAGCGTATCAAATATACAATGAAAGAAACTATCGGATTAAATATTATATGAAGCCAAAATGAACTAAATACAATTTTTAAGATAATATTTATCGTATCTAAATACTGAAGTAAGAATTACGTAGGTGAATAAAAACTAGGAACAAGCTTTTGAGTAGAAATAAGCTGACCGTAAGAAATGTTAAAAATATAAACACAATATGAATAATTGAGTTAGAACTCAAAGTAGTTACTTAAATAATTTTATCAATACCTAATGCCAAAGAAGCAAAAACTCATAAAAGAGATATTCTGGACATCACTACACAGAATGTAATAGGATAATAATAGAATAGTTAAGTAATTGTTACCAGCATATAAGTGCTGTTGCTGGAATCCACTAACCAGAAATCGGATATGTTGCAGTTTGTCATAGCAGACAATGGGTAAAAAAATTAAGGAAAATAAATATTTGTTGTAAGTAGTCAAAGAGTTAATAGCTGAAATTTTACAGATAGTTAAAGTATGCATCATAATGATAATAGAACGATATGAAAATGTTAAAATAAAATAAAATGTTCTACACAACCTTCAAGAGATAGAAAACAACAACCTGAGAAATAAGACCATGACCTTTCATGGCGACCGCTATATTCAATATACTCTCGGGATATAAGCCAGGTGAAAAGCTGATTAGAAACTGACGTTTCGGGAGCACACATCGCTCACATCATCAGGATATAAACTGAGAATTTTATTTTATCTTTATTCTTATTTCTACTAATCGTAATATCCGAAAAGACGACTGTCTCCCACTTATACTCCAAAAATAGACACGCCAAACAATATCAAATATAATTATATTAAAAGTAAAGTGGCCAGCTTCACAGCTTGTTCCACTCAAAATTCAAGCCTGCTTCTGTAGGTGATAGCGTGTCTTCCTCAGGTTCAAGAGGTACTCAGTTCAATTCTGGATCCGGGCATATTACCTGGATACGGATTTTATGGGATTTTCTCTTATCATGAAAGATGAATTTGGATAATTCTGACCTTTATGAAACTTGGGGTTATTAAGCATAATTCGTTTCACTCTCCGATAGGACCTAAACCTGGAGAGAATTAATTAAAATATTAAATAGAATTCACGGATGCCAATATCATGTCCTTTAATAACTAAAGGGTGATCATTTCATCCAGTTTGTCTTATATTTTCAATTATTAGTTGATGAAATTAATGAAATTAATTTAGAAGCTATAGCTTATAGGTGCTTGCGAAGAAAAAAAAATAGTCTAAGATGTATTCCTATGATTTTCTCTACTTATCCAATGAACTATTCGTAAGTAAATTTACTCTTCATCCTTATACCCCTTAATTGAGATAAACATGTGTAAAACAACGTAACTACATATTTCCTTTTAGGTGCAATGGATTCATGAATACATTGGCCTAAGAGTTACGTAATAAGGAGGAATAAAGATTGATTGATGGCGTTCCTTTAGGGAAAAGTTTTAACTACTTTAAACTTAAACAACAAGTAAAATCTAGAAAGAAATTAACTCCAAAAAATGTAAAACCGTACTTGATATCCTGCGAGTGCTTCGAAACTTCTAAGCTTTCTGTTTAGCATAAATTTGTCCTTCTCTTACAGTTTATCAATAATGCTATGTCATACAGATTGAAGAGAACTTCAGAAGTTTTCCGAAAATTGAAAATAATATACATTACATTGGTCAGGAGAGTGTCTTTAAAGATATGTTATTATACGTATAATTAAGGTTATTAGGATAATTTTTTAGAAAATTAATATTTTTTGAAACGTTTTCCACGTAAAGTGTAGTTTGGAATACTGGATATTCTTAAAAATATGTGTGTCCCATTCTTGGACCGCACTGCCTTAAACACCAATTTAAGTGTTTGACCGAACCGAATTTTCTGGAACCACCTCATGTATTGCCCCCAGCAACTTTCAGAAGGCTAAGAGCACACTTTTATAGTATGGACATTTACCTCTTTTCTCCTTCTGTTTACCACAGAGTCGTTATTGTTTCGGACAAGTTATAGAGTGATGACAATTACTGTGGACTGAGAACTAGTCACAATGTGACTGTGAGCTAGTCACAAATAAAGGCTTAGGAGACTTAAAATTGCTACTTCAGAGATGGGAATGGGCCATGGAACTTCAGCACAAGTACCACAGAAGAAAATAACAAAAATGCTAATAGCATTAATCCATTCTGATGTCGTAGACATTTAACTATTAGAATATGGGTGTAAGGCAGATACAAAAGCCAAACCCAGATACGAGACATTCATTCCACGGTAGTGACATTTATGAAATTCCTTTGAAGATTTAACATGCGTTATCTCATAATTCAATCCCAAAGAAAATTCGTTTCGAAATGCTGCAGTTGATTAAAAATCCACAAAGGAACGTTTTAAGTTGGTGAGTCAATAAATAATAACAGCGTGGTATTATTCCCAATTTGGGCAAAGCAACTCAACTTCCACATTTTGCATGCACTTTGATTATCGCTGCAACTCGTAATACTTACAGCTGTCAAACAAATATCACTTGGAGTTTTCAAGTAACTGCGTGCTATGTCTTTTGCCTTCAGAGGTGCATGGGACAGTATAAAAAAAAGTCGTTTCCAAGTAGTGGCATTTCCATAAGTGGCAGACTGATCATCAAGCCTGAGGCCTTTTAACTTTTGCCAGATACCCCGGGTCATGTAGTACATACGTGTATGTAAGTCACGCAGTCCTTCTTGAACAATGACCTTCACTCATAGAACAGTCAACGAGAACAGTTCTAACCCTCTTTCTTTTCTGTCTCCTTCCTACTCCTGTATTGAGCGAACTTATCGCTCGTCTTACTTGATGCAATATGTCAAGTGAGTCTTCTGTCTCCGACTAGAGTTGTCTGTAAAGTATGGTGACGCTGCCATACGTAGATATTGGTGTTGTGATAATGTCTCCTATAATTTCAAAGTTAAAAAGAAAGACGTTTCAAAGCCAAACTTGTGGGGTTATTGCTAATATTTTAAGGAAGAGAAAATGCTATCATTTCTCTCCTGAGCATTTCAGAGTTATCAACGAAATGCAGAACGAGTTATAAATCACAACAGAAAACTGGAGACTTTCATAAATAAATGAATATTGAAAATCATGATATAGGTATGTCTCGCAAAATCTAAAATCCAAATTTGCCCTCTACCGGTGCTAGGAATAGATAATGCTTCTTACCAAATTACCTAAAACTTCTGGTTCTTTAAGAAGAGATATACTTTCCTGGTTACATTATCACATTATCCCCTGTGATGAAAATACCACCAATAAAAATTGTTTGATTTAATTCTGTTCTACAAGTCGACTGACAAGAACTTTTGGATTAACCAAATACTGCCAGAATATAGCATGCAACCTTAAAACTTCCTCCGAACCTTGAGGATTTGAATCCTATAGAATAAATCGGCAGAGTCTGACACTGAATTGGATGTGGAAATGTAACCTTTAAAATAAAATATGTTGAAATGTGCCGCCAATGATTAGAGTAAATTGGAAAATGGATGGAGAGAGGTATGCTGTCATGCTAATGAGATAGAACAGCATACTGGTAAAAAGATGCACTAACGGAAGAAAAAACTGAAAGAATTATAACTGAAGAGAATGCGATGGAAAGCAGTGACGAGGATCACTGCAATAATGATTGCAAAGAAGAAGTATAAGAATAAGAACAAGAAGAATTATAAATGTCGAGCATATACGAATTAAAATGTGACAAAGGCAAACTTATTTAACGTCGTGTTAAGTTACTATGTATAAATGAAAAGAATTTCTGTAAAACTTTTGTATTTAATTTATTGGAGACTGTACCACTTCCCTGAATAGTGACTGTAATAAATAATCCAGTTATATTTGATAGGGTGAAGTAATCGCAGTGACTTATCACTGTCATTGAAGGCCAAGGAAAACAGGTAAGACACTCGCATCAAAACTTTCATTTAAATATTTCAGTGTTCAAGAACCACTACGCGACCTATATGTATGACGTAACGAAGAGGGACATTTCAAGCACTCTCTAAGGGGAAGGAACTACAGGAGGCTTCAGGCCGCAGGCAGTCGGTGAAAAGACTCGCGGCGATGAACAGCAAGTTCTACATTGGAAAAAAAATGTTTAACTACAGGGGTTGCCAAGTGAAGGCGATGAACACTCGTCGAACCAGGATCCTTCCACCTCTTTCCTCTGGCCAAACGTCCTCGCTATCTGTTCGCCACCGCCGTACGCCACGAAACGTAGGATCACACCTGAAATATGAGAAACAAGCGAAATTAAAGAGAAATAGAAGAAAGGAAATCGTTGGAAATGAGAATCTGCATGAAAATTCGCCTACCGACCAGGAAAATCGCAAAATCCAAGGGAACCGAACCCGGGACCTCACAAATTCAAGACTTACACGTTCTATCAGAACCATTTTTACATCGTCTAAGTAGAGAAAATATTGTATTCCAAACAAAATTTATATTTCTCTCTACATCAGAAATGGATTTATACTTTCAACCCCTCAAAAAAATTTCCGTTTGTGAGTTGGTGGTTTAACGCAAGCCAAAAACTACCAAATCCCCTTACAGCAAACTTATATGTCGATCTCTAAAGAGTACCTTCCACTAATTTATTAATATTATACAAAAATATTAGATATATAAAAATATAATAGCTATGTATGAGATATATAGCTGATAAGTTAAACAAATAGTTTGAAGATCTATGGAATACCTGTGAAGTGTCCTTCTTCTAGATGCATTTTGTATACCTGATAGGTCATAAGTGATAGGCAAATCCTAAATACATACATGAGAAACGTAGATAAAATTTATCCAAACACTTCTTGAATGTCGTTAACTATTTCTGAAAATATGTATTGATTTACAATACATGCTTGACGTTGTGCACCTTGGCGATTGTTTATTTCTCCTGATATCAGGAAATGTGTATTGAATTTCAAATCAGCCGTATAAAGAAAAATATTTTAAGAAGAAAAACGTTCTAAACACTTGACTGTCGCTTTCACCTGTATTCCTCTTTTACGTATTTCGGTACAACGAAACGTGTAATGACGTTATTTTTGCAAACTTTTAACTCGATGTAAAGGTTGTGATATGCCAGAATAGTTTTCTGAAAGGTATGATATATGCAAGTAATAGTTGTTATTAATTTGGTCTGTTGTAATGTAGCAAAATATTAAATACAATTTTAAATATGTTTTACGATTCCCGAGGTGTCGAGCCAAATTTAGGTTAAGGTTTGGTTACTGTGCTTAATAAATCCAGAGGAAGATCTTGCTACAATTAATTTAACTAATAACGTACTGTCAGTCCTTAGAGAAACAGAGCTATTTAACTAAAACTATAAAGTGAGCAATAAACATTTATATATAAGTGTTAAGCAGTGGCGTATATTGCGGGCTATCAAAGCTATCACCGAAGCCCATATCTAAAGTAAACTATAAATTAATAAGCAATATTAATAATAATTGTAGTATCAGTCAGTTTCCCCCGTAAAGAATTAGTGCGTAGGGTAATATTTCTCTTTCCTTACAAATGAACAGAGGGGGAAGCAGAGCTTCGGAAGCTCTCTGTTGCAGCCTTCTGTATTGTAAGGCGCAGCGAGAGGCGAGGTGGAGGAATGCAGGATTCAACATGCCAAGGCTTTGGAACCTTACATCGCAACACACATACGAGCTTCTCCGAAATGTACCGTACGGACTAGACTGGCTTTGGAATTCCGCATAACACGTAGAGTTAAGGGCCAGAAAGAGCGTGTTTTCAATTATTGTGTGATTGTTACCGAGCTCAACAGCCGTTTTGGTATTGCTTATTTCATAGTGTACAGTGTACTAAGACAGGTGTTAGCGCTAGTTCTTCGAAATGGGCGAAAGATTTGTAAATAAAAAATTAGTGCAGAGACCATTCTCGCAGTTTAAATACGAGGATAAGTTAGTGCTAGAAAAACAGGGAAGGCCTACTCCAACTCTTCAGCACTTGCAGGGTGAACAGAAGGAAAAAATAAGAACCCTGGTAGAACCCTGGTAAATAGTATTTCAACTTATTTTAGCACTTCCTTCTACCACTGCAAGTGCAGAAAGGAGCTTTTCAGGCTTGAAACAAATAAAATCTTATTTACGTGCAACACAAGGACAAATTCGTCTGAGCAACTTGGCTCTTCTATCGATGGAAAAACACATTCTTGTTTCATTGAGAGGACATAATGAGGAACTGTTTTTTGATAGTGTCACAACGCAGTTTACCCCCAAAAAAAGACGGCTAGAATTCATGTACATATAAACATGTATGTAAAATTGTTTGTTTTCTTTTTTAAATGCCTTAACAGCTTCTTTCAATAAAAGTTCATTTAAATGCACTGTTTGTGAAGCTAACAATTTAATCAACAATCTCTTATTCACCCGCCTCGGTAGCGCGGTGGTAGTGTCTGCCTGACGTTCAAGAGGTCCCGAGTTCGAATCTCGGTCAGGGTGAGTTACATGGATAAGGTTATTTCCGGGGTTTTCCCTTATCGTGAAAGATGAATATCCAGTAACTTTAAGCTCTATGGAACCTGGACTCATTTGAGCATCATTTCACCCATTCAATTCATCGTCCGATATGAAAAAATCTTTTATTCTCTGGATCGGGTAGGCCTGGTGATAGCCCCAGTCACAATCTCAGCATACGTGTTAAGGGCATAGGACCCGGCTCCTCCTCTATAGGAAATCAGGTCAACATAATAAGGTGCTATAATTGACTTAACAAATGAATAAAGAACAGAAAATACTTGACTAGTACTTCAAGTATTTCAACTCTTTGTCAGGTATATCACATGATTTATTTCATGGTATGAAGCAATTCAATTTACGTTATTGAAAATAAACACTATTTGCTAAACTGTTTCAGTAGGAATTATTGTGAATAAATAGCGTTAATATAAATATGTTAGGGAGAACAGGATCGTGCTCAAAATTGTATTTCCGGTGAAATCTCGTTATCAAACTTTGGGCTACGTCCTCTACATAAAAGTAAGTGCGTAGTTCAAACTCCAGCAGACCCTGGGATAACGGCCGGAAATAACTCCCAGTTAGATTAAAGGCATTGTTTGCAAGCCCCAATTGCTGACAGTGAATTGCCTCGCAGCGTCCCTTCTTATTAACGCTGGTCTGTCTAATTGGTTTGCATGCTGCAAACGGGCCTTAAAGTCGACAGGTTGACCAGTAAACACTGTTTAGGTTCTAAACAAGAACGTAGCGGCTCCAAAACGTTTCGTGAACGTTCCCGCTGTTGATGTAGACAAATAATTGATTTAAGTGTTAGCACAGTAACTTCCTCCGACACAACGCTTGTAAGTTCAGCATCTTGCCGAAGTTGGAGGGAACACAAACACACTCTTTGTGTTGAGAAATGGCAGCAGGAGCATCATTTCACGGCGTGGGAGAAACACGGTGGCTCGGCAAAATTACCTTCAGACCTAACTTGCATCGGAGACTTCGATTGGTTCCTACACACCTTAGAAGTGTCCTAGTTATTTACTTCTTAGTCATAGGCGTTCGCATACCTGGCAGAAAAAGGAAATGAACACCGTTTAATATCTGTGCTAGTATACAAGTTGTTTCAAAACGACACTGAACGATTATAGCTATTGAGTAGTTTATAACTAGTCCGAATTTTGTTGTCGAAGCTTCAAAGTACTGTTAGATATAATTTTATGTAGCATTAAATAATACATCATTTTGTGATTAGGCAGCGCAGGAACCGCTGTTATGCGAACATCAAAAGTTGTTTTGGAACGCACCGGCAACGAAAACAAAAGCACTACTCCTTGCTCTTTTTCAGTGATCCTAGCCTACATTTTAGGTAATGGGGCAAAGGGGAGTTACTAGTGAAAAAGTCGACTAATAGCTCGAACAGTTGCAAGGTTGCTTTTCAGTGTAAAACTACATATTCTGTACTACTTTGCGTGTACTTAGCAAATGCAAGCAATATGGAACGCTATACGAACGCAGAAATGACGGACATGGTTTAATGAGTGGAAGAGCTGAAAGGAGCTCAACGAACGCACGATTAATTTAGTTTCGTTTAAATATGAATTATAAAAGTAGTTACATCAATGATAATATTTATTTGTTTAACTTCAGAGCATATTGTTAGGATCTTATTTGTACAGTACTTTCAACCACTTAGTGTAAAATCAACAGCTTCATTTTCATTTACAAATGCTTTAATTAGTATTATCAAAGACGTGAAATAAAATACTCGTCTCATTGCATAAGCCATTTAGCTTTGGTTAACTTATCTACTATTTTTTGATGTTGTTTTCTATTCTGTTTATCATTTAATGCTTCAATCCTCAACCTCACTAACATTAACTTCCCTCTAAAAGGTATATGTTGCATATGTCCACCAGTCTATTTGCCAACATGGACTGCTAAAACGGAATTTGGGAACACATTGAGCACTCATAAGTAATAATTAAGCAATAGCTTCTCTATTGCGGTTTCATTAACCAAAGAAATTCTTAATAGTAGCAAGCAAGCCACTGCGGATTATGCCGGTATGTTTACCAACAGCTACAGCCCGTGTCACGGCATGTGACCTATACCTGCGAACTCCGACAGCGTGAGGCAAGTGTTGTTCCTCTCACTGCCTAATCTACACTCATCCTGGATAATTTCTAATGCGGCTATATTGACGGTAAAAACTATGTATATGTGTCACACAGAAGCTAAGCAACTGCTTCCATATGTTCGCTCGGTGTCGTTTCGGTGTATATGTTCCACCCAAGATCAAAGTCACTAATCAAAAATAATGAATCCTTCATTTACAAAGAATCATAGCAATATTTCATCAGTTTTAAGAGCCTTGTTTGATAGGTCTTGTAAAAGTCTAAGTATAATTTTCGTGAACATTTCACGACATAGTCCCTATTGATGGCTATATACTTGGTCCAGCGATGTTCCAGCTTTTTCATCCCGTCGGAAAAATAGGTTCCGTCAAGGTCAGTAAAATACTCGTAGACGGTGACTATCGCTTTTTCATTGATGAAATGTCTTACCACCAAGTCAAATTCTCAAGTTTGGGAACAGAAAGAGGTCACTTGACACTAAGTCTTGTGAACAAGTGCATGAGAAAGCAATTCAAGCTAAATGCATTGCGATTGGTGATGTGTGCGATGGTGCATTACCCTGGAGAAAGAGCACTCTTTTGAGTTTCAATCTCGTCTATTTTCAGTTAACTCGTGCTGCAAACTATCCAACAATAAAGCATAATAGACTCACGTATGTTCTTCATTTTCCAAGTAGTCCATGAGGATTGTTCCTTGAGAATCCCAAAAAGCACAGTGGCCATCACCTTACCAGATGACAAAATGATTCTTGTCTTCTTTGATGCACTTTCATCAGCCTTTGCCCATTATTTTCACAGCTGTTTTAACTCTGGTGTGCAATGATGGACCCATGTTTCATCCACAACCCCAATTTGGCTCAAAAAGATTTGCGGTTGGCGATTACACGTCGCCAGACTCTCGGTAGAAGTTTTCTTCCGGATGCCTTTCGGTCGACTGTCAGCAATCGGGGCACCCATTTTGCACACACCTTTTTCATTGCCAAATTTTCATGCAGGATATTGTTCTCTCAGTTGAGATGCCTACAGCCTCAGCCATCTCATCTTGCAATACCAGATCGTGGAATTGCTTTTTTCAATGGTGTCCTGTGTGCTGACCAGAGCGCAATTCATCTTCGGTGCTTCTATAATCATGTTTAAATTCATTGTTCCATAAGCAAATGGTCTTCAATGTTGGTGCAGAGTCCACGTGTACTCCATCCAATTCAGTTTTGACTTGTGTGGCAGTAGAGCCCTTCAAATGAAAGTGTTTTATAACAGAACGAAACTCTGTTATTGCCATTTCCAGTCACAGCTATCACACTGACCATTTCAGATGTCTGTTAACAATGTACTGTACAAAACGAAAAAATTAACATCATTTTCTTAAGATAAGTGAAGTTTCTTTTAAAAATAGCTATATTTGTGTAATGAACTGTATATTGTAGCGCATTCAAATGTTCCGTAGAACTTCTTCAATAATTGGGCCTACCACCCACAAAATTGCAAGAAAAACATTTCCATCCCATCATGGAAATTCACCAGACTTACCAAAAGGCCCTCCTATAGTATTCGTTTTACCACTAAGAAAGTATTTTACTGAGTGGCAAAAGTAGCGCTCCCATCGGAATTTAACTTATGACAGTAAGGTATAACAGAGGTTGGAGCCTTCCTTAGCATTTCGAACCTATTGAAGACATTTTGCATCTAGGCTCCTGGGTGTAGGGAGGGGTGAAGGTAGAGCCAAAGTGGATGGCAGCAACCAAAAGATACAACAGGAGAGGGCAGGGTTCCTAAAGTTTTAGATTCTTTGGTGCAGCTCGTTCAATCCACTCATATCCTCTAAAAGCCTCACTGACTCACATAGCCTGATTTGAGGACAGAGGATTACAAGGAGCATCCTTTTATCTTGCCATGTAATGCGAGTTCTACGACACTCACAGCTACATGCTTACATAATCTAGACTTAATAAATTCTCCAGTAATCCCCTGGAAACTATAGTTAAGCTATAATTCCTTTTATCAAAGTAAAAATAGTCTGCTATTTCATACGAAAATGCCTCAATATGCAGGCATTAATATTGATCGATACTCAAGTTACTTTTATGGTATAGCTATCGACAATACTTCAGAAAATACTCTCGTTTTTGATACTCTGGTAGTGTTTCTGCGATTTTCATTTTATTTTAAAATCACAGGGTATCACAGCCGCAAGTAGAACTCCACAAAGTGCGAGAAATTGCCAGGAATGTAGAAAGAATAAGATCAAGTCGTTCAGTATTGTTTTCAACCCAAATAAATAGATCAATTGAATGAGCTCATAATTATCCTCCAGCAGTACATACATATAATGAACTAACTCTAATTACTATCACTAAATAATTAATCTATAACACTTCCTTTTGTTACCTTTATGATTAAGTTTTATATTATTTGGTTGAATTAATAATACTAAACATACATTTGCCCATTGTACACTAACATTGTTCAAGAAAATAATTGTGTGTCAATTCACTGCCAGTTAACAGTTCTTAAGAAGAAACAACTACATATCTCAACAATGATTGGACACCTCTTCTTTGCCGCAAAATATTTGTGAATTCCACCTGCAACAGTCTTTTTCTGATAGACTAAGTACAGCAGGACTCATATGTGACAGAAAAAGACCTAGACTTGACCCCGAAAAAGTGATAATACTAATAATTTTGAACAAAAGCCTATAAAATGAACTGTTTCAAAAACAAATTTTGCTTTTAAATGTCCAGCGTAGAGTTTAAAGGTAACTACACTAATGGTTTTGAATTTTGCCTCATTAAATATGTGTACATAATTAACGTCATTGGCATTACACAATCCTCCCACCTACTAGGACTTGTAACTAATTGAAAGTAGTAGAAATTACGGTATCGAGTATCAGTATCGGGTATCCTAGAAAACATCGTGAGTATCAGTATCGAGGCAAACTGTTAGATATTTCAACTTCGTGAACTGTGCCTCGTGAAATATTTTATGCTTAGTCGATGAAGCGAGGCATTGCGTCTAGAAAATCTGCCCATAGTATTAAACCATGAGAATGCAATCCAAATGTTCAGTATTACACTGCCAAGACGAACTTAAGCAATGAAACCTCTGAAGATGAAACTGACAAAAGTGAATAACAAAGAGCAGCAGTATAATTGTTAAAGTACCGCATATTCTTTCCTCGACCACGAAATAAGAGAAGAGGTAATAAAATACAAAGGCCACTGATCCGGCTATGAGAATAAACAGCGCAAAGGGAGACAATAATTTAGAGGTGGTATCAGACGCAGCTTCAACTTTATTGCTATAGGCGGAAGGAAGGAATTGGGCAAGTTATGGTCTAGTCATTTAAATTGGATCATAGAAATGGAATTGCTATGTAAACGTAAACTATGATTATGGCCCACCATATAGCTCTCTGCGGTTTGGCTACTACTATAAGGCTGACAAATATAGGAAGTTACGCAATAAACTTAAGTCAAGAATTACCAATGATCTGATTACATACTCATGATGTTTCCAAGAAACTATAGTTTATTTTATGTAATTTCTGAAACTATTCGTTCCAATGCTTGCTCTCCCATTTCCTTATTATTAGTTAAAATAGACATTTTAAGAAGCAGTTTCATTACACATTTTGTAAGTACAAGGAGCAAATAGCAGAGTTAAATGAGAAAGAAATGTTTGAAAAACAGTTAGCTGTGCGTTGGCTTTGAACTTCTGTGCTTTTGCAATGACATCGGCAAAACAACTGAAATATGACAGCACTTCAACTTTGACAAGTGTTGTAAAACTAAATGCAGTAATTATTATGAATATCTCAGGAATGTTTGATGCCAGAAAGGTTATTTTATAAACTGTCTTGTTATTCAGTAACTCTTTTTCTATTTCTTGTGGCTTACAGATTTATACGAAATTATACAAAATCCCTTCCGAATGAAGACCTTTTACGAACTATTCTCACAAATACAAGTGATGAATGTAATGAATTGCATTTCTCGTGTAAATGTCTTAAATATACGGCATTTCATTCAAAATCAATAAGCCATTGTGATTACATGACCTATTATGAAGCAAGGAGCTTAGGTTAGGTGGTGGTAGCACGTCTGCCTCACATTCAAGAGGTCCCGAGTTCGAATCTCGGTCAGAGTGAGTTATCTTCTTAAGTTTTTTCCGGGGTTTTCCCTTATCGCAATTGTGGAACGTATTGAATTTAAAAATCAATTTTGTTATCTACTTATGACTTTTATTTTTTATTTATTTGGGCACAGACCCACGCGCACAAGCAAACAAACCTTTTATAATTTAATTTTATTCGGTGCAGGATCAGATATTTATAGTCAAATTTCTATACCGAAATTTGGGAGAAATACAATTCTTTCTCTATGTACTATAATTAACTTATCAATAATCTACAGAAGTAAGAGAATTAAACAGTTTTGTTTTCTTGAAAATATAGCAGATATACAGACATAAATTTTAGCAAACAAAGATGCTTTTAAAATATAAACCAGTTGGAGAGAAGAACTAACTTTAAGTCTAGAACGGATAATTGACTTCACTCGCGACCATTAATCGATACAAAATAAATACGTTAGGGAATTTCCCCTATACTTTGCAACAGGGGTGCTAATGGACAGGCACAAGGTTTTACTCATTCGGTTGTTCTTCGGTATGCCTACGTCTGAGGCAGGTGTATTCAATTGGTCCCGCCAAGTCCAACCGCCCACAACACAACAGACTTTATTCTTTTCATACGCAGGTCTCTCTGCATATAAGAGTGATAGCACAGCTCACATACCTGCGTTTCTTACTTGTCGTTTTTATTTTTTTATGTTTATTTAACAATCAGGATCACAACTGGGAAAGGTGGAGTGGGAGGTTCTGTTTTACTTTCTGTACTCATTTTTAGTTACCTTGTAATTTCTTAGAAGAAAACTGCGTGCAAACTTACCCGAAAGTTATCAAGTGAGATCCAGCTGAGCATTTAAATTATGAAATCTACTCGTGCATCATGAAATCATGAAAACTACACATTTTGTATCGCTCTGCTCTGAGCCACTTTCTGGATGCAAACAAATTAGGATAATCGGTATTCAGGCAATAATGGTAGAAAGCCATTATCAACCACACTTGAGTTTGTGCAGTGTTGCCTTTCTTAATATTTCAGGAGAGAATTACTGACACTGTCTTATATTCCGCCCTGCTTCCAACAAGCATACAACCTTTACTTTGAGCCCATTTCGAGATGTCAGACACATTTTTGCAAGTGGTAATTCTGTGTATTGCGTGTCCACTTTTCCACAACGTTTACAACATGGGAATGTTGCTAAATTATGTTTACATTTATTTAATTCCACGGGGATTATTTCATTCACAAAGAAGTACAGAGACACTTTCCAGTCAAGTGGAACATAGATGTTGCTGAAAATTTTCCATATGCGATCCCATGGAGTAATTGGATATTTTGCAACAATTGCTGGCACAGACAAATACTCCTATAACAATTCGATGTATAAGTGTTCGGTCTTAGGGCGTCCTGAGGTTGCAACAAGGGCAATAGTTGCTGATAGTCCTTTACTACCTGCCTAAGTGCACAAGTTGTGGTCGTACCTGAGGACGTCAAGCGATGACAAAACTCCATAATCTGACGACTTCCCTGTCCGCTGAATGCGCCAAACACAGAACGCAATAAGAGCGCTCTGCACTTCACATACACATCTGTTAAATTCCGTCCTCCTTCATTTATTTTCCGGCGTAACTGAGTTCGAGCTACCTTGTAGAACTGATTTCTCCAAATATGCTGATTGCCCGTTCCAAACGCTGGGAGTATTTTTGCTGCGTTGGTATTACTGCGCTGCGTACCGTATTTTGGCTAAAATAAACATGTTAACGTGCCAAATATTTTGAAGAAGATTTCATTTTCGTGTTGCTTCATAGATAACAAATTATTTACCTTTTTATGCTCTGAAAAATTGTTTCAGCAACTGGCATAAATGTCCTAAATTCTACACAATCATAAGAGAAAATCCAGAAAATTACTAATACCACAGCACACATCTTACTGATATCTCCCCTAGTTTAACATTGGAATTTAAAGACAGCATGAAAACATGTAGTCACGGTATTTTTATTGTACCAGTGAAAATAGGCTCCATCTGCCCAAAGTTCTGAAAATCCATTTCCATATTATACGAACAGATTTGAAGGTTGCCTTATTAATTCAGTGGTGAAGTATGTATTGCAGTACTGGAATCGCCCTTCCCCAAGAACTTCAGAAGAAAATAAAAACAAGAAAAGTCATGCCAAAAATATTTCATTTGATCTGGATGTATTTGCAAAATTTATTCTTGGACCTCCGTGGCGCTGCGGATAATTTAATAATAACTTAGATATGAGTGAGCAGTTCCGCCAGCTTATTCAATACTGAATATTTATGTTATTTACGCATTCTAACCTTGAATACCATTCTTCGAGGTTTAGACTCCTCGATAGGAAGCACTGACAGATTTTGTCACGTGAACTCCTTGTAGTTTGTAAAGAAAAGTTTATTTTCTGTTTTATGTGGCATTTTTAAATGCAACTGTAAGTATATTCCAATAGAATTAGCAATAGCATTTTACGTAGGTATTTAGTGGTGACAAATGGGAAATTCTTGGAAAGTTTTAAGTTATTAGCAAAAGTGTGTCAATGGTAAACTTTATCCATTTCAGGCTAAGTTCAAGAGGTGAAGGCTAGCTGTAGGGAATATTGGAACGGTCGTATGGAGAGGGAAAGTAGCAATGTATGCTTGTCTTGTGAGCAGTCTTGCAGTGTAAGAAGAGCCTACGCGTGACTTTATTGTCGCCAGGCCATTGTTGATTGGAGTCGGTGCGTGTAACGAGATCAAAGAGACGGCAGTGTACTGCGGAGATAAAACCTCTCCGAAATAGTGGGCGGGAGGTGACGGATTTCTCGGGTGTTCGCCTTTGTTCTAGCCGGGTCTTGATTGTTTGAGAAATTTCTGGAATGTTAGTAAACTATAAAAAGGCAGCCCGCAGGCCAAAGAGGGGTCAGTCGGTAATTGAACGCGTGCGGGTAAGCAGCTGTGTTTGTTGACCTTGTATGTTATATTGTGTATGTGTACGAAGCGTATTTCTACGTCAATAAAGTGCAATTTTTTGTGTTTGAACCTGCACTTTTGATTTCACGAACACACAAAGTCACAACTGGTGTCAGGAGTGGGATGACATGAAGGCTGCATTGGAAAATATTCTGGAGAAGATGATGAAAATTAATGCCGAACTCACCTCGGAAATGAAGATGGCGAATGACAACCTCGCTGCGAAAATAGAAGCGGCAAATAACAGCCTGGCCGCGAAGCTGGAGACCACAAATAACAACTTGGTACCGCAACTGAAAGAAACAAAGGTGAACTCCCGAGAAATCCGTCTCCTCCCGCCCACCATTTCGGCGAGCTTTTATCTCCGCACTACACTGCCGTTTCTTTGATCTCATTGCTCGCGCCGCCTCCAATCAACAATGGCCTGGCGACAGCATTAAGGAAAGGGGAATGAAGAGTAGCCTTATTCATAATTCTTTCTTATTGTAAAATTATTATTTGGAGCATCCCTCGCTTTGAAAGTCACACCTCACCACCACACCTCACCATTGACACAAAATTGGAAATTCTGCAGTCACTATTGAGCATCATCACGTGAAAATGCTGTATAAACTAACCACTGATTTATTTAACAATATTATTTGTGGCAAACTTAATTATGCACACCTAAATGACACCCCGCGGATGTGCATTTATAGATAAATGTAGACTCACTTCAAATTGTGGTGTCATAGATTGGACAGGAAGGCTCACTTAAAAAATGAACACCGTTATTTGTCACGCAAGTTTCTCGAGACAGTCGTCACAGAAAATAAACAAAAATACAGTCCACCAGTTCACTTTTGTGAAGTGGCAGAAAACAAAAAGGCACATTAAAACTGCAGTTCTTTAAGTAAGCCTCACTGCTAACTTTCCAAGTCCATACAGCTCTTCACGCTATCTGACACAGAATATTTTCCCAGTCCACACAGCAAGAGCTGCATGATGACAGTTCAACTCCTGCCGAAGCGAATGAGAAACAAAAAAATTTACATATGAGCAATTTCCAGCAACAAAAATAATTTCCGCTCCGTAGGCTGCTGAAGCAATACGTAGATATTTGGTCACGTGACATGCATTAAGAGCTGTTTCACAGCAGCTTTATGACAGAGTTTGCACAACGTGTATAGTACTGTGCATACATTGTGTCAGAATCGCCGAGTTTACATCTCCACCAACCGGGCATAATCTTGTCCTGGCTGTGATTCTCTCTATATAGTATTTTATTACTCCATTCAGTCCGAGGCAAATATAATGTTAGAATGGTTCATTAACACTCAATCATTACATTACTTTTGCTTCTATAGAAAAGTACGAATGCCCACGATTTTAGCTTAAAGAGGAAGATTTGATGTTTACGGCTTCGAATGAAAACTTATAAGAGAGGTTGAAGTTCTGTTGTCTGAAGGTTTATGCGTCCAAATTTACATGTTTGCTTTATCGATTACCATTACATGAGGTAAAATAAGTTTATATGTTGCATTCGTATGATTTTTCCATCACTATCAAAATATGTTACAAAGACTTTGCTTTGCCTACTTGTTAAACCATATAATCCTTCATTACAGATACTATTGTAAAGAATAAGGCCCCAAAGAGACTTAAAATGTGGTTCGCTAAATGATGACTTCAAGATTTTATCTTATTCGCCTGAACACGATAGAAAACGAATATCTTCTGTAAGTTTTCAAACATTCAAACTTATAACAAAATATATCTGGAATTGCTATGCTACGGGAAAGAAAGAGAGAAAGAAAGAAAGAGGGGAAGAAAGAGAGAAAGGGGTAAAAAGGGAGGAAAGAGAGAAAGAAAAATGAAAGGAAGGAAGAAATTATATATAATGTGTGTAAATAAATTATTCCATTGTAATCGTAGAAAAATTGTGCTTATCTCTTACAACTTACACAAAAGTAATTCAGAATGGCTGGCTCTGCAAAAGAAAAATAAGCAAACAAACAAATAATTAAATGAATGAATGAATGAAAGAATGAATGAATGAATGAATGAATGAATGAATGAATGAATTCTAGATATACATCTATTTATGATAAATTTTTATGCATGTTGAATTTTTATTGAAATCATTATCAATTTTAAGGAAAGAAAATATATAGAATTTTTCCTATGTAAAGGGTACTTTGGAATAGAGAATTCTTGAGGTAATATTCGTATCGCATCCTTGAAAATTCAGAATATAAATGTTAGCCTTGTGTTTAACCGGTTTTTCGTTTTTCCTTTTTGTTTTACCAATGGCACTTGGACCTATATTTAAGGTTCTTTTCCTTAAAATGATTTTAGTATTCGGAACCTCGTAAAATTTCAAATTAAATCACTTTGCGGATTTTGTTTTGTTTTGTTTTTTGTTTGCTTTTGTTTTTGAGAGGATGAAATGTATTAATTTTTCTTGATTAATGAGTAGAGACAGAGAAACAAATAGCATAGCCATTTTTCAAAATATCACCCGCGTACAGGTGGTCGTAAGATACCCTGTGATGTAATGCGTTTTGAAGGCTATAGTGACAAGCAGAAAATCTGACATGCCACTTCAATTCTATTTTGTAAGATTTTCTTATTTTTCATCTTAATTCCAACTACCGAAACTGTTTCTCAGACTTTAAGGCATCTGTTATCAGTATATCACAAGCTAAACAAAAGTACCGTGCAAAATCTATATCTATTTACCTTTTAGTTAACTGAATCTGCTATTGCGTTGAGCATACATCTGAAGATTCCTCTCCCTCCATTTATCTCCCTGTGTACCAATGCAATATATTCTTTCCAATAAAGCGTAAACTAAAAAATCTATAAGATAAATTTTACTAATTTTCAGAATTTAATGCAACAACGCATCTCTTCATTAAGAAACAAATAAACACTATTTCTTATCTCAACCATACTTTAATTGACATTAGTTATTAGTACTCATTGAAAGCACTTCGTCTATGCAGAAAACTATATTTTTGAATTTTTGCGGTAATGCGTTTGTAAATAAATTCATGTCATCTTTTGAGAACTGGCATTTATGCAGCTGGGTAAAACCTTAAACACAGCGATAAATTTTACACTACCCATGATAAACAGATCAAGTGAATAGGGTAGAATCTTAGTCACTCAACTGATTTAAGTATAACAACATAACTGCAGAATAAAGGCGTGACACACATTCATGAAACTCATTCTATAGAAATATTAGAAATTACTTCAGGATTCGTTAGGCGTTAAACTTTAACGTTTTAGCTTCCTGCTTCATGATGTATCATTTTTGTATCTCCGCCTATTCAAATTATTTTCAACTTGATGTATGTAAAAAGGATTAGTTTTATACGATTGGTTCAATATTTAATGTTAAATTTAACACAATACACATAGGATGGCTTTAAAAATGTTTCCAAAAATACGGGTTTTGGCTACATGTTTTGACTTTATCAGTGGTAACTCATGTTAACCACAATTGAAAATTTGCAGAAGCGTTCTGGTTCCACGTTCACCATCACTGTCATAAATATAGGTAGAGAATTTATTACTTCCCGGTAAACGATTCCATATATTTGTTGGAAGCTTTACTTAAAAATGGAAAATAGGCTAAAAATCTATAACTATGTCTTACATATCTGAAAAGGTTTAGAAATTAATTTACTCTTCTTTATTTCTTTTCTATCTTCCAAAAAGGAGCTTTTAGGTGATATATTGTCAATCTATTAAAGTGATATTTTTTCATTTAGCATGGTCTTAAGAATCACTTACTTAATTTTTAAGCCATACTTGATCTATAGGATTAATTCTCTTCCTTGAAGCGTCTTCCAGGATGTAATACGAAGACGTTCAAAAACATGTCTCTATTCCCAAATACTTTTCAAATTGTGCAATTTTGGAAAACTACAAAATGTCAATGATATTTCATTTGATTAAAGTAGTAATAACATAATTAAGGTATCTTCACAATAAACCATTAGGTTACCAAATCCTTTTCATTCTGAATGACTTAACTAATTGCAATACGTATGAAACTCATAAACTTTTACTGCAAAAATGAAGAGTTCGTTAAAGCACACAATTTGTCCATTTGTCTTTCTCTTTCTCGCTGCTCCTTTTCTGCTCTCCTTCCTTCTGTTTTATTTCTTCCCTCTTTTATTGTTTGAATAATCCATTGCTCAATTATTTTTTATACCAGTTTCAGTTTTAAAATACTTAGACTGGAATGTTTTAAAATGTAAAATAACACTGGGAAACAATGAGAATGTTTCGGGCTGAAAATAAAGAATTTACATGTATTTTCATCTGCTAAATTAAAAAATAACCATACAAGTGATAGATTAGCTCTTGTTTTGAAGATAAAGTGACATTTCATTTTTAGAGTGAAGATTTTAAATTTGGGGGAATCTTTCGGGGCAGTTGGCACATTTGTCAAATAAAACACAATCAGAGATAAATTTTGAAAATTAAGTGATCCAAAAGTTAAGGAAGATATTTTTTTCGGACCACAAATAAAAGAACTTGTAAACGATCCTTCATTTGACCAAATTTTGGAGGGGAAAGAAAAGAAAGCTTGGGAAGCCTTCAAGGGTGATGTTCATGGATTTTTAGGCAACAAAAGATATCATTACTTCAAGCATTTTGTGACAGTACTCCTGCAAAAATACCGTAACCTTGGATGCAACATATCCCTTAAGATCCACTTTTTCAACTCGCACCTAGACCCTTCTTTCCTAGTTGTGGAGCTGTTAGTGATGAACATGGGGAGAGATTCCATCAGGAAATTTCTGTTATGGAACAAACGCATCAGGGCCGTTGGAATGAATGGATTACTGTTGCTGTTTGCATAGGGATTCCGCGGAACTCCATCACAAGAGGCAAGTTAAAAGACGAGGAAGTCAATAGGCCACCATATGATTCTCTTCAGACACGACTATCTGCGAAGTATTTTTCCAAAAACTTAGAACTCTTAGCATGTAATTACCAGTTAAAAAAAATCAAATGCACTTTCATTGTTGTTAGCATGTATGTAATTAAAATGTATTCTTTTCTCTCAATCCGTTAATATATAATACTTCCACCTTGTGTATATCAGAGAAACTAGAGCTAGTAAAATTTTATCATTGTCATATTTGTTTTTCTCAACCCAAAATTAGAAGGATTTGTCTCATGAAGTGATCGAAACATTCAAAAATTATTTTTTGTTGCCCAGTGTAGTTTTTTTTCTTTTCGCTCTCTTTTCCCTCTTCTCAGCAATTAAAGAGGAATTCATAGTCAGTACATACCAACCAGCTCTTAAAAGATTTGACTTCAGCTTAAGCTTACTGCTTTCCTCTGTTCCTATTAAATGTATATTACAATATATAATAAAACCTTTTTCAAAAATATAGGTTTATTTCTATTAACATGAGGTAGATAGATCAATTAATTTTTTGAAGAAGAGTTGAGAAATACATGGGAATGTAACATGGTAACCTATGATCAGAAGAACGTATTAATTATTTAGAAAATTTGAACTTTGGTGGGGACTACAACTTTTGGTAAACAATATTAACCTATAAAATGTGAAAAAACAAAATCTGGTAAGTTTATCTGTGAATTTAAAGGCAGTATTCATGTTTGTAAGACATATTTACTCAGACTAGTTTTTAGGGTAATATTCCATAGTGCAATAAATAAAACGAAACTTTCCAGATAGGCCTATGGATGTGAAAAATTGCCTACAGAGGTGTTTTCTTCGGTAACTTAGCAGAAGTTAAGTGTTCCAGTCATAATGGATTCTATAATGCTTTCTACAAAAAGCTCCCTTACACATTATAGTACAATCAGGTCTTGTTACTACTTATTTTAACTAATTAATTCTAACATCCCATTCAGACATTTTTAATAAATATATTACTTAGAAGAGAAAAAAAATGTTACAATATTTAATACAGAGTAGAATCACTATTTAAACAATTGAAAGTTGCACCTCTTTAATACTGTTTATCTATGTACAAAAACTAATATGTATTTGTGATAATTAAAATATTTTATCCCCTATATACTTTAAAGCATTAATCACATAAATACAGCGCTTCTAGAAACCTTACTCTCTGCTCAAGAATATATGTGGAAGCTTCTTGCTTTGAATTAAAGGTGGTGTTGAGGAGAGAACGGGATGAAGTGGCAGAGTAAGTGGTAAACCTGTCAGTAAAATCTTGTTGACACTGAGATTTCTTTGTTAGATGAGCCAAACGGGTAATCTAAATGATGCACAAACGTAACCATATTCTCTTTTGATGTAGTAAGATGTTTAAGGCTTAGACTGTCTCCAAGATTAAGCTTTGTTAATACTAATTTGTTTCCTTTGATACTGTATAGCTTGTTTCACACAAAGGTAACGTTAGGTTGGCAAGCACTCTGCTAATGCCGATTTTTTCTGCACGAATTTGCTATGTCAGACAATTTGGCTGCGCTTAGTCTGACCAAAGTAAATTTTGCAACACGCACAGGAAATAACATAAATTCACGCGAAAGAAAACTAACGCTGAGAATATTTGGCAAAGGACTAAAAGAACGTTGAAATTCCGAACTTTCTAAGAATTCGCGTTGTCTCGTAGCACACTTATTTCTGGGAAGACTGCCATGTGTTTTGGAAAGCTTGACCTTCTTTTGTATAGGATGTTTAATCAGCGTTTAGTAAATTTTATATGCCCATAAGTTTCTTCTTCTTGTTCTTCACTTCACGGCATAGGCAGGCAAGTGCCTGTTCCGTCTTTAAAATTCTCCAGCCATCATTTCCTGGTTCTGCCCAGCAGTCCCCTTCCTTTAGAAATATACTGGATTATTTCATTATTAAGTTTGTTTTGTGCATTCCTTCAACATGTTCTTTGCACTTTTGTTTGAAATGTTTTAACCTTTCATTTATATTAAAATTTCCTAACTATTTTCTAATACTTTAATTTGTTATTAGTAGTGTTGAGAAAGATATGCACTACAAAACAGAAAATATGCATGTAAATATGCAATAAAATTACTAAATTATGCACTATCAAACATCAAATTTTGTTGATGATAATAGAGCACAATAATTAAGAACTATTTAAAATAGCTAATGTCACAAAATATATTTATCTACTTATAGTGCTTATCTTACCCATTAAGAAGTAATGTGAAACAGTTTTTCGATACTTTCTGACAGTATTCTATTTCTCCTTTCAGTAAAAGCATATTTGTGGTGAGAAAAGACACTCTCTCCACACACAAGTAAGGGGGTAAAACTTAAACTTCGCCAACAATGACGGATGAATTTCTAAATTAGCGCATTCTTCCATGCAGCACTTAACTAATTTCTCTCAACTTTATTAGTGCTACATTTTTGGATAGGTAGTTAGTCTGAAAAATTCAATACCTTAGACAACTTTTGAACCACCAATCTTCCGGTTTCCGTCAGGTTGCTCTTAACCATTGAGCTTCCATGGCAACAAGCCAGCATGCCAGCGCTGCACAATACATCACTACACAAAGCAGAAGCAAAACTGCTAATACGTTGACAGTTGTGCAACTTTTAAATAGAATATACGTTTGGAGATGCTGCCAACTTAAAACATTGACCACCTCAGTAGCGTAGGTGACAGTACGTAGGTGAAAATATATATTACGGACATGCCTATGTCCCTTTTTTATAATAGCAGGCTTATTTATTTAGGAAACTATTATAAATAGACAAAAAGTCTACAAAAGTCTATATATATAAGAAGTGGCCTTCATAGATAAAATTTGAGATGAAAAGGTTCCTAGTAGTAAAACTAATTCAATATCTGAAGGTAGAAACTGTGGATTTCGCACAACATCTGTGCTTTTAAAGTATCAACTGACGGTCAAGTAGCCAGTGCAATCGCTTCTGAGCTTAAGAGGCCACGGGTTCGATTTCAAGCCTGAATGGTAAACTTTTCTTTAGCTGGAAGTAGTACTTTCACCTACGGATTCTGGAAGTTTCAATGTGTAAGAAATGCGAGTGTGAAACCAATATTACTTACATCACAGTTCAACAAGCAATAACAGCAGCACTTGTTTCTCAAGTCACAGCCCCCGAAATGTAAAATGTGTAGTGTTTAACGACCGCTTTTACTACATACGGCACCGCAGGCGGTGACACTGATGATGCATGAGATGAAGATGAGGCACCGGTGGAATGAGAATGCGGGGGAAACCGGAGGTTCCGGAGAAAAGCCACCCAAACGCCGTGTTGTCCACCACCGCCCCCGATATGATCAAACATAAGAAAGGGGCTAATCATTTATATTGCAATTATAGCAATGTTTGTTGCAACCTTTTTGTTATTTTAAATAACTTACATTTTTTTTTTACATATTAGAACAAACGTAGGCTTTCACGGCCGGCGTCCTGTTCAGTAGAAGATTCCGGGCTGTAAGGCCGTGGTCCATTGGGTTTCTTCATCTCTCTCCCAGACTTTTCGCTTACAACTGTGGCAAGCATAATCGTAGAGTAGCTACAGAGTAGCTACGAAGAGTACAAGGAAGACTTTACTACGCCACCGATTATGCTTGCCGCAGTTGTAAGCGAAACGTCTGGGAGAGAGATGAAGAAATCCAGTGGACCGCGGCCTTACAGCCCGGTATCTTCTACTGAACAGTACATTTATATATTGACGCGAACACATTGTTGCGGCGAAGCGGGGCGAGGGACGATTTCAAAGGGATGGACAGTACAGTGCGGAGATAAAAGCTTACCGAAACGTTGGGGGAACGAGACGGATTTCTCGAGAGTTCGTCTTTCTTCTAATGCCGTCCTGATTGTTTGAGAACGTTCCACAACGTTCCACTGGAATAGTGGTTAGCTATAAAAAGGATCCACCGCCTGCAACAGTCAGTCAGTTGTTAATTGAACTCCCGCGCGTGAACAGCTGTGTGAGCTGTGTTGTGGTCGTTGACCTTGCAAGTTGTATTGTGTATGTGACGTAATTCTGGACTATCATATTGACCGAAGTGTGTTTCTACGGAAATAAAGAGCAACTTTAGTATTTGTAACCTGGACTTTTAATTTCACGAACCCACAAAGTCACGATATAGAAAATAGGAGGTTTACGTTTCAGTTCAAATCAAAGATCCCGGCAGTGAGGGTTGGGATTTTTCTGCGGCCAAGATAATTACTCATCTTCCCCAGAGTCTGGAATTATGAATAAGAGTGCGAATGTGTGCGTGATATAATGATTAAAACCCAACGAATACGAATTAACATCTTTGATATGTTACAAAAGAGAAAGGCCGTCGATATGACCATTGGAGCTAAAGGTGGGGTATAAATCGAACAAATGAAAAAATAATAAAAGCTTTGGAGCTTCAAAGAGTGCGTGTTATCCCTTTAAAATTTACCTTCATTTTTCTGACATGGTGTAGGAATAGATTTTTCATCTAAAGGTGACACCATCCTGACTTCCGTAGATCGTCGGTAACATACTCCAAGTGGAAGAAATGAAGTAATGCAAGTACAGGCACGTCAGACAGGTGCTTGTAAACCTTAGTTCCAGGTTCGAAGATCTGTACATTGTAGTAGGTACCTACAGAAGATCTGTCGACCAAGCAGGCCTCTGGTGTCCACGATAAATATTGTTTTCTTTGAGCAAGCATCCACACCACTGTACGGCCACCATACGTCACGAAACTTAGAGACACCTGAAAGATGAGATATAAACAGGAAAGGAAATGGTAATGCTAGAGAGGGAATTATGGTATATAGATAACACACTACCCATCAACAGGGCGAAATGGAACCAAGGACCTCCGAAATGCCATTCTCAGATGTTTCCGTGAAGCCAACTTACTGGTTCTCCATTATGATACAATTATTGTATTAATATATTCATTGAATAACAAATGACTGCTTAATTATAAACACTTTCTCTAAATCATAGATATATTGTATTTTTTTTTAAACTGATATTCTTAATGCTTCATATTCAATGGTATTTGTTTAGATAAAAGTTTCTTTATTATGAAGGAACTGCAGCAACGCTGGTCAGTAAGTCGCCCAGTAGGTATTTTCATCACCCTCTGCTTCACGTGCAAATTAGATGCAGGTGTCTCTTGCTATGTCACGGTTATTACATACCCGGGTAAACCGCAAAGGTCATTTTACGATGTCATGGAAACCATATTACTCCTCTGAATTGGACACACAGCTTTATCTTCTGGCACCTAATCTTGTCAAATATAACGCTGGCCAACCGCACGGACCCATTAAGGTACACTTGGAAGGGAATATGACGTAAGAACAAGGACAGCATACATATTGCACCCAGACCAACCTAAGGAACCGCTTTAATTATGTACAACCCGACTAAAATCAGCATTTGGTTAAGGGTACATGTAAGTGATGTTTTTGTGTAAATGTTTTTATGTGCCCATTTATTAGTCCAACCAATTATAACTTGTTTGAAATTTCATGCATATGTATGTATTATTCCTGAGGTAAAAATTACTTTAGCCTTATTATGCTAATTAATGACATGTTCCACACAGACAGAACCTAATTAGATGAAACAACAATATTACAATATTATTAAAATATTAATATACTCTTCTATTTATTTCAGATCAAAATATTTAATATACGTTTAAAACTATTTAAACACAGCCGTGGAGTTAACTGACTTCTTGAACACCTTAAAAGTATAGCAACTCTGATGATGATGATGATGATGATGATGATGATGATGATGATGATATATAAGGGCGCTCAACTACGGCTGTCATCAGCGCCCTTTAAAAAACTAGTCATGGGAAAAGCCAGATATAAAAATTTCCAAAAACTATACTTGTGTAACAAAACCTATTAAAAATACACGTACATAAAAAACAGCAATAAAAATCTACCAAAAACCTCGTTCACTAAATCCCAAACCCCAAACCAGAAAAGAATCTAAAATCCTTCTCCACGGGTCTCTACGCACGGCCTACACGTGAGTGGGCCTGTTGACCGTCTCCCTCAACTACGAAGAGGAGCCCACACGAGGGAGACTGTTGGCTCGGGACCCCGGATGCGCCAAACCCTTACCTTCCGAAGTAGGCCCCTGGGGAAAAAGTATAGCAAAAACCATATAAACCTTCTCTTTCGCTTTCACCCACGTGAACATTGAACAACCTGCATTCCGTGGAACATGTTTAGCGCATAAATTCATAAAGAAAATCTAAGACGATTAAATGGGATGGGGATTAATTAGGCTGAGCAATCTTGGAGAACGAGGTATTAAAGGATCCTGAGTCACAGAAATTTAAGTATGTATATACTTAAATAAATAAACATTACGTCTTGACCTTTTGAAAATGTTGAGCTATGGGTACCCGCAACAGTTAATTAATGCATACTTAATTAACACAATACAATTGCAACTTTAGAAGGTAAGCTTGTGAAATTGTACACCCTCTATTATGATAAAATCGGATTGTCAAAAGATGGGGCGATCTCCCTCTATTATTCAGGACCCGATGGCCTGGTACAAACTGACGAAGGGAGATCTGAAGAGCGACCAGTTTGTGAGGATAATATTGTAAACAACTCGGAAGGAGAAAAGGATAAACAGAGAGATTAATGGAGAAAGAACTTGTAAGCTCCCAACACATTTCCTCCACCTATCAGCAGCTTAGGAGTGATCCATCAGTACCTCTGTCTCTCTCAAACTCCTATACGTTCAACTTTTATTCGTTTCAGTAGGGTCGCTCTAGTTTGAGGTAGATTATAGCACCAGTACTGACGTTGGCATGCACCCTATTACGTCATCATCAATTTGGAGATCATGGGAACGACATCCCAGGAGGAGGTATTGTCATGCTGCTCGTACCGTTAATATGGATTTATCTTTGGTAATAGATACCTCTCAGATAACGCACTGATTATTCTTGTAAGAATGAGAAGGAAACTACCGCCGCCTCACGACCCTGTGCTAAGCAAACAATTAACGCATTACTTCAGTCAATGTAATTCGCAGGAATCACAAATGACAGATATATGTTCACTCTACGTGGAATAATCAGAGAGCGATATCTATTACCAAAGATAAATCCATGGTAACAGTTTGAGCAGCGCGACTATACCATCTTGTATTGGTGGTATTGGCCTACTCGTCCCAATGTCCCAAGTTGAAGTGCGGCTCACATCAAAGTTTTTAAGTGTCATTAAAAGTAATACCGCCTTGTCAACAGATTGACTGCTATGCAGTGTAACTTCTGTGTGACGAAATTCCATCATACCGGTAACGCTAATATGATTGTGTAGGTTTACCACATTAACAAACAAGAGATTTATTTATTTGCACATCTTCACTTACCTACCATCACACACCAACCGCAGTTGCGAGATTCTGCAAACCTCAGACGAGTACTATAAACAGATAAAAGGATTTTATGAACACAGGAAACTGCAGACAGCAAATTCATGGAAGAATAATCCCCCAAACATTCCCTGAACACCTAAGAACACAACGAAGAGAGCTTAACTCAGGGTTATTCGAACACAAGATGTAGCAAATGCTAATTTCGCAGGCTACCACGCAGCAATCCGGCTCGGTTGCCCTTTATTGCTGCAGTAACCGTAGTTCTCTTGAATTAAAATAAAATATGTATGCAAACATTTATTTTCCTTCCCACTGTACAGCGCAGCTTACTCGTATGAAGTAGTGTATATTTGTAATTCATATTTTGAAGGCATATATATCTACCTCTGAGTAAACCTCATTTATTTGCAAATCATATTGCCTCTGCCTTGAAATTGACAAGTTGAATCTGGAAGCTTATCAGGAGCACTCCAAACAAACCAATTCGCTATCAGAGCTGCTCTTGACATATGAAGTGAGCAATGCGAACGCCGATTGGATTAACGACACGAGTATGTAGTGCGATAAGCCGAAATATCACGTCTGTAAAAAAAAGAAACGTATGTTTAATTCAAAATATCAACCTGACATTTGCATACATCAAAATTAACTGAAGTGTCATTTTGACAGCTCATATTTAATGCAGACGCAACATGCTAATATTATGTTAGCAAACTGATAGAAGCCTTTGATCCTGGCGAAGATATATGATTATCATTTGCCATTTTGGCACGAATGATTGCAGAGGAAAAATAAATGGCGAGGTACTGGAGAAAAGATAAATGTATTTATTACAGAACAACAGAGGTAGTTTTACAATTTAAAATTATTTCTATAACCTAAACTTTTGCTGGGTTGATATTATTTCGTAAAAGAATCAAGTATCCTCTCAATCCCTCTTAATCTCTGCATTTAAAACTGAATATGTAATTAATTTAGCATTACAAATGTATTTTTATAAAGAAACTACTAATTAATTACATCCTAATAATTCTAGTTGAAAGATTGTCCTTGATTCAATGAAACCCGCAATTTCATGATTTTATGTATATACACGTTTATTTCTTTAGCATTTTTCGCACATTCTAATCAACAAATAAATAATACACAGTTTAATATCCCGAGTTAGACCTGAGCCTTCCAACCCGACTGCCGGCCTCACGCCCACATACTTAAGCTGTCCCCCACCGATACGGAGAACAGATGTAATCAGCATCTCGACCTTCAGTCGGAAAGTTGGCATTCTTGACCAGGATTCAGAATACAACGCTCCAGCCCACCAGGCCATGGCACAGCACATTCTTATCTATTATTCATATAGTTATTTTCAATAAATTACTGGAAAGCTTGTTGAAATGAAGACCTGTGTCAACTAGGCCATTTTACAGAATGTTATAATCTTTTTCTTGTAGTTGAACTTTTATAGATTCAGAAATATTAATCTCAAAATTTCCTCATAGGACAGGGTTACATGTTTTTTGCATATTAGCTATAACTACCGGCAAAATCATTGAAAATATACATTCCTACTTAACTGTAAAACAATCATAAATTAAAACTGATATAAACGTCTTCAAGTAATTCCTAAGTTGCCAGATATAAATTATATCACAATTTGGCAAAAGAATTTGTTATGAGTACAAAATATTCCAGTGCCCTGAGTAGACTGGTCTGTAAGTATTCAAAGCCTTAAGTATTGTATTCTATGAGTGTCATAATAATTTCCATCTTGTGTCTATACAAAGAAGGGTGTTTGCAAACTTTGGTGCACATATAAGTTCCTGAATCATGCCCTATTAACAAAAATATCAGCTATTTTACAAAAATATGTTACTAAAGATGAAATTTTCAAAATTTATAGATCTCAGATTTACATGTCGTATTGAGTTATTATTCTTATTTAATTGTGAGCTTCGGTTTACGTAGAAAGTAAATTCTTACGAAAGTTGAGTGAGCCTGGAGAGGTAAAAAATGGTCTTATATCAATAGGTACATGGTAAGTTTTAATCTGTATTGAAGCTATGTCCTCGAAGTTTCACTTTAATAAGAAAAGTTGGGCGAAGTTGGTCATATATCCTCATATAATAAGTGCAGAACAAGTTTTACTTAACATGCATTCGGGAAACCGTTCTCGGAGATTCATTCTAATGAATTATAAATGTAAATTGCAGTACTCACGTGATCTCTATTCTTGCACGGACTATTTTAGAAACGTTTTACTCACGAGTAGGTACTTCATATTAATCAAGATAAAACATTTACAGAAATAATGTTATTGTAATTTTGTTTTTGTAGCCGCAAGGGTATGTGGGAGTACAATAGACTTTAAGCGACAGTCAAAACCTTTAAGAAATGGTCGCCGTGTGATTCCTTAGAAATTCAATTCGCTTTTCATGGCTAAGAAACAAAAGAAGGATGACAGAGGTCCCATTTATGAAAAAGAAATAACAAGAAATATCTCTGAAACGTTACAAAAATATATAAAAAATAAAAAGAAGAGAATTAAGCAGATCTACATTTTTGTGTGATTTTATCATATGTTTTACAAGTTAATACAAAGGTTATCCATAATAAAAAGTACTTCTAAGGATATTCCCAGAAAATTTCACATACGCATTTAATTTATGATTAACTATCATAAACATGTGTTATTTTAATCAAATCGTTAGAGATCTTCTTTAGAAAATCAAAATGTTTGATAAAATGGGTAGTTACGAGTTGAGGAAATTATCTTAAAATCTTCGTATCTTGTTCTTTGAAGTTGCTGACTTGAAGATTCCTTGCAGTGCAGGCTATGTTAACTATTTACACTATGCGGCTACCTGTCAGAGACGAGGAGAAGTGAACAGCATGTCACAAAAATGTGCATTACTGAGGGAAGAACATGTGCCACGCTAAGAAACAGAACAAAATTGATTTATGTAATTATGATGTGAAGACTCTGATTATGGCACATCCGTTTCACTTGCTGTATCTGTAGCGCTTCCGTCTGTGGCGATGTCAGCATCACTTGCTGTAACTTAGAACTGCCGTTGTCATCCCTGGGATCCATTAAATACGAAATTGCTTGCTCTCCATCTTCTTATCTGCTATCCAAACCCAAGTTGGATACTATCCATTCTATTTTTTCTTCCATCTTGATGCTAGTATTAGTATTCTGTGGATATAATTTTGATGCACGCATTTTCCAATCCTCTTCAGTAAAATGTGCCTCATATTCTACATTTTTCAAATTAAATCTCATTTCATTTAATATTCACCAAAAGTATTTTTTTACTTTACTGCAGAGAATAACCTCTTTACGTTGCAGTCTACTTACGCATTTAATAGTACTCTATAATAGTTCTCCGACTCATGTATCAGAAACATTAGCTTTATCGGAAATTGTTTAATAGTTATTTTTATTGTGGCTTCACTTTTTCCTACTGTCGTAGACGTTCTTGTCACTGTCCTTTGTAAAAAGAAAACTAGACTGTTTTGATTTTCCCCGTACAGAACTGGAAACCATTGTGAATAATCCTCTGCTTTGGGACTTAATAACCCTCCGAGGTGACGTTTCAAAGTTTCCGTGTTTGAAAGTTATTATTAAAGACACCTACTTTGTGATACGATACTACACTCCACTGCGGTACTCATGCATCACACCACTGTGTTAACAACTAGGTTAACAACTTAATAGGCAACCTACAGGCAATTATATTGTTTGGATTGTGATCAGGTTTATATTGGAAAGAGTAAACGTAATTTGGAATCCTGAACGAAAGAACAATTTCGTAACATTAAGTATAAAAAGCTGATAAATCGGCCGTAGGAGATCATTTTTGGTCATTTAACTATGAAATAAATCCTAAAGTTGAATTATTAAAACAATTAAATGCTCTGACAGAATTAATGGTTTGGGAAAATATATTTATTTAAAAAAATAAACATACGTAATGAATTTTTAAATACCAGCAGTTAATTCTGGTGTTAGGTTTCTTTCGATTTCAGAATTTGGTAATACTGAAAAAACATAACAACATGGTAACCGGAATCCTTGACGATGAAGTGTGTTGATGGACTGACGATGCAAGCAATTTGTTTGTGAAATCGATCTCAATTAGAAAGAAGAATTAACATCATTTTCTTAAGATAAGTGATGTTTTTGTTACAAATAGTTATATTTTTGAAACCTACAGACCAGTCAACACGTTTAGTTCCTACTACCGCCGCATATATAGAATGCTCAAGCTATTTGTTCCGAGTAATACATACACATGCGCGCGCATCTCTTACTAAAAATGCTTCGCTATAGATCCGGGGGTCCTTAAAGTACTTCCAGTGCAATCTTAGTATCAAACTTTTGGGTAGAACCCAATATTTTCTCTATTTTGTATATATGGTACAAAATGTAAACGACGAAACAACTTTCATATGAGAATTAGCCTTTATGTATATGTCCTATGTCTGTTGGCGTGTGCGTGTGTGTTGCGACTTCATATAATGTAACGAAATACGCCCGAAGTAGTCTCTTCTTCCTGATTCACCAACCGGGGTTTGAGCGTAATTCTTTGCAGTAATGACACACACTGCACTTCTCCATAAGCACCAACTTGTGAGAGCATTATTAACATCAGCATAGTAACCCTTAGTGGAAACAGTCTCAATTGGTCCTGCCAACATGTATACTAGCATATAACATGAGAAAAAAGTGATACACAACAATTGATTTACAAAGTAGCTGCGGCAGTACTTTCTCTCGCCTCACGGCTGCATGTACCTGGGTTCGACGTCAGGACTCCTTCCTTGTTCTTCTCGTCGTCATCCGCTGCCTGCTTCACCCTTGGCTCTGGCTGCTCTCTCCTGCATGGACTCTTTTTGGGTTCTCAGGGTGTTAAGGTTGAGACAACACAAACATCCTATAACCTCTGAACTGCTTTAATTTGTCCTTACATTTGTGTGGAACCAGAGCACCTTCACTTAACTGCACTTTTATCGGCGGACATTCTTTAATATATTCTACTTGACGCGGCACGTCATGAAAGAATAAGCCGACGGACACACCAGACAAATGCATACAATGTACTTGGTTGCAATGAGACAGAATGGGGGTTTCTACCCTCTTATACAGTCAGCATGGCGTCACAAGGAGAAAACTAACAGAATATTGACCTATGTAACGCTACAGCAAAATACCTAGCATTCTATTGCCTAACATCCGCCCTTTCTAGGCTGTCAATCGGGATTGCAGTGTTTGTCACATATTTCTGCCCAGGTTGATGTTACATATTTTACATTAAAATATACAGTTTCACTTTTACAAACAATGTATATATAATTATGAAACATATTACATAACTAAATTAATAACTGATCCAAGGACCAAAAGTTCCTGTTTCATAGCTTTGACAATAAAGTGTCGGGATTACAGAAAACAATGTATTTGAATGATAACATTTGCTTTGTTTTGTGTGACTCGATGAGTAGTTTGAATGTTATTATTTACCTTCTGTCGTACACATTTTGACAACGTTTTAGGCAACTCATTAAATATTTTAACACTTTAGCTCCAGGACGTTTCTGCACGTAGCAAAAGTAAATCCGAATGTTTCACATGTATGAAAATAACCTTATTCCCTGCTTGTCTGATGTCAATGGAATAAGAATGTCATCTGTCACCTGGTGACATGCAAGAAAATGACAGTCACATTTTCTGAAATATTGACGCGCATGTCAGCTATTTCTCGGATATTCTTCTCTGCTGAACTTCATATCTATACATATAAATCAGTTATTACAGAGGTTCTTATAAATATACTATATTCTGACTTATTTTAACGCTTATAATTTAACTTAGAAACTCCTTCTTGTTACCATCCTAATTAAAATCCAAAAATTTTAGTTTGATAGAGGAATATAATCATAAAAAAGCAGCTGACGTCTTTTATTAACATAGCTTTCTCATTAACTCCTGTAGAAACCACTGGAAACCGTTTCCTCTTCTTCATATTAATCCGGATTTGCAAAAATTGTTTTATTTATCTTGTCCTCTTAGATTCAGTGGAAATAGGGAAATGCATTAGGCTAAAGCGATAGCAAATTCATATGCAAATCTTGGAAATTTAAACGAATAGCAGAAATATCTCCGAAATGGCAGACTGCACAAAAATATGAGCATGACATAAATTGTGGGCTTTAACAAAATCTACACTTTTTTGTGGAATAATAATTTTTCTAGTCCCTATGACTTTTCAGTTTTTCAGAAGTCATTACAAAGGAGTAATTCACAGAAAATTCTTTGTGTATACATTTCATTTGTCATAACAAAAGCAATCGTTCCAGACATTTTTCAAAAACTCAAAGTTTCAAAATGTTCCATGTAAGGCGCAGTTTAGAATGACAAGTTTGGAGTTTTGTTTTTGACATATGTATGTCGTTCGCGCAAAAATGTTTCTCGAAAAGTGTTTTCCGAATCAGATCTATCCCTTTTATTCAAATTTAAGTCAAAGCCTTGGCACTCAAAAGCGGATCACTGCGCGCAACTCGCACTTTGCGGCGGAAGTGATAGGAAGCTCCTTCGCAAACGGCTGCCCGGCCAAGACTAATGGTTGCAACGGGTTCTTCAAAGGGTGAAACCAAGCTACATGCCGGTGTTGCCAGATCTCGCGTAAAAGCGTTCCTCACGGCTCCACCACCTTGGAGTCCTTATTTTATGGACACCTTGACCGTTTGCCTTTTGTGATTAATTCATGTTATTATCTTTAGAAGATGAGTATGCATATGATTATGTACGAGAAATGTTCAAAATTAAACTTATGCATATAGAACTCTTACTTTGGCGAATTAGAGGAATGCCTGATGTACATTTCACTAAATATTTTTCAAGCAAAATTTCGCCGAGCTTTCAGTAGGTGCGGGACTTGTATACACCCAAAGGGGCATTATTTGGAACACTTTATTTAATGAAAGTCATACTTGAAATGCTCGTATATTTTAATAGTGTCGGCGGTATCTAGGGGCCAAACCGCCGCTACTGTACGAACGGATTCGTATTGTTGTCCCAAGGGAGCGACGGGCTGCCAGTCGCGTTATTCGAGAAAAGGGAATTAAAGTAAAAGCAATCTCCTACTGATCAGAATTCTCATTTAGTGGGTGTGTAGCAGAGTGCTATTCTTCCTCTTCCAGTTTCAATAGCAAGTTTGAACGGTTGATGACCAAGAACGAAATAGTAATACCAGGTGCAAATTATGCACATTTAGAAATATTTACTACTGATGCCATAAACGAAAATCACAATCTTAGATTTTAAATGCGTCAGCAAATATTGCTCCATATGGCTTTTCCCTCTGCTTTCAAGAGTTAGGTTATGATTTCTATGTAAGTTTTCTTGCAACAGAACGTCACCAGATCCATCATCTGACAGAGGAAGTGCTGTTAAAATATTTACACAGCATGTTCGTAAGAAGGTTCCACCATTTGAGTGGAAGCTAAGGCTCTTTGCTTGGTATTCCATTGTAAGCCCTCGGGTGGTGCCTTCAGCACGTTATATTCATACAAGATTTATATCGTTCCTTCTTGGGATTCATCCCACGACATACCCTTGGTCTTATAGCTGCATATAACCGTATTATGTCGCTTATGTATTTATGTAGACATGGGGCATTTGTACTTCCAATGTCTGTTCGCCGAAGTTCAATATAGAGATATCTAGTTTAGGAAAGTAATATGTTGAAAATATTTCTCCAGCAAAGCTTTAGATTAGGTATTACGTTCATATCTTGAGAGTATAATTTTCACTGGACACATTTTATAAAACTTTCATTTTGTTTATTTTTTAAAGGAAAAGAACTGGAAAGACAAAGTCAGACTGCAAAATTCAATGCCATAGCCGGGATTTGAACCACGGATCTTCTGGTTGGCGTCCTGCCGCTCTAACCCTTGAGCTACTATGGCCAACATGCCGGCATGACATTAAGTTCTCCAACTGACTCATAGTTTTTCCGGTAAACAACTTAGGATTTGTCATAAACACACGAGACAATTACCTTAATGGAGACTTACAACGTGTAAGTACTTTAAGGACCGGGCTTTATAATTTCCAGGAAAAGAACTGTTACATTCGAATAAAAAATTCAATGCCAATATTCTACTATAATCGCACGTTTAAATTTAAATACCAGAACTTATAAGTCGACGTTGTAATGGCCACAAATATTCATGTAGATATTAAATTAGTTATTTCAAAATAGTATTAATATATTTAAAAAGCTAAATATATTGTTCAACTAAAACACAGCAAGCACCAAAGAAAAACTATAATGTTCCAATGTCTTTATCATTTGTTGAGAATAATCACAAAATAAATATTAATATATAATATTAATAATATTAATAATATTAATATATATATATTAATATATATACCCTAGGGAAGAGGACTATTGTTCCAATAATGTAAACAATGAAATCCTGTTGTTACAAAGAAAGTTGGTCCAGCAATTCATCCGAAATGCAGATCTTAAAAAAGGAAATAATTTAATTGAAAATATGTAATAATGAAAAGTGACAGGAAAAACTTACATACCCAAGCCCGTTTTAATTAATCTGCTCTATACAATGTATATCTATCCATAATGCACAAAATCATTTTATTTTTGGAACATGATTAATTAAATTATTTTTGGCAGAAACAAGTGGCACAAATGTGTCTTTTTCCCATATGGGAGGTTATACGTCCCCTTCAGCTGCTGTGGTGCGAGCGCTGCGGAACCCTAGCACACGTGGTACCTCTGATGTTACTAGAGGAACCTCGGGCCGAACTTCCGAGCCCCTCCCGTAGGAGAGTTGTTCGTATTAGGTTGGACTCGAGGGGGCAGTGGTTCCCGATACCCGTAGCAGATCGGGTACGTCTCCGGACGGAATTGAGGGAATGCATATATTACCACGTACTGGCCTGCATAGCTAGTAGAAGGTGTGCTAGATCACCAGGTGGCCCTACCGAGGTTAACCGGTAGCCTTCCCCTTTGGGGTTGGCGCGCCTAAGTGGTGTCTCCACTTCCATCCCGTCTTGTGTTTTCTGACCAGATGGGGGGGGGGTCTTGTTAGTCTCTAGTTCTTGCCCGGGAAGTCCCACGGAGGTGCCGGGCACCCTTCGCGAACAGCTCTGTAACTTCCAGGTCTTGAGAGGGGGGTCAGTCTCACATTGTGAAGGTCGCCCTGTTAGATACTCTCGCGTTATATATATATGCAAATGTGTGATATATGATGGGTTTAAAATCCCATAAATAAAGCATAAGCTCTTCACTTAATTAAAAATTTATATCACGATAGTAATGCCTGAAATTAGATCAGCCGCATGCTTCTTAGGTAGAGTATATATAATTATTTTAATTATAGGCAATTAAAATGCCAAAAATTATTCTAAGATATAGGCAAGTGAGAATTGATTTCGAAATAAAAAAGTCTTAAATGCAACTTTCACATAACCAGTTCTACCTACAATCGTTTATTACATCCTCAACCACATGTACTAAATTTTAACCTAACTTCAGAAACTAGCAGATTAAAAGAGAAGCATTTTTAACATTTGTACGAGTATCTTGAGTTTTCGCGGAGCAATTCTGAAATTTTGTGCCCGACAAACTATAAGTACATTAAGCTTGTGTGAAAACGTCTCTACTTCACATACCGTGTGGAGTTCTTTAACAAATAAATTCCACATAATCTTTCTGTCTTATTTCACATTACGACACTAGTTGCTAATGTTTAGAACTCTTCATTAATGTTTCATTCCTTTAAATTTCTCCCGTTATTCAGTTGTTTCTCACGATTGTATGGAAGGAATATGACATTTCAAGGACAACAGATAGCATCAGGTTCTTAAATATTTCAGGTCACTGTTCTGTCGTATTGTTTAACTAAACCTGTGATGTTGGAAGTGCCAAAATAGCCCATCTTATTTAAGATGAAGTCGCTAGAAGTATGAGCTTTGCTAAGAATAACTTCATTTCCCATTAAAATATAATAAAGAGTGGAGAAAGTGATGTGATTATAACATTGTAATATGCACTCTTGCGACAGCTTATTTTATATGAACTTTTTGTTTATCGAGATACAGCTTTGAAAAAAAATAATTGAATAATTAATAGTCCATTATAGTTGTTGCAAGAGGTTTCCAGAAACAGGAAGATTGTAATCTCTTGATAATTACATACTACCTTGAAATTACATGTTGTTTCCATGATATTGCAAAAGCAAACTGTGGTGACAGTACTTCAGTTCTGACATAAATACACATTCGCATCAATAGCAAAGGGGCCGACGCAACGGAAAATGCATTTGAATTAAATTGTATGCCTAATGAGATCTATATTTTCTGTGTTTTAGTTTCTAAGTCTAATTATTAGGGCTAGGAATTTCGTACCGATTTGCTTGAGCAGTGTAAGAGTGACCAGGCATAGCTATACCGCGCAGCGCTACTAGTAAGGGCAAGGTTCGTCGACCAATGCAACTCATTATTGTATCTTATATCCTAAATTGATACATATTACATGCTTAGTACATGCTTTACACCGAGTGACCGAATCAATCAAATGTAGTTATACAGGTGTAGACAGCTTTGTAGTTCATTCGAAAAATATATTTCTGAAAGCACCTTACAGGTTTGAAAAGTTCATAGAGCTAGCACCAGACATACCGCTACCACCACTACATGGTAATAAGCAATGCTTATTCTAAATGCTAATTTCTAAACAACAAGTTTGTGACTGAAAATATGGGTAAAAATTCTATAAAATTGCAATCTAAGGTAGAACCACAGGTGCTAACAGAAAACCTCAGCAAAGTGTGAGGACGAACATGTTCCATTTAAAGACTGTAGCAATATATGCACCGTTTCGCTTGTGAACGAAGATCATTTTTTTAATTAACGCCCTCCAACGTAAATCATATCGGAAGATGAATGAAATGGCAGAAATGATGTTCAAATGAGCTCAGGGTCCACAGAACTTACAATGAATGCAATTACTTATTTTAAAGATACTGAAATACATAATACGCAAGCTACTTCTGAATGTACGAGGGTGGTCTGTAAAGTTTCCGACCTCAACATCAAGATGGCAGTGCTCTTAAGTAAAAGCTATTGGATTTCGTTGCTCATCTGTTGAAAGCTACTCACCAAAGTTTCAGCCATGTTGGATCCTTAGTTGTTGCTTAACAGTCTTTTGAGTGATGGAAGTGCCTTTATCAAAATAAACAAAATCCAGTATTGAGCTATGATCAAATATTTATTTTGCAAAGGCAATATGCCTACGCAAATCAAAGATGAGTTGGATATGTGTTTGGGGACCCTGCACCATCAGTTACCACAGTGAAATTTGGGATGGCTGAATTTAAAGTGGCCGTAAGAGCTTGGGAGACGAACGTTCAAAAACTGCAATTACCGATGAAACTGTCGCCAAAGTTCACCAAATGGTAGACAGCAGCCGAATTAAAGTGAGACAGATAGCATAGGCTATGAGCATGTCAAAAGAACGTGTTTGTCACATATTAATTAAATCAACATTTACACACGAGAAAGCTCTCCGCGCGTTGGGTGCCACGTTTCTTCACGTTAGACCAAAAACGTGTTCGAATGAATATTTCCAACGCTCTGTTGGCGCAGCTTAGGCCCAAGAAATCCGAGTTTCGGCGCCGATTAATTACTGTAGATGAAACATGGATACACCATTATACGCCCGAAACAAAAATACAGCCCAAACATTGGAATGCAAAGCAAGAATCACCTAAAACATGCAAAAACTTTTTTTTCGGCTGGGAAAGTGATGGTGACTGTTTTTGGGATGGTCATGGAGTTATTTTAATCGATTATCTTCAAAAAGGAAAATCCATTACAGGAACATACTACGCATCATCACTTGACAAGCTAAGTGCAAAACTTACGGGAAAATGGCCACATTTGCAGAAAAATAACCTCCTGTTTCACCTAGACAGCGCATCATCTCACACCTAAGTGGTTGCAATGGCGAAAATGAACGAATTACGGTTTGATCTGCTTGACCATCCGCCTTAATCACCAGATCAAGCGACTTCTATTTGTTCCCTCTTCTGACAATTGCGCTCGGAGGACAGAGATTCTCATCAAATGAAGAGGCAATTTAGCTTCGTGAACAATTATTTTGCAGAGAAAAACACCGAGTACTATTTGGATGGGTTACAGAGATGGGGGCATTGCTGGCAGAGGTGTGTAGAGTTGCAAGGAGGCTATGTTGAAAAATAAAAAGCAAATTTCTGAAAAAAGGTCTTGTATCTTTATTAGGTTTAAAACTTTTGAGACTACCCTCGTAATCTTATTTCTTGTGAAGGATTTGTGATGAGTAATAAATCTTAATGAAACTTTATTTTTAACCCGTAACCAGTATGGTGCAGTTTTTATAAAACAAATGGTATGATGAGGTCAGGAGGAGCCCATTTCATTTTTGACAGTTTTGGATGATAAGGGACGATAAATCGTAATAAAATAAACATAAATGTAATATTCAGTTATATTTAGGGATTAATTAGGCATAAACTACATTGTAAGCCTCTGCATGTATGTCTACAGAATTTTTTACCATATATGTAATATTCATTATCCTAATGATGATAGTTTTAAAAATCAGCTATTTTGAATCAAATTACATGCTTTAATCTGGAAACAATTTTTGAAGTATGAAATTAAAGATGAATAGTAACTATAAAGGTGTTTAAAATGAAATGGATATAACAACTGGACGAAACCACAGTATGTGTTTACAAGCAATCCTCACAAATACTTCTTGTGCACTTGCTACATATTGGTGTACTGCAAGCTACACAACATACTTTAGTTTCCCTATCCATTGTTCTAGAACACTTTGCACGTCTATCTCTGTTTGTTATGACTCCTAATTCTTTGGGGATTTTGCATTTGAGTATCCTGGCAATGTTCTGTAGAAGCGGTTCAACTAGCTGTCATGCCAGAGACTTGGTGAACTCGAAGCGTGAGTTTTTATGGCTTTCCATTAATGATAAATATATTAAAAAGCATTCAGCATTGTGTAGAAAATAGCAAGAGGCCAACTTCTACAGTGTCTATTGGTCGCATAAACAGTGCATTATTTCATCAAGTGTAACTATTCCCCCTTTTGTGGCACTGTAGCCCTCAATTATCTTAGGTTTCTTTGTTTCCTGGTTCACTGAAGCACTGTAGTGCATCGAAGATACCAAAAGCACTGCCTTTTTGGTTTTGGTACACAGGAGACGAATGTTAAATTGTCTCCAAACCCAAACAATGAAGATTCAGGTTTTCTGGCTTTGGATGGCAAAAACTCTTTTGGAAATTCTTTCTTGTTTTTCTTTAAGGTTCACACATTAGTAAGGCCCCTCTTCCTTGGTTCTTTAACAAGTTCGATGCAATATAATGCATTTTGTTCGACTAAACTGTTGATATTTCCTCCTGATAAATACCGCAATATGATTAGATATAGTTACGTTATCAGTATGTTGGGGTCACCATGACCCCACTAAGGAGAAAACAACTGCTAATGATATGCATGTACTCTTTTCACCACAGCCTCAACGATCAACAACTCAAAGCATACTGCCTGAAAGCTACCGAGAGCAGCAGCACAGCACTGCGCAGAAAATAGGCTTAACATGGTATACAATTTTAGCCGGGGTCCTCCTGACCCCACCATACCGGTTACGGGTTAAATTAAGATCTGGAAAAGTGTATCATTGACGTAAGAATAGCAATATTGACTTGTATTTTTTGTTTTATGGTGAAGTATTTTCTTTTAAACATGTTAAACTCGGTGTGAAATGTACCTGCCATCTGGATAATTTTATATGTGCTTTTAAAGTTTTGCATGACAAATTTAACGATAAGCAACTGTTCTATTGAGCATGAAAATATAACAGCTCTTATTTAAAGTCCCCATTTTGCAATTCCATAGCCACATTACTCTTGTGCTCTAACTTAGCCTAAGATCTTTCTAGAGCTCTAACTGGGATTTTTACTCTTAATATTTCATTTTAAATACCTTAAATCCTAGGTTTGGTAATGTTTATAGTGGAGATAACTATCTATATACACATTTTAAATATACTGCCTAATGGAAAACAGTGTGGCATTAAAAGTTTCGAGATAATACATAACTGCATAGGACCAAATGTTAGAGATTGCATAGTTGGATAATTCTCTCTCTCTCTCTGGCGACCTAGCTGTCGTGAGAAGTAGATATAATTCTGCGGATTTGCGATGCAAATCGGACACATGAGAGGTAAATTAGTGCAAGAAAAGGCCAGCGGCTACAATACGCTGGTTTGTTACTGTAATGTTATGTGTATTGTACTATGGGGTTATCAGGTACCTTACCTTCGGCTACTTTATTCTTGGTAGAAAAAAGGAAAAACAGATCAATTTATCATTTAATCTACTTCACCCTGTGAGAACGTTTCATATTACTTACTCTGTATGTACAGTACATTTAATAATTAGACGTTTAAAGTTTCCACAGCAGTAAAACGAAAGCAAAACCAGCTACTATCAAGCGATTCAATCCACGTGAGGAAGATAATCATTTTTGTCGAGTTAACCATTTCCAAGATACTCCCTTTGTTTGTTTGTCTAATACTTTTCTGAAATTTGAAATAATTTATTTTTATTTCTCCCGCTTATTAAGTATTAAATTCAATTTAAAGACCTCATATAGCATCCAGCTCTTAAACGATTTGATTAGTGCTTCAGGATACTGCGTTTATTTATTTCCATTGTACCTACATGAAAAATTGCAATTTAAGAATTTATCTAAACGTTTATTTGGATTAATGTGAAATATAAGAACAAGTCCTTTAAAGAACAGTTTGTTGAAAAATAGGTACCAAAACTCGTGTTTATATGATTCTTCAGATATTTTCTTAATGTATATTTATACTTATTTTGATATAAAGGGTCATCAGTTTTGTAATTTATCATTAACATAAAAGTAGATGCTTTTATACATGCTAATTATAAATATTGTAAGGATGGATTTACGCTATTTATTTAACATCGTCAGCTTCTCTGATTTTATTGGTATTAATGCATCACTCGTATTTCTGCTTCGTTTTTGTTTTCGTCTTTTACGAGTACGTTTACGAATAATTCCTTTTTCCTCAAACTATATTTAAATTTTGTTGAAATAACTAAATTCTCAAACAGTACCTTGAAACATCGGTATGCCTGCCTCCATTGCGTAGATGGTAGCGTTTTGTCTCCCGTTCAAGAGGTCCCGAGTTTGAATCTTGGTTAGGGCGAGTTACATGGATAAGGCTTTTTCAGGAGTTTTCCTTTATCCTGAAAGACGAATGTTGGGTAAGTCTAAGTTCCATGGACTTGGACTCATTTGAGCATCGTTTCACCCATTTCATTCATCGCCCGATATGACTTAACGTTGGAGGACGTAAATTAAAAAAAAAAAAAAAAAAAAAATCAGTGTAAGGAGGACATAATTTCAAAGAGAGTATACAAGTTTTTATGTATCTTCAAAAGCGTGTTACGTTATACATTCCAACGTTTTATAATATTTAGAACTTGTTTCAAAATGTTGCTTGACGTTGATAGGAAGCCATCGTTATGCAAACAAAAGTGTAGTTTTGACAACATTTTCTGGGTTTAACATTTCAGCTTTTATGCCCTTTTGAATTACTTCTAAATTATGAAAAGTAGAAGGAAACCAAACAGTTTATGATGTCATATCGCTAGACGTGACAACAATAATCAATGTATGTTCAAAAGAATTACTCTCTCGAAATACGATAGTTCGGGCAAATGTCATGGCAACTATTTTTTTCCTTGAAGATACTGGTCCTATTGGAAAATGTTACATATACAGACGAAAGACGAAGGTGTTAAATACATGTGTAGGCAGAGAATAGCACTGAAATATCATAACCCACTAATGTATACCGTAGTATACAGAGCAATATAGCCGTCATAGTGCAAAAGAATGACAACACAGTACACATAAAGTTAACATGACAAACCTGGGCCTAAAGACCCTCAAAGTAGTCTCCTGCTACTGTCACCACACACTGCCAGCGATGTGGAAGGCACTGAATACCATCTTCCTCAGCATTTGCCGCACCATATGTGAATCAGGTCACCTGTTGGCACACAGCATTAGCAATGTCCTCTCCTGTTGCAAACCGCCTACCATACAGTGATTCCTTGATCCTTCGAATGAGATCAAAGTCACAGGATGAAATGTCGGAAGAATACGGCAGGTGCACCAATTCTTCCGATCTCCAACGTTGCAGTAGCTTACTTACAACTCTGCTTTATGTGGTTTTGTATCGTCGTGCAGGATTATTGCATTGTCCCCAAGATCCGGACGTTTCTCTCTAACGCCCTTCCCCCTGTTGCACCACGAGGTCCCTATAGTACTATGCGGTCACTGTTAGGCCATGTGAAACAAAGTGTCAAACAATGACACCCCTAACGTCATACGCGACGATTACCATCAATTTGATTGCGGAAGGATTCTGAGGAACATCTGCTTCTTTGGTGATCCAGCATGCCGCCACTCCGCGGACTGACGTTTTAGTTCTAGTTTGTATGCCCTGGCCCAAAATGCATCGATGGCAATTATTCGTGACAAGAATTGATCGCCACCCTTTTGCCAGGCGTGGAAAGTGTTCGGAGCATATTACATAGCGCTCCCACCTTTGAACTTCCACCAGTGTATGGCGTAGCCACAGCGATGTGATTTTGCGTAGTTGCAGCTCATTACGCAATATCTTGTGGACGGTGCGTTTCTCAATGTCACTTGCTATCTCTAACTCCAGTAGCGTCCATTATCTGCTTCGTCCAAGACCTGCTCGATGACGGTACTTGCTACGTCGGGCCGCACACTGGCAGGTCGTCCACAACGTTGCACTTCCTGGCTGACAAACGTCTTTGCTGAAACTTTCCTACCCACCACGTACGGTATGGTAGGGAATTATTCCCAAGGGCTTCCGCTAATTCACTGTGACATTCCATCACATATTCTCCGTCGTATAAGGATATTTTGATATAAGCGCGCTGCTCAACACGAGTTACTTCCACCTCGCACGATACTCACCAACTGACTGATTTCACAGCCCTCGGTGTCCTACTACCAGCTATCTCAGAGCCATCTGTTGTTCTGCATACACACTATGCCTGCAGAAATTCCACACGACACATATACGTTTGTGATCCGTTCATATAAGTACAAGAACAAAAATAGTTGGCATGACTTTTGCCCCAACCCTCGAACATGACACTTTTACGGTGTTTCACTACTTAGGCTATTCATTTATATATAATTTAAATTATTCTAGAAATGTTTCACAGATTAGCACGCTTATTCTAAATTTTAAAAAGAAATTTAGAGGTAAAAAATATAGACTTACCTGGTAATTCGTAATGAGTTTTAAATGTATGATAATGTGAGTCTTTCATTTTAATGATATACAATTACATTTGTATCATAGTTCATGTTCAAAACGTCATCTAATAAATAGTCTGAACTTGAAAAAAGGAAAAAAAAAGAAAAGGAAAGAAAAGATAAAGAGCAACAGGAAGTAATCGGTGATTTAGATTGAAGTCAGCTATAAACTAATTTGCGTTAGACATATACGCGATTGAATTTAAGGATCCATGAATATCCAATTCCACCGGCAAGCAGCTTACCTCCTGGTGCCAAGAAAATTCTCCTTGGGCCAGCACACCTCCAAATGAAGTCCCTGTAGTTTTATTACGAAATGCATGTAAATAATACTAACCGCTTAAAGTAACGTGTGCAATAAAAATATATTATGTCAGTGGTAATGCCTTGGCGTACTTTGCTTCACTGATCTCCGGAAAATAAGTAGAAACTGTAGGGCAATGAAAGTGCTATTATATCACTATATCAGCCAAACTCACGATATGGATTATCCCTAGGCAAAGGACAAGATGAAACAACACAAGTAGCGCCCAGCACAGCTCACAATACACGTGATACCCAAGTTGGGGGAGGTTGAATTTACTATATGTTGTATCGCTTTATTACGTTGCACGAAAATCTCAGGCATTATTATAAATGCGAAGCTTTTCATACTTCATTGTATGCCAAACCATATACCACTGCATAATAAACTTGGCACGAGGGATGTTCAATAAAGACAAGCAATGATATTTCCCCCACCCTTTAAGTGTGTGCTTCTATCCGCACGCATTTGAACTATACACTCTAATCGCTAACCACTGCAAACTTCACAGTGATATCTCCATTAGTTGAACTTTTTGGCAGCCTGTGAGTGTGAAAATATTTCACAATCGCATCTAATCATTACCATGGTTGATTTTCCTGGTAAGCCTTGTGCAAACAAGTTTTGTGTTCTCTTCTGTTCGTCATCACTGCTGACAAAACATGAGTGCACTCGTATGGCCTAGAGTTGAAGCAGAGCAGCACAGATTGGGTGCAACATGGCCAACCCCCAGCACAAAAGGCACGAACGCAATAGTCAGCCATAGTCATCACTTTTATTTATTACTAGGGGATGGTGTACACACACAGCTCCAAAAATACTACAGTCACCGTAGATCACTGTAAGTACGTCCTCAAGCATATGATAAAGGATTACTCCCCCAAAAATGAAGGAACCTCATTGGGAGGTGAGAGCTCCGTCAAGACAATGCAAGGCCTCGTGGTGCTAATGCTGTTACTGATTTCTATGAACAAAAAGGCATTTGGTATCACATCCGCCTCATAGTCCTGACGTGCTACCGCGCGACTTTTAACCCAAAGGCCAAAAATGAGCTTAAGGGCGTCAGTACTAAAACGAATCCAAGGGAGTGAAAGCTTCAGAGGCGATTCTGAAGAGGATGTCAACGAAAGGGTTTCTTGCACGTGTTCCAGGAGTGGAAAAGGAGGTAGGACAAGGGTATTGCATTGGAGGGAGAGTACTTTGTGCTGATTGTACGTTCTCTTGACGCGCTTCATTTGTTCTGTTTCCTCTTTTTTCCCACGAGGGCGCATGGTCGTCGCTTTGCCTGTCCTGGCGGGTGCAACCGAGAGGCTAGGCAAGGCAGTCGTGTCTCGGGTTTCCTGGCGTGCGGTGGTGAGTTATTCTTTGGTTTGGACTTAAGCCTCGTGGGATAGTACTTTATAGAATGGTTGTATTGACCGTAAATTTGCCTGGGTCATACTTCCACAATTTGCTAGAGGAGTAATTCTCGAAGCACCAAATTTATCTACGTGAATATTTGGGTTTTCAAATAGGCTTGAACTCCGCCCTATTTCTCGGTGTGGCGGATGTCGCATGGGGTAAAGCAATGGTAGTCTCAAAAGGTTGTATGTAATTTGTGACGCCTGTAAGGCGAGAATTGTAATTTTTGTAATTAAATTCAATTAACCCAGACGTTTGTGGTATACTTGACGAGGAAAGTGGAAGGCACACCTTTGCCAGAATTGGTTCTGTTGATTACCCCCAACCACATTTGTCCCTATTACTTGAATCACTCCCCATTATAATTGTACGTGAGCCCCGCGGTGCAGTTCAGTGAAACATGCTCTGCTACCACAAAAGGACGTGCACAGCTCAATTTTGAAGGAGTCAAAGGTCTGCACCAGTGCTCTTTTACAATGAACTGTTGTATGAACATTAGTACCAGTGTTTATTGAACATTCACTCGTATTTAAAGTTCGACGTGTTAAAAGGACAACAGGAAAATTTTTAAAAACTCAACCAATATTTGAACGAAACATTTTGATACATTCTTTATTTTCTCAAGAATGACCCTGACGCTTTAGATTTATGTACTTACTATAAGTTTAGGATATTTATATCAGAAATGAAATGTAAGTATTAAATTTCTGGGAATGACTTCAGAAATTATTCTAATTCTATACGTATTTTGCGTATCTGTAAACCATTGGAGATGGTTTATTATTAAATCTTACACAAAATTATAGTCTTTGTTATAGTGTAATACCTTTTTTGTGCAGTTAGATATTTGGAGATATTCCTTGTTAATATTTGGGCCTTAAAAACCTATTATTTTATGAAGATTAAGTAACCCATGGCACAACAGCCCGCGAGAGTGGCCAAAGCCGCTAACCCTATTGCCGGCCTCACGCTCACATACGCAAGCAGAGGTGGACGATCATCAAACCGATATGGGGAGAAGATGTGGTCAGCATGACGTACCCTAGCCGGAAAGTTGGCTTTCTAGACCAGGGGTTGACCTGTCATAGTTCAATTTCCTCAGGAAGCTGAGTGGGCACCGGTTCTCTAACCGGTGGGATTGAACCGCGTCTCTTTCCGTGGCAGGAAACCAAGGCACAACGCTCTAGCCCCCTAAGCTTCGGCGTAAGTTTTTTATGTAAAGGGACATCCTAATTCTTTTATTTGTCTTTTTTGTTGTAGAATATATTGTAATCTCCTATTCCCACTTTAGCTACAATACAATTTGCTGTAAAAAATTTCTTCAACTGTTTTCCTCAATTAATATGAAGCAGCTAGAAGAATAAATATTTATAAAAACAATTTGATCAAAGCAGGTATAGTGAGTGCACATGAGTGCATCACCTCAGATTTTCTCCACATTAGCTCTAAAATAACCAAATTTTTTATAACATTTTCTTTCCAATACTCTTATTGCAGTTTGTAATAGATCTCAAGAAAAAAAAATATTTACCACTTTATATAATTTTCTTCAATTCGTCTTTTTTAATCATGCGATATTTTACGAAACAAATGATTCAAATATATTCGTTAAGCCTCACGTTAGTAGTTATGTTTCAGTTAACAGTGAACCGCAGGGGCATAGGTCGACCTTACCACTCAGTATATCTAATCTAATACGACCACACCACTAAGCGATAGTAATGGAATATAATGCATGTAATAGCAGGCGCTGTTTATTATTACGTCACTATGTTTGCATGTATATAGAATCAAACCGGGAGTTCAATATGTGCTCAACCCCATTATATTGTCTACATGGAGTGCTATATACCTGGATACAAAACCCGTGTATAAGACAAGCTCATTCAAGTAATTAATGTTTGTTTTCTCGACACTTAAATTAAGAATGCGGTTTCTCACACACACCAAGGAAAATGTGAAAGGGTTATTAAAGCTTGTGTGTTTGAGACGGAATGCATAATTGTTTGGAAAATAATGAGCACTGAAAATACAGTGATATATACAAAAGATATTACAATTTATTTTCTAAACAATGCCTCCAATTTTTTGAAAGGAAAATAAGGTAGACGAGAAAGCATGAAGTATATAGAAAAATAAGATATCATGAGGAGAATTTGATCAAAGAAGGCAGAGAACGAGGTATGAGTGCAATACATCAGATTTTTCCGATACGGTCTCACCAATATCACTGGGCAACAAAAAAATAATTTTTGAATGTTTTGAGCACTTCATGAGGCAATTCCTAGTAATGTTGGGTTGAGAAAAACAAATATGACAAAGAAACATTTTTATTAGCTCTAGTTTCTATGATATACATAAGGTGGAAGTTTTACATGTTAACGGATTGAAAGAAAAGGATACATTTTAATTACATACATGTTAACAAATATGAAAGTGCGTTTGATTTTTTTAACTGGTAATTACATGCTGCATTCCTGGAAAAATACTTCGCAGATAGTCGCGTCTCAAGAGATTCATGTAGTGGCCTATTGACTTCATCGTCTTTTAGCTTGCCTCTTGTGATGGAGTTCCGCAGAATCCCTATACCAAGACCGACAGAAATCCGCAAATATTACTTCATTCCAACGGCCCTGATACCTTTGTTCCACAACAGAGCTGTCCCGATGGAATCTCTCCCCATATTCATCACTAACAGCTCCACAACTAGGAGGGAAAAAGTCTAGGTGGGAGTGGAGAAAATGGATCTTAAGGGACATGTTGCATCCCAGGTTACGGCATCTTTGCATGAGCACTGTCACCAAATGCTTGTAGTTGTCATCTCTTTTGTTGCCTAAAAATCCATGAACAACAAGCTTGAAGGCTTCCCAAGCTTCCTATTCTTTTCCCTCCAAAACTTGGTCAAATGCAGGATCCGTTACAAGTTACCTTATTTCTGGTTCAACAAAAATGCCTTCCTTAACTTTTGCATCACTTAACTTCCAAAACTTATCTCTGATTGTATTTTGTTATTTGACAGGTGTGCCAACTCCCAAAACAATTCCTCCAAATTTAAAATCTTCACTCTGCAAAACAAGAGCAAACTATCATTTTTATTTAAATTTTTGAATTCAGCAGATGGAAATACATGTAAAATCACCATTTTTAAGCCCAAAACATTTTCAACGCCAAATGAAGATATAGAAGTAGTTAGTTGGTCAGCTTCTGTGTGACACATACACATAGTTTCTACCGCCAATAGAGCCGCATAAAAATGCTCCAGATTGAGTGTGGATTAGGCAGTGACAGGAACAACGACGCGTGCCTCGTGCTGTCGGAGTACGCAGGTATATGTCACACGCCGTGTCGCGTGCTGTATCTGTTTGGAAACATACCTGCAAACTGCACAGTAGCTTACTACTATTAAGAATTTCTTTGGCTTATGAAACCGCACTAAAGAAGTTATTGCTTAATTATGGCTTATGAGTGTTTAACGTGTTCCAAAATTACGATATAATAGTCAATGTTGGCAAATAGTCTGGTGGACATGTGCAACTTATACCTTTAAGAGGGAAGTTAATGTTAGCGAGATTGAGGATGGAAGTATTAAATGATAAACAGAACAGAAAACAACATCGAAGAATTGTAGATAAATTAACCAAAAGTAAATGGCTTATACAATGAGATGAGCATTTTATTTCGCGTGTTTGATAAAAGTAAATAAAGCATTTGTAACTGAAAATGAAACTGTAGGCTGATAGAGTGCAAGGTACAATGTTTTGGTTTCCGTGACCAGTGCGTCCCAATAACAACTTTTGAGGTTCACACACCAGTGGTTGCTGTGCTGCCTAATCACAAAATCTAATTTTTAATGCTACATACAATTATAGCTAACAGAATTTCGAAGCTTGGACACTGAAATTCGGATTAGTTAAGTTACAACTACACAACGGCTATAATCGTTCGATGTCGTTTTGAAACAAACTGCATTCTGGTTTTGAATAGCATATTGCATAGCTAGTAATGATTTTCAACAAAAAATTTGGATTAGTTAGAATACTTCAAGGATTTGGTTTTACAAATTAGATAATGGTTGAAACGCAGCGTTTTCCTAGGACGTAGATAATTTGTAGTTTAAGCAAAAATTAATCCAATTACCAGTTATTTTTTTCTTGTTTGTGAATGAGCCCATATAGGACCACGCTCTTTTATGAATCCAAAGTGCTCTCATTCTTTGGCTGTAGGCTTCCATTCTCCCATCTATCCACGTTGTTCCAGTATTTTTCTTCGATTTATCCTCTTGGTTGACTTGCCACTTATGCACGGTCATTATAAAGACGTCCCTGTCCAGGAAATGGTGTTCAGTGATTCCTGCCAATTTTAGATCATTTTTACTTCAACAATCCTTTCATAAGGCGTACTTGTGCTTTACTTCTATTTTCGTAAAATTCTAAAATTTGTTTCGTGAGCCTATTTGAAGTTAATTGTTTAATATGGTCATTAAATTTTAACCTTCGTTTTCTAATATCACTATGGATGTTTCTATAACTTTTATTTCCTTTTCAGTTGTGAGACTGCATACTTCACCTACAGTACAATTATCTTAAGATTGCAGCTCAGTAAGGATGGGCACTAAATGAATTAGTCTATTACTACTCCTGGAAGGAGAGAGAATGATTTCATGTGAAGCCATTGATGGTGCATGCATTTACTGCTCCTCACTTTGCTTCCATGTGTAGTAACAAAATAACGCATTTAGTGTGGATCTTTACTCAGCTGCTACTTCAACATAATTCGACTGTATGACTTCTGAACCTAAACTTTTTCAAATACTTTACGTACTTCTTTTTCTATATTTTCGATACCTGCTTTTCTGTGATAAATAAATGTTGCTGCTCCATAGAGGCATTCGGTTTAATTACAGTGTAGTGTCTTAATTTTGTATATTTAGACATCCATTTTTATTATGCGTGTTTTGAGTAAGCCGATATACAGTTTCTATTTTTTATCTGCTTTTGTTTGTTTTAGTTTGATGTCATTTTCCTGCATAATTTCCCCCAAAAAATATTTAAATTATGAAATTCGTTTAATTTTCCAATATTTTATTTTCAAGTAATTTGGTATCTGTTCATTGCACGGAACATATTCAATATTTTCGAAATATATCTGAAGAAGAACTCTCTTGCAGGTTTTTTATATAGCAAACTAGTTTGAGCTGTGATGATGTAACGCGTTAAGATTGCCAGATCATCTATTTAAATTTTATTATTTAAGTATATAGCTCAAAAACATAATTATCTGGTTATTTATTTATACTACTTTCTATTCGTTGTGGTTTACCATAAAAATTTGCAGAAATAACTTGAATAAAGTTTCCGGTCTAGATGCAGAGGGACAAAAAATCGATACCATACTGTGTCGCTATATTATGCTACACTTTAAACTTCATTATCCTTTTTAATTCATCTCGTAAACATTGAATAGTCTCATTAAACATGGCAATGTATTGAAAATTGCAAGATAACAATTGCAAATATCTTCGAAATGACTTAAACCACAGGAAATACATATACGAGGGCTGTTCAATAAAGAATGATAATAGTTTTCTTATGGTCACAATTTTCGTCGCTAAAATTCAATTTTATTATATTTTGTTAGCCTAATGCGAAACAGACATGTCGTAGTAGTTTCATTGTTGACACTCCTGGTTTCCGCATATGAGAACCAGGCAAATTCAGACATGTTCAGTAGCGCCTACCGCTGCAAAGGAGGTAACACGCGAGCTACAATGTGCGGCTTTGAAATTCTGCTTTTGTCTCAACAAATCTTCAGTTGAGGCCTATACTATGTTACAGCACAGCTCGAAAGTGGTTTAAAATGTTTAAAGAGGGGAGACAATCAATTTCAAAGTATGGTGTGCTCCAGATACTGCTCTTACGGAAGAAAGTATCAACACTGCTGCTGCCATTGTGAGAGAGGATCGACGAATTACCTTAAGATTACTTTCTGAAATCCTGAAAATTTCATTGGGTGCCACCCACACGCTGGTGACAGAAGCATTACACATGAGACGAGTTTGTGCACAAAGGGTTCCAAGACTGTTGATTTCCGAACAAAAGGACATTCGCATGCAGGTCTACACACAGCTAAATTTGATGTTAGAGGAAGATCTGGAGTTTTTTTTAAACGTAATCACTGTTGATGAAACTTGACTACATCATTTTGATCCTAAAAGCAAACAGCAAAGCTCAGTGTGAAAATCTCCTTCATTACCAAACCCGCAAATGGCAACAATGGTTGCTTCTGCTTGGAAAGTTATGGTCATATCATTCCTTGATATTCATGGAATGGCTTATCAGCATGTTGTACCTGTACACACATCAGTAACTGGACAATACTACAAGGATGTTCTGAAAGAATTGCAAGTCCATATCGGGCGCAAAAGACAACATTTCCGTGAAGCAGGCTGGATGCTGCACCACGTTAATGTGCGGCCGCATATTGCTAATCTTGTTGCTGAATATCTCACAAAGAACAACGTGAAGTGCATCACTCGCCCTTCCTATGGTCCAGATTTAGCACCATGTGACTCTTTTGTATTCCCTAACTTGATGAAACGCCTTCGTGGGAGGCATTATCCATCATCAGAAGCTGTGGTGAAGACTGCGGAGGCGATTCTGAAGGATTTCTCAAAAATGGTTTCCAGCATTACTTTGAAGACTGGCAGAAACGCTGGGACAAGTGCATCGCATTCATGGGAAACTATTTTGAGAAATACCATCAAAATTATGAGGATGAGTAAAGGTACGTTGTCAAAAAAAAAGTGATCATTCTTTATTGAACAGCTCTCGTATTTGACATAAATTTCGTGTTTTAAATAGTTTTACATTCTTTTAATATTTAGGTAATACGTTTTTGTTTAAATCCTTATTCAAAGTTATAGAAAAATATTTTATTAAGGTATTTAACCAGCGAGATAGCTCAGGCGATTTCGTCTGCGGCCCGCATTCGGGAGGCCCGGGTTCGATTGACGTGGCGACACACCTGGCCCACCCCTGGACTTTTCAGGGGTTTTCCAGGGTCGCTAGGCGAATGCTGGGTAGGTTAACTACATCCCCCGAATTTCCTGTTCCTCCATTTCATATCCATTATTATTTCACATCATCTCTCTTTCACGGTAGAAGTGTCGGCGGGTGTCTCGGCGATGCATGGCAGAATGATATGCTCTGAGGAAAAGTACTTCCTCCTCCGGTAGGTTGGTTGCCGGTCTCCGCTCCTCTGCTGGGATCATTTCGTGACCGCTAGCCAGGGACCTTTGGGGCTCGGTTTGCCAGCCAGGGACCTCTGGGGCACAGATCGCCTGCCTGGGTCCTTTGTGGCTCGGCTGCTGTGTTCCTTGCCGTCTCGCAAATGGGGAGCGAGTTCGTTGGCGGAAGTCTCTATAAAAGTAAACTGTAGGGAACCTGTCCTCTGTACTGTCATAGCTTCTTGGGTCGACCACCCTCTGTCTCCTTCGCCTCATCCTTCCTCCCGGGGGTGCCACACTTGGGGGGCATAGGAACAATGGGTCCAGCACGGTGGCCCTCGTACCGAATCCTCCCGTTCATGAAATCCTAATCCTATTAAGGTATTTTACAGACTAATATTGGAAGATTCAAGGCCTGCGTGTTTTGTTATATACCTTAAACATGTGATGTTTTAATATAGTCATTTTTGGGAAAATGTAAACTTTCGAAAATGTTTTCTAGTGAAACATATATCCAAGTGCTTGCAGTGCCCGCCTCGGTAGCGTAGATGGTAGCGTGTCTGCGTCACGTTCAAGAGGTCCAGAGTTCGAATCTCGGTTAGGCTGATTTACCTCGATAAGGTCTTTTTCCGAGGTTTTTCATTATTCTGAAAGACGAATGTCGGGTAACTCTAACCTCTATAGACCCCGAAGACATTTGAGCATCAAATGGGAAATTTCATTCATCGTCCGATATGACTTAACATTGGAGGACGTAAAATTATAAACAAAAACGTGCTTGCACACTGCTTGTTTTGGGTTCGGTGAGAGTCAAAACAGTTATTTACGGTAAAATCTGGGCTAAAACCTGTGTACGCAGTTCAAGGAACGAATTTATCGGTTATGTGACAGAGAAAGTTATGTCATACTGTCACAATATGCCATTATATGATAATGCATGGTACATTTATTAGGAAAGCGCAGTGTCTTTGGCAAATCACATGCACTTGTAGCTTCACGTTGCGTTTTACCAGACCAATAAACCTTAATTTGGACCAAATAAATGAGGTAAGTTAAGAGAGGGACCAGACAAGGTCTGTAGTTACACTGAGACAGGTTGATATATCTGTTCCTGAGATAAAGGCAGGTTACCTTTCCCGTGGCATAACGTATTTCAGTAAATATTAATTACTTTTCCCTCCCTGGACGTCAGACTTGCCAAATCCCAGCTGGCAGCACGCTCAGCTCTACCATCTGTAATTATTCACCGCGACGTCGAAAGCTTCAACGAAATTGGTTTCTGAATAGACGTGAAGAGGTAATTGCCTATTTTAATTTGCGCACTGCCTTAATTGGGTGCGTTCGCAAACGTAACTCAAGCAGAAACACCTAAGCTTTAGCCAAACTATTTTAATGAATTGGCTAAATTTTTCTTGTTTATGTTAACAGATAATTACCTGTAGTTGAACGAAGTTGTGGAAAGTTAGAATTCTCTCTTGTACTTCGTCTGTGACAAATTAAATCTGCCAGAAACATTCGTTGGTGTTTATTGCAGATAGCGAGTGCTCCTTATTTGTTAAAATTAAATATCAGAGGACCATCATCCTTTATTTAGCTTTTTTTTGAAAATATTTACTTTCACCTAACTGTTCTATGCTTCAATGGATCTAAAAGCTTAAAGGCCTAATGGTTATAGAACTTTTTCTACAAGGGTCTTTGAAAATGATTAATAAATATTTTATATCCACCTAAATTTACTTTTTATACATTTTGTATAAACAGTTTCAACACACAATTCATAGCAGCCACACACCAACGTGCAGAATATTAAAAAAAAAAAATATATTGGAGTTAGTATATCCTTCTGTCTTATGGGAAACAAACGAACGGAGCTAACATTTCAAAACTGCTATAGGACATAATTCTACTAGTCAAAAATAAATAAACCCTGGCGCGACAGCCGTAAGAGAGTGAAGGCCTACAAACCCCACCTCACCACCACTTATGTACGGGAGAGTTGGGCGATCATCCAACCGATAGAGGGAGGAGATGTAGTCAGCACCTTGGCATCCCCCAGCTGGAACGTTGGCTTTCCTGACCAAGGCCGCTTACCTAGCGTAAGTTCCTCACTTTCCTCACGATGCCGAGTGGACACCGGTCCTACACCCGGGACTTAAAATCCGCTCACCATGAGTGGGATCGAACCCGGACCACTATCCGTGACCAGAGGAGAAGGCAAGCTGCCTTAGTCGGCTACGCCACCGCGCAGGACGTTCAAGAACAAAAGGCATTTAACGTGCTCTAAATCACTTCCTACTATTATACTTATAGCTTCCTAATCTATTCTTTTAATAATTTCTTCATAGATAAAATGACGAAATGGGACCTTTAAAGGCTATGGATGGAGAATATAGTATAAACAGGCGTTCCAAAATGCTGTTACACCTCACCTGGATTTTGCATCTAGCCATATGGACACGCAATAGCTAGCACCACTTGTATTCTGATATTACTTCTACAAATGGTGTATAAAACCTTAGCTTATAGCAAATGTTAAGTGCAAAGGCTCTACCCATAATTCTGAAGAGACTTGCCTCCTTCAACCCGGGAGAGATGGATAACTCTGGGGATCTTTCCATAGGAAAATACCTGATTCCTTAAAAAGCCCCCCAGTTGACAACAAAGTCAAGATGGGATGGAAGTGGATACGCCACTCACGCGCGACAACCCCGCAGGAAAGACTACCGAAATCCTCGGTGGGGCCGCCTGGTGATCTAGCACGCCTTCGACTAGCTCTGCAGGTAAATTTAATCTTTCGTCATCTAACTTGGCATTGTAGCTGATACTAATTCAGAGAGACAAGGTTTTCTTCCTGCGTCATTACAAAATTGGTATCATTTGGAATATATCCCTTGAGTTCTTCCAATGAATGGAGATTTGTTTTCTATACTTTGTGCTACAGTTTCACGCACACTTAAATCATAGAGGGTGAGATTTGGGAAGTCAGAGTACTGAACGTCAGCACTAATGGTTATCTTTAACACTGAGAGAAGTCTGTGGATGAATAAGGCTTACAGCCTTTCCGGAATATAAATTACCTAGCGATTCTTGAAAACATAATATTGTTGTAGACCAGGATTGTAAGGGGGGTGAAATATTTACAAACCTAATCTGCAACTGGGGGTGTAGCTGCTGAAAGTGTAGAGCGAAAGAAACGTCTAAGTCAAACTGAACAGAATAACTGTACTTCAAAGAAGCCTAGTATTTCTACAGGGCACCCCCTGGATCTGGAAGAGATCAGGGGCGCTTTGGTGACATTTAAATACATAATAACATAATGCAACTTTACCTTTGGCGATGCGTTGTTTGTATGGCTTGAACCTTATGACTGTCAAAAGGTGCACGATATGTTACGCCCTGCTGGCTATTTTACTCGTGGTAGCACTTTGAAATAAACTCTTGTTGGTTCTTACAGAGACCGGCAGCAAGTCCCCTCTGAAATCTCTGTGAAGTCTCTCCCGCGGGGACTAACTCAAGCAAGCTTAAATAGGGGTCCTAACAAAAAGTCAACTCAGCGATTCCCACGCTAACTGTTAATTTGCAGCATATTGTGCAATCATTACTTACATCATTGAGAACATGTTTAAACCTGTTAATGACCAACTAAGCATTATTTCCCTTGATCAGCAGGATGTGTGATTCATCGTTTAAAACATGGAGAACAAATGGAGGTCTGTTACAGGCCACCTCTGAATTATTTCCCTAAGCCAGCAGGATGTATGATTCAACAGTCCAAATTACATGTTTTGCCAGTCAGCAGAATTTACACTTAATCATACAGATTTTACATACAGCTGTTCGCAGTCTCAAGGCATCGAAATTAAATGTTACAGAATAGTGATTACAGAAATGTCCAAATCTTGCTCAGCCTATACACGCAGCAATATATAAACAATATATAAAACAATGTACTTTGTACGATGTTGTTGTTTGGTTGTAAAAGCTATGAAACTGTTCACCGTGTATGCAGAAATCTTTGCCTTCAAATTTATTGGATCTGAATGCATTTACCTCATCTTCAATATTCTATTCACACTACTCTCCACTTAACCCACTCCTCTCTCTTTCTCTCGCCCTCTTTATTATCTCTCCCTCCTGCACACGCGCGCACACACACATTATTTTCTTTCTAAAAGTATGCATGCAATATACTGAACATTTTTGGAAACAATTTTGAGGTTCTCATAAAAATCTAAGCTACATTAGCATAAGGAATGTATGCTAATCCCTGAAGCGAGGAAGAATGTATGTTTTATATCTACCGATGCGACAAATATGTCTTCAGGAGGTAAGTTAGTGCTCAGAAAGGTGAATTTGTGGCTCTGAATGAATTTATAGAAACGAAACATAAACACTGCAGTATTGCCACTAAATGCTACCTCTTTAAATATTTTCTTCACTTCTCAAAGTTTAAGTTAAAATACAACTTAAAAACAATCGGAAATGCGTTATTTTATAACAATATTTGAATTTGTCTTGCTAGTAAGAATTTCCTTTGCAGGTAATTTTTGGACAAGTGATATGAATTTACAGAAACATAAACACTGCACTAATTGGTACCTCTTTAAATATTTTGTTCACTTTTCAAAGTTTAAGTTAAAATGCAACTTAAAATTATATAAAATGTGTCATTTTATAAAAATTGAATTTTTCTTGCTATTGAATTTCCATCTTCAGTTGTTTTTGAACAGGTGACCTAATTACTCAAATTTAATAACATGCATGTTTTACTTCTCTCAGCTATAAAGCAAGTCCTATTATTTTATATAATTTTTTCTTATATGTTTCCTGAGTGTGGAGCTTCATTTATTCATAGCAGAACATACATGACACAAATGATAACACAAAGCAGTTATAAATTCCACAATAATACATAGAATTCTATTTTTATTCAGCTTTCTACGATGTTCTGTATATTTATTTAGTTTCTACAAGTGAAAGTTGTGCAAAATTTGAGATTTTACTACAATATACTTACATTGAAAAATTAAAAGGATGTTTCAAAGGCATTACGATTTCTCAGGCCTGGAAGTGAATTAAAATTAAAGAAAAGTTGTTTTCTGTTCAATAATTCAATTTTAAAACATCTATCCCCATATAATCCCAAAAATGTTATGAAAAATGTGTAATAGTAGTGTGGAAGGAAACAAATGTGGAAAATTGCGTATCTGATGGTGAGAAAAGAAGATATTTTGTGGATGTTCAATAATATATTACACCGGAAAAGCGCTTGTAATTGCAGATTTAACATCTATTAAAATATGTATTCAAAACATTAAAGTTTTTATGACCAATGTATATGCGAATTGGTGTATTTGACTTTTAAAAGCTCCAAAATTATTCTTGAAAAGTTTTCATTACAGCTGCATATTAACACTACGTGTATTTCAAGTACTAAATCCTTGATGACTTTTACGGATTATCAAAATACTATGTTGAAAACAATGCGCTTAGAAATCGTTGGTAATGCGAGCTCAGAATACAAAGGAGTAAAAAGTTTGAGAAAATGCTATAGTTTTAGGTATAAGAAAAAGCAGAAGCCGCTCCGAAATTACTCATAGTTTCTTTGGATCATAAAACAATAAAGTATAAGGATCAATGATGTTCTTGAAATGAAGCCAGAATTTCCAGTAAAGAATGAGAGTTGTTTTCCCTGGAGGTGGTCTGCAGGTTTTACTGTCCAGTAACAGGCTTTTTGCTTCTTTGTAAAATGCTTTACTTTGGCGTCGCTCTGAATCAGACGAGACAAAAGTATTGTACACTTATATACTTATATTATATGTTTGTGTCTGTCTGGACATTTTTAAATCATACAGTAACCTTCTCTTCGCTTCGCTATTTAATCGTTCATTTTTTTTAACTCACAGAGTACCAAAATGAACTGCTCTGTTGCCAACTTAATTATATATTTTATACCATTTTAACCAATATTTCTATTTTGGAAATACATAGTTTAGAATATGTAGAGAAATGTAAAATTAAAGATTGAGGTTAATTGGTACACTGAATTAAAAAAGGAACCAATTTCAGGTGCCTCGGTAGAGCTCGTAAGACATATACCAGATTTCGTAGTTGAATCAATCCAGGCTTTTTAAGGAGACAAGATAATGATTTGTAGTGAAATTTCCACATCCTTTTTTAAGAGAATTTTTAAACGCTTTTATGATTTTTCAAAAAGTATAGATAGCTGTATTTGTAACTAAGTTACCTACTGCTTAGTCTAGAGTTTGAGGGGGGAATTTTATGTGTTCAAAATTCTGTGCTATGAAGAGACCTGTCAGCTAGCTTTAAAGCTTCTGTAATATTGAAACCATTTATATATTGCATTTTGTAACCCCAATATAAACGAGAAATCAAGTAAATAAATTCCATTTTATATGTCAATTAACTAACAGTTATTAAATGTTTTATGTGAATTTAATAGATATTTTATGAACAGCAATAGCAAGCGTCTTCCTTTCTTAAACTAAAAAAGACAATATGATTAGGATATCCACCTGCAAAATGTTTTAACTTAATTTATTTCCACCTATATTTTTAATTTTTTATTAAGGTTTACAAATACTGTTTTTTTTTTTGTAATTTACGTCCTCCAACGTTAAGTCATATCGGACGATGAATAAAATGGGTGATTTGATGCTTAAATGAACCAGGGTTCCATAGAGCTTAGAGTTACCCGACATTCGTCTTTAAGGATAAGGGAAAACCCTGGACAAACCTTAACCAGGTAGCTCACTCTGACCGAGATTCGAACTCGGAATCTCTTGAACGTGAGCCAGACACCTTACCGAGGTGGACTTTTAAAGGTTTTGTTAAGTACGTTATATTCACTTCATATTTCAATACAGCAATTAATGTTTCACATAAAATTTCAAGCGTACTTTTAATGTATGCTCCTGCATATGATTCAATGAGTTTTTCAAAATATTAATATTTTATGAATGATTCCTTTAATTGCACATTAATAAATTGTGGAGATAAATGTTTAATTATTCTCTAAATGTTAAATAGATAATTCCAATATTCGATCTTACATAAAGAGTAAATAAAGTTTTTAAGTGATGCTACACCAAAATTTATCTCAAGTATAATTAGATGTGCGAAGGTAGGATTCCACAACTGTGTCAGTTTTTTGAAAATTGTAATCTACATGTCCTTTAAAAACTTATGAAAAATTAACTACAAAGAGAAATGTTTCAGATTTTGGGTACATTTCAACACCTTAGCTGAAACACCTTTTCTTTCCATTATGAAGATTCAAATACTTCATGGTTATCTATTGCTTGAGCTAATGTCTGGCCACAAAATGTAATTATGTGCAGTTGGAAATTCCAGAGGCTACAAGCCGTAAAGTAACGAAAACAAAAGTATTTGCATTTTATGTTAAAATTCGACGCTATAAAGATAGCCTCCGATCATTCATTAAGAAGTAATGAAACAAAACAGAATTCCAAGCTTTGCTAGGCTATATGATCTAGTTGTCCACAATGGAGCCTTCTGAGGCTAGAACAGGTCACTATGGCCTAATTTTTAAACGCTAAAGCAAAAATTACCTGGCTGAAACCATTTTCAGCTCACATGTATCATGTTTTGGCAGGAAGTGAATGGAATTTTGAATGATTTATAGGACAGCCTTGAAAACAAATGCTTGGGAGCACAAATTCATGTGATTTTAACACCTTAACTGTCTCCCATTATATTAATCTTCGCTTAAAACTTACATTTTTCAAGGCAAATGAACTCTCAGCTCTAAATGAATAAGGTTAGCTAATGCTTCAGATGAACTTTGGATATTAGCACCTATTCTTTCAAGTCAATAATGAGAACTTCCATAGTTTTGTTTACCTACACGTAATTGATAGGTAGATAGAGAATTTTGTTCCTATATAAGATAGTTCGAGTTTGAAATGGTCTCCTAAATAAAAACAGTTGTGAAAAGACTCTTGTGTGAGTAGCTGTATGCGGGTATGTGTGAACAGCATTACTTTGAAATAAACTCAAGAAGAGATCACGGTTCAGCATCCCACAAAGAGGACGGATGAATATTTTCATGAGAATCCCCCGTTCCAAACTAACCTTACAAGGAAGATTTTTTTAAAATGTGGCTTAATATTTCAGAATAAATCTCGATATAATACGATATTTACATGACAACTACAGTATGTATAGGAATTTAGCTCTCTGCGTTCTAAAGTAATTTTGTATAATTTTTATGCAACTGGTAAAATTGCGCACGAAATTAGAATGTATATTTAAACAATTTATTTCAATTAATTGATGGAAATTAATAATTTCTTCACACTAGCCATATATAGGCTAAGGTTTTTAATAAATAGAGTCAACTTGGAAAATTCAATACCGCGGCCGGGATTTGAACCACGGATCTCCTGTTTTCCGTCCATTCGCTCTTACCCCTTGAGCTACCATGGCCACCTTGCCGTTATGGCATTAAATTCTCCAATTGACTCCCGGTAAACCACTAGGCGCTGTCGCATCCAAGATACACCGCTTGTGGCGACTTGCTATTGTAAGTAATTAAGTTCCAGGCTTCATCATTTAACTCTTATTATTTAAGTTAATTGATGAAAATTAATCAATTCCTCACGCTAACCGTATATAGGCTAAAGTTTTGAATAGATAAGAGTCGACTTGAAAAATTCAATGCCAAGGCCGGGATTTGAACCACGGATCTCTTGGTTTCCCTCCAGTCACTCCTACCCATTGAACTACCATGGCCAACTGGCCGTTAATTTCCATCAATTAACTTAAATTCTAAGAGCCAAATGATGAAGCTTAGGACTCAGGTACTTATAAGAGTAAGTCGCCACAAGCGTGTATCTCGAATACGAGAGCCCCTAGTGGTTTTCCGGGAAAATATGAGTTAATTGGAGAATTTAATTTCATGACGGCAAGTTGACCATGGTGTCTCAATGGCTAAGAACGACTGGACGGAAAACAGGAGATCCGTGGTTCAAATGCCGGCAGTGGCATTGAATTTTTCAAGTTGACTCTATCTATTCAAAATGCATTTCAAATTGGTATTTTCGGCAAGACATACTTGAGATTTGTAGACTATTGATTAGAAGGGTTCAATGCTTTTTCATTTTCCCAAAGCACTATCGCTATATAATAATAATAATAATAATAATAATAATAATAATAATAATAATAATAATAATAATAATAATAATAATAATAATAATAATAATAATAATAATAATAATAATAATAATAATAATAATAATAATAATAATAATAATAATAATAATAATAATAATAATAATAATAATAATAATAATAATAATAATAATAATAATAATAATAATAATAATAATAATAATAATAATAATAATAATAATAATAATAATAATAATAATAATAATAATAATAATAATAATAATAATAATAATAATAATAATAATAATAATAATAATAATAATAATAATAATAATAATAATAATAATAATAATAATAATAATAATAATAATAATAATAATAATAATAATAATAATAATAATAATAATAATAATAATAATAATAATAATAATAATAATAATAATAATAATAATAATAATAATAATAATAATAATAATAATAATAATAATAATAATAATAATAATAATAATAATAATAATAATAATAATAATAATAATAATAATAATAATAATAATAATAATAATAATAATAATAATAATAATAATAATAATAATAATAATAATAATAATAATAATAATAATAATAATAATAATAATAATAATAATAATAATAATAATAATAATAATAATAATAATAATAATAATAATAATAATAATAATAATAATAATAATAATAATAATCATAATCATAATCATAATAATCATAATCATAATAATCATAATCATAATAATCATAATCATAATCATAATCATAATCATCATCATCATAATCATCATAATCATCATAATCATCATAATCATCATAATCATCATAATCATCATAATCATCATAATCATCATAATCATCATAATCATCATAATCATCATAATCATCATAATCATCATAATCATCATAATCATCATAATCATCATAATAATCATAATAATCATAATAATCATAATAATCATAATAATAATCATAATAATAATCATAATAATAATCATAATAATAATCATAATAATAATCATAATAATAATCATAATAATAATCATAATAATAATCATAATAATAATCATAATAATAATCATAATAATAATCATAATAATAATCATAATAATAATCATAATAATAATCATAATAATAATCATAATAATAATCATAATAATAATCATAATAATAATAATAATAATAATAATAATAATAATAATAATAATAATAATAATAATAATAATAATAATAATAATAATAATAATAATAATAATAATAATAATAATAATAATAATAATAATAATAATAATAATAATAATAATAATAATAATAATAATAATAATAATAATAATAATAATAATAATAATAATAATAATAATAATAATAATAATAATAATAATAATAATAATAATAATAATAATAATAATAATAATAATAATAATAATAATAATAATAATAATAATAATAATAATAATAATAATAATAATAATAATAATAATAATAATAATAATAATAATAATAATAATAATAATAATAATAATAATAATAATAATAATAATAATAATAATAATAATAATAATAATAATAATAATAATAATAATAATAATAATAATAATAATAATAATAATAATAATAATAATAATAATAATAATAATAATAATAATAATAATAATAATAATAATAATAATAATAATAATAATAATAATAATAATAATAATAATAATAATAATAATAATAATAATAATAATAATAATAATAATAATAATAATAATTGTTTCTCGAAATGTCATGGAAAGAGTGTAACATTTTTAGACCAGTATATAGTAATCCGGCTTAAGAATATCTATGTTGAATTCATCTATGCCCCTATACCTGTAAGGAAATATGTAATGAGGTATTTACTGTCAAGGTTTATTCAGATCGTCATGAAATATAGTTTCGAAAGTACAGTTTGCGGCAGTGATATAAAAGGAAATAATAATGGATAAAACCGTCAATTTGAATGTAACACGACATTGTTTACAAGAGTTGACTATTAATATCACAGAATTTTTTAATTGATTTGGCCACAGTTCATTACATTTATGCATGATGTCACTTTGTTTCTATTTCTGAATTTGCAAGAGAGGAGTGTATGTAGTGTTAGTTGTTAGTTGGTGCAACTGGCAGCTCAAATTATTTCTAAGAGGAGCCCAGCTGTTACATTAGAGATTTATATGAGACCACATGGGGAGCAGTAATCTGATGGACTGGAATAGAAAGCTTCTCTTGGATATGTCTCTCGGTGTGAAGGAAAATTGGTTTCCGGAAGGAAATATTGGATTCATCCCCAAGTTAAAAAGACAAAAGCAAGTCCCACTGCGGCTAAGGGTCACGGCCCTTGTTGCCCTGACCTGGAAGCGATCCCAGTGCACTACCTCTTTAAGTACCCTTCCTAAAGAGAATAATGTATGTCTGCCTCGGTCTGGTGGTGGGTGAATCCTGTCATACATATCTTCTGCCAGTACAAGCATTGCCTAGGGCACCAAAAATGTTTCAGAAGTAGTTGCTTTAAACTATTTGTTTAGAAACAAGATAAACACAAAAACAAGTTATTTGACAATTTCAAATTCACAGCTACTTCAAATATGTGTTACTATTGTAAAACAGAAGTTATGGCTTCATGTCTCTAAACACTTAACAGGTTTCACATACCTCTAGATCAAGGTAGTAAATTAAAATATGATAACTGAGAAGTCATCAGAAATATTTTTAAAAATAATGTCTAACTAATAACAGGTTTAGTACTTCAATTTATCTTCCAAGGTGAGACACAATGACTTTCAAAAAATGTTCACTCTCACAATATTTTTATTATGTATAATTTTATTAAAAGCAATTAGGATATTAACTGAAATGCCATATTTTCACAAGTGGCGGTTCTTTTTAGTACAAATAGTGTGTTGTTATTAATCATTAGACTATGGTGGTGCGTACGTCACTCTCTCCTGCCTCTAATGAAGCATGCAAGAAGCTTCCTTTCTCTCGTGTGACAGCTTTGGTCAAAGACGGACCTAGGTCCGCTCTCTGAAAGGTAAAGGCCATGTGGCCAATTGTGTATTTCCTATTACTGTAGTAAGCCTTTCATGTCTAAATTGTAGTTTCAGTATTTGTAATGTAATCGAACCTTTATGCAGAAATCTCAATCTCTCCTGGGTATGCCTACCCCTGAATTATTAGCCCCTGGTTTGACCTGGCCATGTGCCATCCTAATCCTTTACCATCGTGGGCCGGGAGTCACATATGTTTTAACATTTATGTGACAAATGAAATGTATACATCAAATTTTCAGAATAGACAGCGAATTCCTCATCATTGTGAACAAACGTTGTAAAATTTGTATAGCGTAAGAGAAAGGTAAATACTTAAAAAAATAATAAATAAAAACGACCACACAAAAAGTGCTGATATCTTTAAATTTACAACTTTCCTGAGAATTCATTTCCAAGGCATTCGCAATTATTGCGTTGAATTGTTCAATACGTTGTCATTTCTAAGATGTCGCAGTTCTATTGTTTCATGGAAAGGATTTGAAATTTCAGGGTCGGCATATACGACTAATTTCTAAACAACTGGCTATTGATTCAGTTTCATCAGTCCCCTTTTGTATTGACAAAGAAATGTGTAATTTGTTGATATAAAACTGTTGATATAAGATTCAACTCCGTAGGGCAACAGCTCGTTACCGGACCTTTCGCACGAAAGCTGCGTTTTCACCCCTCTGGCCACGGAGAGTGGGACCAGGTTTGCTTCCCGAGATCCTTCCGGCAGGTAACTTGGAGCCACTGCTTTTTCCGAGTAGCTCCTCAATTGGCTTCCTCTCCAGACACTTCATAAGTTTGAGTGCACCCAAACCACTTCTCCCAATGCAAATTTTCCAGGCCTGTACTGGGGATCAAACCCGGTCCTCCCGTTTGGGAATCAGCTCCGTTACCACTATGCTAAAGAGACGACCATTACAGTTAAGTTTTATATCAAAATAAAATATATCGAAATATAAGGCTTTAAAGAACAGGGTGTAGAAACTATATAAAATGATGGTGGAATGAAGAAAATCATTTGTAATTCTTTCAACACTAAAGAATAATAAGCTATAATTTCAATTTCTAATTAACAAAAAGATTCAGAAGTCGAGGACTTGGAATGCTGTGGAACTTTTAAATTAAGTAACATTTTGGAAAACATTATTAAGCGACAATTTTCATTCCAAAAATAAATTGGCTCTCGTGGTCCTCCCTATGGTATATGTGCTCGGGAGTAACCTCGTTGCACCGAGATTTTTGTTGTTGTTGTAATTTACGTCCTCCAACCTTAAGTCATATCGGTTGAAATGGTGCTCAAATGAGTCTAGCGTCCATAGAGCTTAAGAGTTAGCAGACATTCGTCTTTCAGGATAAGGGAAAATCCCAGAAAGAACCTTAACCAGGCAACTTACCCTGACCGAGATTCTACTTGGGACCTCTTGAACGTAAGGTAGACACGCTACCATCTACGCCACCGAGGCGGGCCCATCAATGACAGAAACGAGTATTTCTGAGGTGCAGGCCCTCAGAGAGTGGAGTTCCTTACCTCCGATGGTAGGATGATGCTGAGAATGGCACTTGATTGAAAGAACTTAGATTAGAGGAGATTATTGGATAGGACTGACTTAAAATCGCTGCCTTAGAGCTGGGAATAAAACCACGATACCCCAGCACGAGAGCTTCAAGCAAAACACTTCGTTAACCCGAGTGTCATAAATTGTGCATACTGTGTACTTTTATAATTATTACCTCAAGATAATATTGTTTCTTTCCCTTCAAATTTTGGTATTAATTATGAAGAATGTGTACCATAAACTTATATTGTGTAACTTAATATTAACCTTGCATACTTCTACCCTTATCGCTACAAATGCTAATTCAATTTCTTAGCATTTAATAGTATTACTTTCTCTGCCTATTTGTATCCCATGCACTCTGAAGAGTTCCACTTTTAACACAAAATTAACTACTATACAGAATTTATGTTGAGGTTCCATAGCAAAATAACTAAGATACATATAAAATAATGTATAAAAACTGATTTATTAAGGTGGCTTTCAGTTTCATTAGAATACAAAAGATTACAAAAGCTAGTATTCAATGAACACTGAAGTTAGCGAATAATTATGTATAACATGTAAATATATAAGCACACATAAATAGTATGAGTTAAAAGGTACAAAACAAAATGCATATAGACATGTGTAGTATATTAATTCCACATCGCCACACATTTTAACACCCAATAACTGGTATCCCCAGGATTAAAACAATTCCAATACAATACCTTTTTTCACCAAAGCAATATTTTATTTGGGAGAATCTCTCCCTCCCCCCTCTCCCTCTCTCACTCTCTGAAATCTATAAATTCCCTGGCCAATATAGGCTTATCGTTTCAAATCTCTGCTTATGTTCAATGCAAATGGGTCAATCTATAAGTATTTCCCTGAATAGAGATTTTAAACATGTCCACAATTGCTGATAAGAGATAAATTGTTGCCATAAGAATCAATAACGAGAATTAGCAGCCAATAACAGCAATAGTTAGGTAATGTTTACGGTTATTAGGAAAATATAAATAATGCAGCAGTTTCACTTGCTTCAAATGGAGAGGGAACATTGCGTTCAATCTGAAAATCCGCCAGAAATAATGCCATGAGGTCGCATGTTTGTATGCGTGTATTTGTTTGTTTGTATAGAACATTAAGGTAAGAAACAAAATGTTGGGTAAATGCTAAACCTGCATTTTCTGTTCAGGATCCACAAAAAATGTTTGCACTCCAAAATACACTTGAAATGAAAATTTTTTCTTAATTTCTGTTATCCCAAATTGGTCCCCACGACTTGGATTAAATAACGAGGCTTTCCCTGAAAAAGAAATAGTAATGAATGTTTCTCAGCATCGGCACACTCCTCCTACTTCTAATGAGGCATTTTACAACAATGGAAATATAATACGTAAACATATTAAGAAAGATGGATAGAGTCAATATGAAAAATTCAATGCCACGGCCGGAATTAGAACCACGGGTCTCCTGGTTTCCGTCCAGACTCTCTAACCCATTGAGCTACCATGGCCAACGTGCCGTCCTGACATTAAATTCTCATTTGACTCGTATATTTCCGCGGTAGACCGCTAGGGGCTCCCGCAATAAATCAGTCATATCGTCACTGTTTTTAGACTACAAAATCTTAAGAAGTCTGACACTATGTTAATCAATGTTTAACATATGGGTGGCATTTAAATGGTTCGTTTCCATTGCTTTGATTTTATTGATGTGCAATTGATAAGCCCAGATGCATATTTCACTCAGCGTCTGAACTCTAAAGATATAAAAGGAGGTGTTTACTATACCTACAGCTTACTTATAAGTAAGAAATAATTTTGTTTTGTTCCTAAAATTCTATATCTAAAGTAACCAAAAAATGTGTTTTGAGGTTTCTGGAGAGGTTAAAAAATAGGATATAGAAAATATTTGTGTGGGTGTATGTGTGGGTATACGCCTGGTACATAACTTAACCATATTTGGTTGGTTAACACCAAACAAGTATATTTCCTTAGCGTTTTCCAAATTTGTGGCGAGCAAATTTTCAAATATCTTATTCCCTATTGTTGGTCAATGCTTTCTTATGTTTTATTTTGTCAAATATAACTTTTAAGAAATGTTTACGTAGCAACTAAACTTCAACTTTATATCTAGGAATAACCTGCGAAGAAGTTTCGTATGTGTTAGGCCATAAGACACAGAGAAGCTTATTATATAACCCAATTGCATCTCTCTTTAAAATTCACAATTTATTTTAAATAATATTACTGGGTTGAATTTATCAATAAGCTATCATTTTTATAGTGCTGTAACATACATTGTTCCTTAGTTATCGTGCAAACAGAACAAAATTCATCACAAGCAAGCTCGTATAGCACCCATCTGACTTCTGTATTCTCCTTGTACCTTAAACCAAATATATAAGTGTAACCTTTTGTTACCATTAAGTAAGGGGAAAAATAAGTTTTGTGTAAATATAATACAGAAGTGGTATAAAAGTAAATGACTGTGTAGATGGAGAGAGGAGAAACAAAATGACATGCATAAATAACATAGCTGGTAATTTATTATAAAGTTATACTAAAATCAATATTTTATTGATAAGCATTTTATGATTTAATAACACAAACGTTTGAAAGCTTGGAGGCTTTCATTTTCCACATTTCGAAAATAAACTATTCAATTATTCTATTTATATGGCATTAGAATGAAGATGAGCAGCATGCAGAAGTTTGATATCCGTCAGATATTACATGGGTGATGGTCTCAAGGGATTTTGATTGTTATTGGCGTACTCAAGGTATCCATCCATCCCTAGGGAGGACGGTAGTTATGAATAATGTATAGACCAGCGACCAGTAGATTTGTTACATACGGAACGAGAAAACTTTATATCTGTCTCCAGAGATCACAGACGCTACCTGCAAGCCAAATCCCTAGTAAACCACTGCCAGATCACGGAATATAACCCACTTCTTATTTCTCTCAATAACATTTAATAACTCTCTATCCAACATTTCAACATTCTGCTTATTAAAAATAATTTATTCTAGAAAATTGTTATAAATTTTTCAACCTATTTATTAGCAACAGTTTCAGGGGGTAAGAGAATGAGATAGTCACCAGGCAGTTTCTCAGTGCGTGCAGCACGTACGTGTTATGCACTCAAACTTATTTTGATTTACGAATTTATATTTATCAAACGTATCGTAGTATTTATTATAGACTGGGTTACTACAACTCCAGGAAAGCTAGCTTTATTCATCGTCATTATTTTCTTCACGAAGAGATGCTAAGAACAGTGCACTGATCGACTGAATGACGCAAGTGATGGAGACAACATCTTTGAATATATCGATGCAATAATGGAGGCGGCAAATCATCATATACTATATATATAGGAATGTATTTCTTTGAACATATAATAGCAAATAATCTACTATTTATGTTTGCTGATTTTCTTTTAAGTAATATAGAAATATATTGTATTTGTACAAATGTTCATAATTATTTTACCTAGTTCATGCTAACGAGAATAACTTTGTAGGTACTAGGGAATACAGTAGTTTTAAGCTGATACCAAAATTAAGGAATGCAATGAATAAAGAATCGTAATGAATTTCAAAGGAATGTATATTTGTTGAAAAGCGTGCACGTGCAGTTGAGCTGAATAGCAGATGAGTTGAATAGTTTTTACCAAAAAAGAAACCGTAAGAAAGCACTTTCCTAGCAAGAATCTTAAATGGGTAACACTTGACTTCGTTTGAAAGGGTATTCTTCGGACCCTTAATAATGGCATGACCGACACTAATAATCACAATTGACAAAATAGACACAAAGGAGTTTTGGGTCAATAAAGAGGGCTTCCAGAAGTGAAAGTTACACAGGCACACACGGGCAGCTGTGCACAGTGAGGACATACAGTCCGCGGCATGAGGCCGATTAAGGTCATTTTGCTCCTGTCTTAAACGAAGGCAGATCAGAAGCGATGGGAAAAAATTTTTGTCGGTTCGTATGTACATGAAGAACGAATTAAGTTTTATAGAGTAATAAGCATTCTACATACGGTCACTCTGAACAATGAAATATTGACGAACTTGGTCGGCAACTTCGAGTTTGATGTGATGATAAAAAGAAGCAGTCATTAAATCAGTTTGAAACTTGCATTCCAGTGTCATTAGAACCACCCTTAGTCATACATACCCATGCATATCCTGAGAGTAAATCTCATTGCTCATACCCTGCGCTACCCATTTTTTTGCATCAAAGCGATAGCCAAAATGTCTTTGAAAGACATGTATTCGATTTGGCTGTCTGCATGAAGAGAAAAAAAGTGAATGTCCATTAAGCAGTTAAAATGTATAATGTTTCCGAAAATTCATGCCAGTTATAAAGAATGTCTCTGAAATTTCCATAACAACAAACAATTTCAATGCCACAGCCAAGGCAAAACCTATTTCCCCACGAATAAACGTTGAGGTAACACAGATGGTAACTGATGGCACAGTTGGTTCTCTTATATTAACATACTGAACATATCAGACACCCCTACGGTGTCCTTCCCTTATCTGAAGCAATTTTCATATGACTTTGAATGGCAATTTCTCTTATGATAATAAGTGAAACATTATCGATGGTGTAGATAAATATATTAGTAGTTTGACAGACAGAGAGATTCGGGGTGAAGGTTACACAACAGTGTGAAAGTACAGGCATAACACACTCACATACACTCGCAATATTGTTGGCTCTGCAACCCTGAAACTGAAACCAAATGAAATGAGGTGAAAAATCAAAGGACAATTATGAAAAGAATTGAACATATTTAACTTAAAACAAAGAATTAAACAGATAAAAGAAAACTGGATATTATGTATAAAGAGGATGGCCAAGAACAGATTCCCTAGAATAGTGACCAACTACGTTCCAGCTGGTAAAAGACGCATAGGAAGGCCGATGAAGAGATAAATATTGAGTGATGGTGACGGAATAGGTCCCGAGGTTAAAACCTTGAATGATTATGATTCTAATGAAAATTATTGGTAGCATATAACCTAAACAAGTGTGCATTTACAAACTTAAAAGGCTACGGTAAAGCTCTGTGTGAATGTTCAACAGGTATCCAACTCGAGACTACAATGCGAGTCTACCATTCGGGCATCCCTTACTGGAAAAATAATAAAGGCCGCAACTCCTTTTAACTCCTGCAAACTATGTTACTTAAAATTATTCATCCTCGCTACAAAAGTTTACTGTAAAGACTCTTTTGATTCTCTAACTGAAAAGCACTAAGCAATTAAATCTGCACAATAAGGAATATCTAAAAAGAGAAAACAAACAGATTAGTTTACTAAAAATTGAATTTTCAAACTTGACGTGCTTCTTTTATCTTTTCTCTACGTCCAATTTGGAGGCTTAAGTGGCAAAAGGCATCAAACTAATTCAAAGAGCAAATATCTTCATTACATACCTAAAATACCTTTAAATTGACGAAACACAAGTACTGGCATCCAAACTACATAAAAAGTCTCGAAAACATCTGAAATATTTCCAAAATTTCCTAAAAGTGTTCTAAATAACAGTACTAATACCTGGTGATGCAGTTGAAAGGAAACTATCACCTCTGAAAAATACTTCATAATACATTAATATAATCTTCATCTAAATACTAAAGAGGTACTGGAAAACCATAAAATTACCTAAAACAGCATAAAAATAGCCGCGAAATGATAGAAAACATCCTAAACCTTAAGTCGTACACCTATAGCTGAAAATCCCTGAGAAGTAACTAAAATACTCCTTAGCATCAACAAAAGTACTTCTATAAAGCATTACAATAACTACATATAAAATATACAGAAAAGTTCCTTAAAAATCGTTAAATTACCTAAAATAGCTCCAAATACCACTTAAGTATTCCAAAATATCTAAAAGTGTGCGTACCAGGGCTCAGAAGATTTTCAAAATAGTTAAAATCGTAGAAAAATATCTACGAATAATAGAGAAATATCGAGGTTAATTTCTAAATAGGGGTAAAGTTGGAATGACAAGAGAATAGTATAGATGAGGATTGGAATGGCAGTTCTTATATCGGACCTCTTATGTACGTGAGATACATTGAACGTGTACCTCTTCAAAGAATGCAGATGCAAAAATAAGTACATTCGCATCATTAGTTATACTAATACGCTTCAGATATTGTTCTTGCAGCTCATCTCAAACACCAATGAGCACAGCTTTCACTACAAACTCTACTATTATGTGTTTCAAATGGGAAGAGTTCTGGAGTCCAGCTAATCAGATGCCGTAACACACTCAGCGTTGCCAGCTTGTTACCCCACTCCTTTTATATTTCCCTCTCTCTCTTTCTCTCTCTCTCTCTTTCTCTCTCTCTCTCTCTCTCTCTCTCTCTCTCTCTCTCTCTCTCTCTCTCTCTTGCACACTCATACAACATGCAGCTTTGCTTGGCACAAACGTAAGGGTAAGCAAATTATATTTTACAAACTTTTACAATAATGCAGTTGCCAAAATCAAAATTGGAAGAAACATTTTCGTAAATTATATTTAGTTTTAAATACTATAACTATAAATATAGTTTATAAATTACCTGTGTGTCTAATCCAATGGAACTGCCAGTGGCTCATCCATATCGCTGTCAATGTCACTTCCGTTAAAGGACAATTCGTCATTGTGACTGTCTTCATCGTCTGAGTCTTGCAAATTTATGATTACAGGTTCCAAAATCTCGTCACGTGCTATTTCTTTCTTAAAATAGTCTTCTTCAAGGCTTTCTGCATACCTTACGCAGTTTTCCCTGTCCCGTTGTGTTACCTTGTCAATTTCTTCGTGAACAAGTCGTTCAACGTCCGTCAGTTTAATAGTATTATTTCTGATTGCAACTCCCTTTTTTATTTGAGCCCACACCAACTGAGTTGAATTATATTGACAGTGGTAAGGTGGGAGGCGCATCACCTTATGCCCCATTTCAATTGCAAGTTGATAGACATTTACCGTGGTTTTAAACGGAAGTAGTCTTTGCAATAACTAATTTTTAGTTTCTGTTTCCGAAAATCTTTTGAAGAACGTGTACACCTTAAAAATAATACTTCGAGCCTGACTTCACAATACCTGCCTTTTTGACTCGCCACGAAATTCACCGTGAGAAGTCATTGCAGTATTTCACTCTTACTCTACTGTTGTGTAAAGAAAAACTGAGTGATATTGATCTGAACCCTCCAGAGTAAATGAACACTACGTATCCAGCATTCATTCATAAACATAAGCATACAGCATTCCACAAGCTAAGAGGAAATGAAGTGTTTGCTCTTTCTCGAATTTGACACCTTGACTTACTCACAGTAATTCTTTTATCCGTCCTGTCAGTAGTTTAAATTTCAGTTGTGATTAATTAAAAGTATATGTACATACATACACACCAACCACTTTGAACTCTCTAGATTAAATAGAAATTACAAACCATTCATAAACAAAGATATAATGTGACCAGACACGTTCTGCCAGGGTAGCAGGAAATTTATTGTTTCTTCTCGCTCGAATTGGATTATTCAAAGTAACTCTTTTATCACGTCATGTCAAACATTTACGTTTCAGTTCTGAGTAATTTCAAATATACGTACGTACACGCATACATGGCAACCAATAATGATATTCATACAGTGCATACGTCGTGATTTATTGTTATAATACAGGTAATAGTGGATTATTTATTTGTATTAGAAAAACTATTGAGCCAAAAATATGGGGATTTCATGGTTATGTTAGATACATTACTCTCTAGCTTTCACGTGGATCAGTTTTGGCGAAATCTGAATTTTTGCCTTAGCGCGAACAGTATTTCATACAGATTGATTAGGTTGGCGGTCATCACACACCACTTAGCGGGAATGCAATACGACAACACCGCAGGAATCCGATTGGTTGCTCACCTAGTAGTGCCCAAGGACTAACACCTTCCCATTTGAAACACATAATAGTAATTCCTAGTTAACGCATGACCGTCATATTGCCCATTGGGCCCTCTACCAACTCCTAACTTTTAGAGTTACTCATCCCACCAGGGGGCTACTGACTCAGCAAACCACGGAAAAACTATGGCAAAAGTGAATGGTCAAGGGGTATGAATCCATACCTCTTGAATGTGCACTTCACAAAATATTTTGGAGTCATTTTGCTTTGTCAGATGGTTAGATAAGAACTATTGTCTCTGTTAGAGAATACGTTCAGGCGACATTAAGACTAATATACAGATACAAACAGAAGATACTAAGGTGTGTAAGGATTTGAAAGAATATGTAGAACAATGCATTATAAATATTCTTGAAAGGGACAATGGAGTTACTCCAACTTTGTTCTCGACTCATTTGTGCCGGAATGTCACGTGGCCGGACGGCAAGACAGGTAGACAACAGGTGCGATACATCGATCACGTTCTTCAACTTGAAGCAAGAAGGCCATATTACACTTAGCAGATGCAGTTCTTCCTGGTGATTCACATATGTTAGTCTCTGAGGTAGGCTATGAATAACACAGCTGTACTTTAAATCCATTCACTGCTCATCTGGAATGTGCTTTAACTGTCTTGTGAGTTTACGATTTACTGTTCTTTCTCCCACTGACGTGTGGACATTTTCGAGGAAATGAGGTCAAAAAGAGCTTCTTGAAGAACTCCCATTAGTGGAACTTAGTTAACATTAAAGTAAAAAGAAATGTGTTACATTTATATACTCTTCTACAAGATAGCTTTATAAACATTTATGCTTCTGTTTATTGTATATAATATTCATTTCTAGCTTACACATTTCATTGCAGATGTAAGAAGTAATCAATGGACTGAAGAAATAGTCAGATATTTAAAAAATGGGCCTCATAGTTCCTTGGATTACCATGGGACCTTATACGGCATTTGTAGTCAATTAAATATGTACACATTGTTTGCTCTAAAATGTCTGGTATTTTAAATAAAATCGCTAGAAGCCATTTGTTAGTAAAATTAAAATAACCGTACTATCCCTTGTATAAGTCTAGCTTGGGAATAGATTTTGTTTAGCTACAAAATCCTGAACTTAAATATCAAATTTTTTGTATATTTCCGGTAAACTTAGCTATTAGTCTTGGAGGGAGTACAATACTTGGACTTGTACGTAAGCAGTCAAGAAAGTAAGAATTATTTTATGCATTAAACCTATTTTTACTCTCGGTTACGATTTTCTTCCATTCAACCCACTTAATTGCATTTAGGTCATCATGTTAACCTCTTTTAATACAGATGCTGATGTTAATTCTTTAGAATATAATTTTACCTTTTTTCACATTTCTTACACGTTTTAGACTTAAGAACCTAAAGCATAATTCATGGTTATTTAAAGTGTATTTTATTTAAACTGAAAAATGAAAGTCCTATCAATATAACTTAAGGACATTTTGCCCACATAGGAGGAACTCTTATCAGATTTCATACTGCAGCGTTATTCTATTTATGCCCCTAAGTTATGCTTGTATTTACCTAATCGAGATATGTTTTGTTTGTAAATAACGTAACTTTTCTGCTTTATTACTTAACCTCTCCCGCCCTTTATCTTACTCCCTCTATACTTTGAGAACATGAACACAAGTATCATTATTCTAAGTAGAAAACTAAGGAAATTTGAAAATAATATTAAATTCAATAGGATTAACAACGAAACTTCATTTATTTAAATTTAATAAAACAAAGTTTAAATTGCCATAATGTTTCACCAAAAGCTTTTTAAATAGTATATAAAATCATAATTGGTTTGATTAAAAATGGTAATACTTATTTCGATGAATGTTCCACCACACCGTTACCTGTTTACAAGAAACTATACCTAAAAGCCTTGTTACGGAAAATTCAAGTCATAACAAGAAATATAAAAAAATGAAAAAAGAAAGAAAGAAAGGCAAATAGGCAGACAGACCGAAGGAGAGAAGGAGAGAAGGAAAGAAGGAAAGAAAGAAGGAAAGAAAGGAGGAAAGAAAGAAGGAAAGAAAGAAGGAAAGAAAGAAAGAAGGAAAGAAAGAAAGAAGAAG
>CM060947.1:208525738-208667565 GCA_030765055.1 Mantis religiosa | reverse complement strand
GTCAAATGCTTTTAAGTGTGGTTTGTATAAGTGTTGTAAGAATAGTCTCGAGGACACAAATCAGAATTTTGTTTCTGTTTATGTCCGTTGTTTAATAGTCTCAACACTAGATATTTTACTTGTTATCTACTACCCTTACAAATGATCTGTAGAGGCTCATTTCTGGCACTTTAATTCGGTTCCAAATCTAGAATCTCGGAGTCAATGTTTAGGAATCATGCAACATCACTGGCTTTAATGGAACACTTGCCTAGGGCTATTCAGAATTTTTCAATGAATCCTATTGTAATTACTTTTATCCCGCGGTATTTAAAAACAGAGGAGAAAACATAATTGGTATTTTAAGAAATTATTGAGCATGAAGTAACATTGATGACACACTCTAAGTATAATGAATTAATATTGTTTTCCACTCAAAAGAATAAACATTCATTTTAAATTATTTTATCCTAAATAATAGATTTTAAGGGTTATTTTTTATTATTTATTATGAATGCACCACATCATTGTGAGATCTTTATAAATAAATGGGAAATTTAATATAGAAATTCTCGAATAGGTCATTCACAGGATCATAGTTACTTCAATTTCTGGTGCAGTAAAATTATTACAATAGTTCCGATTTCGATTCCTCTCTGAGCGGCTGCTTTGTCTATGGTTTGTTGGTTGTATTTTCGTGGTTTTCCCAAATCCTAGATGAATACTGGTATGGTTCCCCTTATAATGTTAATTTTCTGTCTGCAACTTTCCATCCCCATCACTTCCGTTCATTTGTTTCAGGATTGTTGAACCAGGTTACGGCGTTGTCTTGTAGCGCAGGACGGTAGAATTTCACTCTGGAAAAATGTGTCCCTTGCGCTTGGCGATACGTTCGGATGGCTAGCCTGGTGTCGTTTCAGACCCCTTGGGTCTCCTCTTAATTCTTTTTTTCTAAAGCTCACCTCGAAAGCACAAAACGCCCAGTAAGGCCTGAGTGCGTTGCTGCACGCCGTCTAATTATTTCCAATGATCACAGTTTCCCTGTTTCTGTATTGAAACATAGGTATCAAATGAATTATCAGTTACAAGAACTTGCATTATAAATGCAATATCCTAAAACAGTACTTTAGAAGTTATATTTATAAACCGAATTGCAAAACAGCACAGAGAGAAGGTCCCTATGCATATAAATAACTAAATATTTCACATAAAATATTATACACTATTGGGAAGGTGACAGCAAATAAATTTACATACCTGCTCAGTACCTGCCTTCATATTTATTTTAACATAATTCCGTTCGCCACAATTGATTGTATGCCAACACGAAAGTAACTGGTGTTGAACCTTCAGATCGACACGCCTCGTTAAAGACTATAACGAGAACACTGCAGTTTTATGATGAAGTGGACATTATTCATGGTTCGCCAGGTGTTCTTCATGCCATAAAAACTGTTCCACGTCTAATGACGTGGATGCTGCCAGCGTTCAGAAATTTAGTGCGCGGACATGGCTTATCCGTTAGCGATGACTAAGCCATAAATCGCCCACAAACGTTACTGCCTCCCCCTCAATTCCTCTCCGTACCAGTTCGATCCCTAGTGCTGGCTGCAGAAACACAGGAAGTTTGATACAATAATTACACAACAATATTACATTCATATAGCATTCTCTAGCCAGTATTGTTCTATATTCTTATCATTACCTATATCTACTTCAGTCCAGTTAAAGAGGTTTATGTTTATTTATACCTTTAGTAGAAGGTACAGGACAGGTACAGCAGGTTGGAAGGATAGCTAATTGTCTAAACGGTGGGTCACTCGGGTTTTCAAGTATGTTACTATTTGCATCACTTCAGTAGAGACAAGTAAATGGTGACAGCACTTCAAAAATGATTATTAGAAAGAGTTAAATAAACAATGCATGCGAGTATCTCGGTATTTCTTAATGTCTGAAACAATAAGAAACATAAGAAAGCAAATTTTGTGTTCAAGCAAGATCAATATTTTTGTATAACAGTCTCTATGTTACATGCTCTACAAAATTATATGAAATTTATCCAGGAAAACAGGTTGCAAGAAGCAAATTTTGTGTTCAAGCAAGATCAATATTTTTGTATAACAGTCTCTATGTTACATGCTCTACAAAATTATATGAAATTTATCCAGGAAAACAGGTTGCAAGTTTACTCACGAAACATTTTTGATAGAGTTTATTTACGCGAATATTATAAATGCATAATATTGATAAAAATCATTAGTCATTTTTGAGAAAATTAAAAACCACGTAAGGAAAGGTTTCCTACACTGAACTTCTCTTGAAGCCCCTGCCAAGGTAAATAAATCAAAAGTTTAGTATTTATAGGATATTTATTTTTAGTTAGGTATTATCTCTTTCTCTTTCGCTCTGTCTCTTTCTCACACACTCATACACCAATGGCACTGGAGTGGGTTTTCTCCGGGATCTCCGGTTTCCCACGCCATCTCATTCCACCGGTCTACTTCTTCATCTCATGTATCATCAATGTTACCACCTGCGGTGCCGCAAAGTGTAAAAATAGTCACTGCAGACACACATACACACTGATTCACCTTCCTCTAAAAATTCCCTTTTTATTCACATGTTCTCAAATAATCCTCCCGGGGAAATCGCGATATACACTTTCTTTAAATGCGATAGTTGCTCCAGTTAAGCTGAGAGAATAAATATGGACATTTGATAGTTAGAAATATACAGCCTATTTTATTAAAAAAAAAAATCCAAGGAAGCATTGGCATACATTTCGGAGTAGGCTGGTGCACACCCCTCAACAACAAAGATGTAACAGCATATACATTTCTTGGTAAGGTTTTGCAATTGCATACGATTTCCTATTCATATGGGTATAACTACTGCCCCTTTGAGATTGGGAAGATTTCATAGTTATTCCACGCAATATTTAAGCATTTTAAGACAATATAACCCTATTTTTAGGTTATGTTAGTATCTTAAACATATGTACAATCAAATTCATCACATTGTCTTTTGATAACAGAATCACATTTTAATAAAGTCAATTTATGGTATAAATATATTTATAGCGAGAGACTAATGTTTGTAAATATTTTGAAATTTCTCAGTTAAGAAAAAGTTTAGATTTCTTTTTTGTTGCTTTTGCGTTTGCTGATAAGGATTTAAGTGGCTATATTAACATGGACTCCATCTTTGAAATTATACAGTAGAGTGACATTTGAATATTGTATCAGAATTTAACACCCCCAAATGCTAGGATGTCTATTATTAAATGTGGTTTTTTAACATACAAATATGTATTTTTCAGTAGATATGTAACAATCAAATTTTTCGTCGTATTCTCTAAAATGTTTTAAGACGAAAGTATACAAAACAAAATAAAAGCTTAAAATAGCTCTTTTCTTAAACTTGTAAACTTTCACTAGTAGCACTGTGAAAATAGACAATAGAACATCTTCGAAATATTTGTAGAATCACAAAAGGAAATACAGGTTATGCATAAAGTAAACTACGAGTTAAATCTTATTCTGAGTTCAAGCAATAGTTAAACTACTTAGAACGAAAATCTGAAAATCAGTAATTTGCCACATTGTGCATGTTATACAGTGAAAATGTTTATAATAAAATAATTATCAACAACAGCGGAATCATGAAGATTTTGTTTACCATTAGGAGCCAAATCTTTCTAAAACTTCAGAGGAATTAATGGAAATAATCTTCTTTCACATTCGCCGTGTGCAGGCTAAGGAATTAATGAGTAGAGCTAGACTGAAAAATTCAATACCATAGCCGGGATTGGCTCTATTCATTCAAACCGTAGCCTACACACGGCTAGTGTGAAGGAAATGATTATTTCCATCAATTAACCTAAAATAAAATCATAGTGGTTTAACTATGAAGCCTGGGACTTAAGTACTTACAGCATAGTAGATCGCCACAAAAGGTGCGTGTCTTGTAGCATTTGAGAACCCCTAGTGGTCTACCGGGAAACATACTCAGTTGGAAAATTTAATGTCATATCAGCACGTTGGCCATAGTAGCTCAGTGGTTTAGAGCAACCGCACGGAGAGTGGGAGATCCGTGGTTCTAATTCCGGCTATGGCATTAAATGTTTTTCAGTCTGGCTCTACTCATTCAGAGCAATTTATTATGAATAATGTATGGTTTTGATTTTAGCATAGATTTGCATTAGAAATCACGTTTACATTTTGAATTCTTCATTGTGATATATGTTTGTGTAATTTTATATATTTAATTAACCAATTGGTAAATAAAGTGTTAGCTTAAAAATGCATTTGAGCTGGGAACTAATTATTAGTTGAATTTTCTTGCACCATAATGTCGCATACTTTTTGAAGTGGTAAGTCGCCCTTATTTTCTTTCGGCTGTTATCGTGCAAAGTTTAAGCAATACTGAAAATAAAGAACGTGTGATTTTAACAAATAGGATCTTTTCGTCATAATATACACAGAACATGAACTGTTCTGGATTTGCACTCTCCTCCTATAGACGGTAATTCGATACATTATGATTACAGGGGCGGCATGCACTATTTGCACAATGGCATACTTATCCCTTTAATTTTATATAGTAAATGTCTTTAAATAAAAGGTGCATACAATTTCCTTTAAAATTATAGGGTTTTAATTGCAAACCTTTAATGGTCGAGCACCTTTCCTGAAGTATAAAAAGGCATTCACAGGCATATGCAGACAACGGATGTGTTTGAGTGTGTGAAAGGCATGGGCCAGCGAAAATTCTGCTTGTATCCGGACAAAGTAGAACTTGGGCAGGGAGCAAACTAGCGAGTTGCAGGGAGTGTTAACTAATGTCGGACACCTTCTAGAGCTCCAAATTTTCATAGTGATTTGGGGAGCCGATAACTTTTTGGAGTCGTGCGAGGTCTTTGGCCGTAGAAAAATCCATCATACCGTTCCAAACGTCACCGAGCCAATACATTGAATAGAGGAATCCACGTGGAGCGGCTCTAAGTTTTCGCACAAACCTGCATTCAGTGGGTAAACCATTGTCTGATTCGCAATGGTCAATAGATCGATACCACTGAGTGTATGCGCTTTACAAATTGCATTACGTCACTAAGCCACTTTTTCTTCAAGCTTTGGAAGTCTACAGAAAATCGACAAAACGTTGCTATGCTTGTGGTAGGTTACGAATAGCGAATACAGTTAAAAATATAAAGAATAATCGCTATAGAGAAGTTAGTTAACTTGTGCTCATCCACAGAAGGGAGGCAGCAGTTACCACAGCTCTTTCTACATAGATTGCTTACGTCACAATATGTCGCTCATTCAACATACAATAGCATCCGCACCATCTGTCCTGCACCACCATACGTTACGAAACCTACAACACATATCAAAGTTCATAAGGTATTAGAATAAAATAAAAATGAGGAAAAGAAGTAGTGACAGATGAAGTACCGTCTCAGTATTCGCCTAATAGCCATAGGAAAACGTGAGCAATCCAGTAGAGTTGACAGTTAACGGACATCGAACCTACAATCTCCCGAAAGTGGGAGCTGTGAAGTCATCATGCTTAGTATAATAAGTTTCGTAAGGACTGTTTGTAGAAGGAATACAAAAAGCTCATTAGAATATAACATCTTTTTACACCGGTTCGAATAAAGAAGACTGTTTGGGGATACTACTTATCAGATAAACATGAGCCTCTTACTATTTAAAGTAGTTTCTCTTTTTCACTAGTGAGGGATATAAAACAGAGAAGGAGGATTAGTTTTCTTTAGTTTGCTCGTTGGAGGGAAGACACGCGGATGCCTCCAAGCTGAGATATACCAGAGGTGTGTCTCTACGCGGGAAACTGTCGTAAACTTGGAAATGCTGACGTACGTCTCGCTGGCAAGGTATTAACGCCGAGAAAGAAAAAAAATCGCATTTCCATTTTATTGCGCGCTATAATTCATCTTACCCTCAGCTTATACAAAGAGAACGAGGCAACCGTCCCTAGGTTTACAAAACGACAAAAATATTGCGGTAGGCATCTCCTTTCTTACACTTTCATCTCTTGTTTTATAACTGCAAACAGCTGACATTCGTGCGCATGTAAAATGCGATCCATTAATATCAATTTACCACATACTTGAGCTGCAGGAAGTATTTCATTCAACTTAACTATTGGATACCATGATCATCTACATTTTCAACTATCTTATGCTCAACTCTCCACAAATTACGTATCAAGTTATTCCTGAATAATCAATTCCTTGGCAAACATATACTGGGAATTCGTTATTTTGAAGATACACGTATTTTGAAAGATACACGTTTTCAGCCAACTTATTTCCGCGAAATTTTCAGAGCAAGAATTTTACAAAGTAGCTAGTGAGATTCGCATTTAGGAGATTGCAGGCTCGATTCCAGTCCACCACCTACTTTACTTGCTTTTTCGGCTTTTTAATGCATGTCAGGCGATGAATGAAAGGGTGAAATGGTACTAAATGAGCACAGGGTCCATAGAGCTTAGACTTACTTGGTATTCATCTGTTAGGATAAGGAAAAGTCCCAGAAAATATCATATGAAGATAACTGACGCTGGTCAAGATTCGAAATAAGGGCCTCTTGAGCGTTAGGCAGACACGCTACCACGTACGCTACAAAGGTGGCAAGGCTTTGCGTTAATTTCTCTCCTCGGTCTGAGATAATTTTTTATTTACCACGATTCCCATTATTTCCCTTTTATTCCAGTCGCTTCTTAACCTTCAGGTGTCTCTAGTTTATGTGGCGTATGATGTACCAGAGAAATAACATTAAAGCTTGCTCAAAGGAAAGAGTACGCCACGTGGATGCTGAAGGAATGGTTGGTTAACGAGTCCTTCATCTTTCCCTTTAGTGAATTCCAGCAGTGATTGGGTCTTCGAGCCTGAATTTCCTAGAGACTTCTGCGCGTCTTTGTCGCATATCCGAATTACGTAGCCTTCTGTATTTTCCTTTAGTTCATCTGTTTCTCTTTTTTCGTAATTTACGTCCTCCAACGTTAAGTCATATTGGACGATGAATAAAATTGGTGTATTTTTTGTATTATTTTTCAGAAACTAAAATTGCATAATGTGGAACAGTTTAATTAAATGAAAATAAAGCGCTATAAATATATTAATATAACAATAACTATTCTGGACAAAGTTCTGAAAATTGGTCTATGAACTATTGCTAATACCACAACAATTGTGTTAAAGTTTCAAGTCAATTTAAACAAAATAATTGTAGCTTTTATTACTTTCACAGATGATATCCCTAATTAACGACGCACTATTTAACAAACAAAATATTTATTTCATTTATATATCAAAGAGGAACATAAATAAGTTGACCATTTATTTAAAAAGTTGTTATTGTCTTATAAAATGAACAGTCGCGGAAGGACAATCTGATTTGGGCCACTGTATTCCGCACCACTTACTGCCAAAGATGTCATTTCCTCATTTGGTTCTTGAGGGACTTAGCGAGTTCCCTGGAGAAGAAACTTCTCACTCTCATACCGGAAATCGAACCGAGGTTCCCGTTTGATTGACAACGTTATCACTGTGTTAAGGAGATGACCCTCATTAGATTACGCCTTGTTTTAATTGTGAGATAGTCATACCCCATCTTTTGGTACATCAAAAACTCCAGTTAGATTGCTATTGATAATAACAAATACAATAAAATTATTGCTCGTTTACTCAAAATGTAACAATATTCTGTATAGAGACGAAACAAAACCATACCCCCATTTTTATCATGGAACGTACAGAAGTTTAACTCTGAAGGAAATACAACTCTGCCAATACATCTCCCAAGAACCCATCTGCAGTAATAAAAATTGCATCTTTCTTGCCATTCAGAATAAATCCCAGCGTTCTCGAATTGTGCAGAAGCCGCAGATGGCGGTGCGGTCGTTAGCCAGTGATGCGAACAGTACACAACTTGTTTCAGTTAGAACTAGAGCAAACAAAAGACATTTCGTGTTCCAAAGATGGCAATATTGCTTGTCCCATTTGTGTTTTAGTGGGTAGCCTCAGCTGGGTGACCGCCACAGTAAATTCTAAGTAGAATACCTGGAACAGAACCAACGGATAGTGAAGTTACACAAACTAGGAACGAACTCTGAATTTTTCAAAATCCAAAGTATTTCCCAAATATTTTGAATCTTTAAACACATCTAAATCGTTTAAATAAATGTAGTAGCACAACTTGATTCCTATAGGTATATCATTCTTGGATTATGCGTTTTAAGATATAAAGTTGTTATTTTATACAAAAATAAAATGTTGTCCGCAAAGACAATTTTAGATGTATGTTACCGAGGTGAAAGGAAATTGTTTGGAAGTAAACATTTAAAATAAGTTGTTTCTAAAATATAAATTTATTTCAGATGCGAATTTAGACAGTTATAACATTTGAATCAACTAGGTAACATAGATATTAATATCTGTATACCTTTTTAATTTAACCCTTTCAGTACGGCATTATTTTGCTGCTTATGCCGGTATTGCTCTACCTCTAAACCAGTTTACTTAAGGCCGTCTGGGACCGTTTCAAGCAACTGACCTGAATAGCCAAGATCGCAACGGCGTCACCTAGTGCAAAATCTGAAGTCGCGGGTTGAAGTCTCGGCATCCGCAGTCAAATGTGCCTGTGGTAAAGGACGGGTAGGGCCCATGAAAAATAGCTGGTGTGATGACATGCTTCGATGTTGACGGGGTATCATTTGACTGTGGTTGCATTATTTTGCCTCTTTTCTTAAAAATTACAAGGAAAATTGTGATTTTTACAACTTTGAACATCTAAAATATATATTTTTAATTGGATAAGGACATTATAACAAAAATATAGCAGAAAACGCGTTAAAACCATTACAAATAGGGGGAAAAAGCGAATATCCATGATCATGGACACCGGGACTGAAAGGGTTAAGAACTCCAACGTTAAGTAATATCCGACGAGAAGTGAAATGGGTGGAATGATGCTCAGATAATCTCAGGGTCCATAGAGCTTAGAGTTACCGGACATTCGTCTTTCAGGATCAAGGAAACCCCGGAAAAAAACTTATCCAGGTAACTCACCCTGGCCGAGATTCGAACTCGGGAACTCTTGAACGTGAGGCAGACAGTCTAACATCTACGCTACCAAGGCGGGCATTAATATCTGTATATCAGATATACAAGTTATATAACTCAATAACAATTATATCAAGTTATATAAAGCTTTTAGCTGTGAACACCTTAGTTTGTTTATAAAACGGATTAGGTATACATTTTTAGGGTTTAACGTAAGTAACTTTGAGACCACATAGCCGAGAAACATGACTAGATGTCTCTTAGGGGATTTTTCGAACGTGATTAATGTTCAAAGAGTTCCGTTTTGAGCAGTGTACAAAGCCAGCTTCGCTTTTAATGTGGAATATGTTTTGTTGCACAAAATTTATTAACTAATCTATAAATTGTCCCACAGACACAAAACTTGCGAGACTCTGTTTAAATAAAATAGGACTGTTTTCAGATAGTCTCCGACAGCACGAGCGGTTTTTGTAGGGACATACCGAACGATGAATAATAGGTCAACAGAATAACACCCTATTATTTTCCATTTATTAGCACTTTCGCTTCACTTAGCTAATTTCTCTGAGAGATTAAGAGACCAACTGCGTTGCAAAACTTTGAACAAACGAATTTCTCCTTATAAATACGTAAAATATGAAGCTATTATGAGTGAAGCTAAAAATATACACAAATATAATAATCTGTATCTTAAAACTTCACTTATCTTATAAGAAATTATGATATTTCTTATAAATTCTCCGGGATCGCGATTTCATGTAAACTTATACACATCTTCAGCCGAAAACAAAGCTCTTGACATCGCTACGAACAATAGATATCAAAATTTTCTTTTTAGTATTACCAAAATCTGAAAATAAAACAAATTTAAAAACAGAACCGACTGCTGGTATTCCCAAATTCATTACGCAATGTTTGTTTTTTTAAAATAAATATATTTTCCCTAACCATTATAAATAATTAAAAACCATTAGCATTAACCGTTATAAATTAATGGTTAATTACCATTAACCATTATAAACTATTACCTAGAAGTTCTGCTATTCATAAAATTCATAAAACCGGAAATAAAATGAGACCTATTGTAAATTGCATAAATTCAACAACTTATAGTTTACTAAATGGTTACATAAACAATTTAGTAATTTCGATAAATTTAAGAGTTAAGTATTAAAAATTCTTTTGAATTAATTAAAAAGATTGCCAATGTTATATTATCTAAAGCTGATGAACTTGTTTCGTTTGATGTAACTGCCTTATTTCTTAGTATTCCTAGAGAAAAGAAAATTTGTTTTAAAAATCGGTTGAATTTAATAAACTTACAAGCGGGCTTAATAGTTGATTTTGTTAAACTTCCTGAATTTTGTTTACATCAAAATTTTTCACTTTTAATGATGAATTTTGTCAACAAATCCCTGGCGTAGCAATGGGTAATCCTCTTTCATATTATCTTGCTGATCTTCTTATGAGTTTTTTGGAAATGCAATTCACTAAAGCATTCCCTTTAATTTTTAAAGTTTGGTATAGATATATGGATGATATTTTTGCAATTGTTGCTGATAAACTCATAAGCGATGCTTTAAAATTACTAAATTTGTAAAATAAACTAAAATTAATCGATTTCTTCCTTTTATAGATCTAAATATAATAAGAAATAATAATAAATTAAACTTTGGTATTTATAGGAGGTCTACTCATATTGATAATTACATAAAAAATAAAACCTTAGCCCTTTTTCACACAAATTTTCTGTTTTCAATAGTTTGATTTATAGATTAATAAATATACCCCTGAATAAAGATACATTTAATAAAGAATATAAACATACTATTAATACTGCTTTAATTAATGGTTTTAATAATGACTTTATAACTAAAAAATTAAAAATTAAAATATCAAACAACTGTTAATGATATTTCTACCCTTAGAAAAATAAAAGACGAATGTAATTTTAAAATATTTACTTACCTTCCTTGGGTTAAAAGACATTAAAAAAAAAATAAAGAGTTTGGTATAACTTTAGTTCCTAATATAGTATTAAAATTGATTGCCTTTCTCTATAAAATATAAAATTCTTAATAATTAAAATCTGGTATTTATCAGTCTAATTGATTCGATTGTGATAAATTTTGTATTGGAAAGACAAAACGTAATTTAGAGACCAGAATGAAAGAACATTTCCGTAACATTAGGTGTAAACAAACGATAAATCGTCAGTAGCATATCATTTTTCGTCATTTAACCATGAAATAAATCCAGAGCTTAAATTATTAAAACAGTTAAATGGTCCGATATATTTAATGGTTTGGGAAAATATATTTATTTTAAAAAACAAATATCGCGTAATGAATTTTGAAATACCGGCAGTAGATTCTGTTTTTAAAGTTTTAAGAGACTAATTATTATATTTTTATATGTGAAGTTTTCCATGTTACCAACACAAGCGCACCATTGTTACAATCCAAGGAGAGTTACACAGCTCCAGTTCCAAGATATTTAAATGGCTCATTAAGGCTTAAACATCATCAAAAACTGATAGTGATAACCAGCTTTTGTAATTGATTTTACTATATGTATAATTTGAATGAGCACAGAATATTCAATAACAACACGATGTTATTTATTCGCCCTGTGATAATAAAACCATATACAATTCTGCATATACCCTCACGTATACGTTCCTTTTATTAAACATTACATAAATGGCAATTTGTGACAATAATGGTCATTCCACGAGATACAACCAAATACGTTACATAATTGACTTCTTTACTCTTGAATAGTCATCATTACTAGCTGGATACATAGCTTATAGATATTCTGTTGTTCACTCTTATTTATCATTTCAAACACATACTTTATTGTTTATTGAATGATAAATCTAGCTGCATCTGGGTACATAATTTCTATCCAAGTGGGACTTCGTCCATCTTGGGGCAGATAGAGCTAGACATAAGCAATCTGACTCAGCCTGCATATTACATAAAGCATAGATTGCCTGATTATGTCCCTCAAGCATAGGTACAACATGGACTGAATAGCTGCAGTTTTCTATGATTATGTTTGTGCGTACAGGTCAATACTTTCTGTATCATTTGTTTACGGCATGAAGGGAAAGTGGAGCTGTCTATTAAATGTTATACACATATAATAGATTTTTCATTGAAAATAAAAGTTTTGAGTTCTTTGATCCAAAAAGAGCTAAACAAAAAATTATCAGAAATTAATGTAAATAGGAAAAAATAGGGGGAAATCATAACTAGAAGAGACTACCCAAATCATCTCATTAAAGCTCTAAAATCTATATATAAGGATACAACAATCAGCATACATATTGGAAATGTAATGTATAGTAAATGGATACATACAAATCAAGGTGTAAGACAGGGTTGCAGTTTGTTTCCTATCTTATTCATAATTTATATAGATGATCTGATTAGAGAGTCGATGTTTAAGATTAACGGAGGCATTCATCTTGCGCCAAATTTTACTCTTAAGGCGATGCTATTTGCGGATGACCAAATAATTATAAGTAAAACCGAAGACGAGCTGCAAAGAGCAGTATATACGTTACAGAAGTTATGTAAGAATTATAATTTCAAAATTCCCACTAATAAAACAAAAACAATTGCGTTTCGAGGTAAACACACTATTAGAACCAAAATAGTAATTGATGATATTATATTAGAGCAATTTCCGGGTTTTAAATGTTTGGGAATATATGTCAGTTATAAATATGAAGCTGATTTTAAAAATAAATTGCCAATGTTTCAACAAATATGCGGCATAATAAATAGAAGCCTAAAAACTAAAACCAGAAAAGAAACTCGGATGAAAGTTTATAAAGTAATGGCTGTGCCTGCTTTTTTTTTCTGAAACATGGAGATTAACAAAAGTAGACAAAAACAAGATACAGGCTGCCGAAATGAGATTTTTAAGAGCAGTAAAAGGATGTACTCTTTTAGATAAAATTCCAAAAGAAAAAATAAGAGAAGATTTAGAAATAAGTTCTTTAGAAGAAAAAATAATAAATTATAGAAATGAATGGAGAGAGCATATTGAGAGAATGCCGAGAGATAGGATCCCAAGAAGAGTTATAGACTATAAACCCAGAGGAAAGAGACATCCGGGAAGACCACGAAAACGATGGTCAGACATGTTTTAAGCCGGAACAGGCAGCATTGCCTAGCCCTTGGAGTGAAGAAGAAGAACAAGAAGAAGAAGAAGAAGAAGAGAGAAGAACAAGAAATTAATTGTTCTTTCACACTAGCTATGTGTAGGACGCACTATGAAAGGGTACAGCCAGACTGAAAAATTCAATGCCATAGCCGGGATTTAAACCACGGATCTTCTGGTCTCCGTCCAGCCGCTCTAACCACTGAGCCACTATGGCCAACGTGCCGATATAACATTAAATTCTCCAACTAGCTCGTGTTTTTCCTGGTAAACCACTAGGAGTTCTCATAAACACATGAGACAACTACCTTAATGGCGACTTACTATGCTGTAAGTACTTAAGGCCCGGGCTTTATAGTTCGGACTACTATTAGGTACAATTAATGGAAATTAATTGTCCTTTCACACTAGCTGTGTGTAGGACGCACTATGAAAGGGTGGAGCCAGACTGAAAATTCAATGCCATAGTCAGGATTTAAACCACGGATCTTCTGGTCTCGGTCCAGCCGCTCTAACTATTGTGCTACTATGCTCAACGTGCCGATATCACATTAAATTCTCCAACTGACTCTTTTTTTCGGTAAACCACATAGGAGTTCTCATAAACACATGAGACAACTACCTTAATGGCGACTTACTATGCTGTAAGTACTTTAAGGCCCGGGCTTTATAGTTCGGACCACTATTAGGTACAATTAATGGAAATTAATTGTCCTTTCACATTAGCTGTGTGTAGGACGCACTATGAAAGGGTGGAGCCAGACTGAAAAATTCAATGCCATAGTCAGGATTTAAACCACGGATCTGCTGGTCTCGGTCCAGCCGCTCTAACTATTGTGCTACTATAGTCAACGTGCCGATATGACATTAAATTCTCCAACTGACCCTTTTTTCCGGTAAACCATTTAGGAGTTCTCAAAAACACATGAGACAACTACCTTAATGGCGACTTACTATGCTGTAAGTACTTTAAGGCCCGGGCTTTATAGTTCGGACCATGTTCATTATCATGACTGTCTTTATGAGAGCATTCTTATTGTATTTTATGCGATTTTAATTTTAGTACCTTTTTTTTAAGGAATTCACCATTTCCAAAACATTATATTTTTCACATTTTAATTTTTCAGGAGATGAAAATGTTCGTGGGATTGATTAAATATCTTTACAATTGTATGGTTCTTTGTTTTTTCTGTTTTAGCTCATTTGTAACAACTTACTAAATATAAATTAACTGTTGTATTTTGTTTTAAATCGCGTACGTTACCAAGCCCATATTGATTAATTAGAAATAATCTATAGGCAAATATGAAAAATAACAACTTTTACAAACAGTAGTCTGTTTTTCTTGAATGGCGTGACCAGCAGCTGCCACTTTTACAGCACTGCTGTACGAATTCATCTATTCATTCGCTAATCGCCCTGCCACCTCCCTAAAACAGTCCTGACGATGCGAAAAAGCTTTTATATATTATGCTTGCCTTTCGTTGTAGATTATTATACCCTTCTACCCTATAAAAGCCTTGTGTCTCCTGAATACCTCATCGATCACTTCACGTATTTCTGCAAAACATACGTATAGAGGTAACGAGTGCCGGATACTGTTTTGTAATTCGTCGAGAGTAGGTCGGGAACTTGTTGCGTACACTTTATCTTGGATGATTCCTCACTAACAAAGATAACATGGATACAGATTTCGAGAGCGACAAGACCAGTTAATTTTTCGACATGTATTACACTCATATAACCTTCTCTATACATTCAAGGTATTATCCACACATAAGATTACCACTCTTTTGAATTTACTTCCTCCAACGTTAAGTCATATCGGACGATGGATGAAATTGATTAAATTATGCTCAAATGAATCCGGGGTCCATGGAGCTTATAGTTACCCGATATTCGTCGTTCAGGATAAGGGAAAACCCCGGAAAAACCTTATCCAGGTAACTCACCCTAACCGAGATTCGAACTCGGAACCACTTGAAGGTGAGGCAGACATGCTACCACCACGCTACCGAGGTGGGCATAAGATTACTCGTATACTTAGTACAAATTATTCAAGATAAACATAGGCAATTTTAATTATATATTTCATTATGAGAAAAGTATGTATACTGGAAAAATCAAATCACTATAGAGGAATATCTGGAAAATCGTTAATTATACAAAAAGGTATATTTGACATCAAGGTGTGGATTAACAATACCCACAATATTTGTAAACTAAACGTTCTACAGATTATGCTAAGATCATCCAAAATAAACAGCTCTCCAAAAACGATTTCCAGAAAATTCAAAATATACATTTCAATTGACCTGAAAATATCTTTAACTAGACATTTGTATTTTAATAAAACTCTGGAATCTTTCTTTCTTCAAAACTAAAACTTTCTGAAAGTTTTCCACGTAAAGCATAGCTCTGAATGGGAGATTTTCTTGGGAATCTTCTTTTAGCAACCTTGAAGGACATTGAACTTAAATCAAAGTTTACTTCTTACTGGTTCTCGTTTTATTGTTATGCTGTTTGAACACACACACACACACACACACACACACACACACACACACACACACACACACACACACACACTCGCACAAAAAGACATACGCTCTCGCACATACACATAGCGTTTTCTGGCAATGCGTTTTGGATATAGAAGACCTCAAAACGAGTATTTACAGAGAATCTCTGTTGAAGATTTTTAGGTCGAATGCAACATATTTTTCACCTACATATGCAGAGGAAATTAATAATAATGCTATGCAAAAAACAATTTTCTTGAAGTTACGACGTTATTTTTTGTTATTGTCGCACTGGTTACCATGGCTTCATCTCAGATAAGGCACTGATTATTATTCTTGTAAGAGTGAGAGAACTACCGCGCTTCCCGTCCGTGTGTTAAGCACCAATGAACGCATCACTTCAGCCAATGAAATTCGCAGGTAACACAAATGACAGATATATGTTTACTCCACACAGAGTAAACTGAGAGGTATCTGTTACCAAGAATAAGTCCATGGTAACCGAGCAGCACTACTATAACTTTAATATTTGTTACCTTTTAGTACACAGCATAACTACATTCAATCTACAGACATGGATACTTATTTCCACACTGCATCAATATTAGACTGAAGCTGAAGGCGTCATTCATTCTGCTAAAGTCTGTTCCACATCTTTATCCATGTATCTGACACGTGAGCATTCATCTCTCACTGAAAGCTGCCTTGGAAAACGCTGCTCTGCGATACAAAATAGTTTCTTATTTGACAAGATCGTTTACATATATTAGCATGAGCGATGGTTATTCCAGATTTACTTTATAATAACCGTATGAATCAAATATAATACATTTGGAGTTACATTTAGAGTGTAGGCAAATTCGTATCCAGTAGAAGGAGAATTTTTCGGTTTAAATTTTCCTCTTAGAATTACGAAAGCATGTGCATCGATCGTGATAAGGGTATATCGTTTCTATCGCTATCTTTGCGTTGCGCATGGCCTCTTTGACATCATTGGAAGTCGTGCACTAGGCATCGGATTAATTTTCAGTGCGTAGATAAGTGAAGTACATATATTTAATCGAACTTATTTATGAAAACAACTTTCACACACCAGCCTATTAGTTTTGTCCTTTCCTTAGTTTTACAGACATTTCCTATTGAAGGAAGATTCGAGTTCCTGGATCTGGTTCTTATGATCTCTCAAGTATGTCTGTCGGGAATCACTGTTCTAATAAACTAAGTGATGTCTACAAGACGGCATTTTGGTAACATTGGGTACACACGCACGACAGTAAAATGGACAGCCAATGGCAATAACCCATCTACATCGTCAGTCACAGCACGTACCATGTTTTCATTTTCCGTGGAGCATTATTATTCCGGGTCAAGTGTCGGCTCATGGCGACTAACAAGTGACAGCCGAAGCGGAAGAGACCCACGGAACGGCAGCTGGAAACACAAAAACGCGAAATGTATCTCGGGGCATTTTTCTCATGTAAATAAGAGGAAGGATCGACTATTGAAAATAACAAGCAATGGTATATAAACAAAGCTAGTAATCAAAATCTACTCTCTTCTGCATTGGTTTATTCATTTGCTAAAATGAAATGTTACGTCACGCTCACACTAAGACCTATATATATATATATATATATATATATATATATATATATATATATATATATATATATATATATCGAAGTTCGATTTAAATCCCGAACTATTCAAGGATACAAGATGCATACTTCCATACAATAAATACCAGTAAACTTATATGCTTCCTAACAACTCAAAACTCAAAATAAGACCTGACGCTTTCTTGGCGACGAATATGCTCACTTTCTTCTCGGGCAACAAGCCAGGCGAAAAGACGATTAGATATCGACGTTTCGGGATTGTGCATCTCTCCCATCATCAGGATATTTATAAATTGTTATAACCACATATGAAACACTGGATATAACGTCAACATAAACAAAGATTAAACGCTAATAAAATTCGCATTACTGAACAAAAGTTTGTTTTCAGTAAATTAAATGCCAGGCCAGGAGATGGCGTGAGTATAGAAAATTGTGTCAAAGAAACGTAACTACTTAACTTGATCATTAAGTTGTATTGATGTTTGCCCCTTTAATCGACGGATTTCCATTTTAAGGCCGGTTTCCAAAGGAGCTGAACTGAAATCCAGCCTCACGATTAAGCGTGCTCCATTCAGAGGAAATCGCCAAAGTCTCCTTAATTCTCCGCTCCCAGTAACTGTTACATATCGCCAAGATGGTCGTCTCCCGAAAATTGGCTCTATGGTCGTTATCAAAACACTCTGGCAGCCCAGATTTCTCAAGTTGCATTAAATGAATGCTCCGTTCATGTTCGATTATTCTGGTAACGATGATCCTTCCGGTTTGTTCTATATACAGTGTCCCACATTCGTAGGCAATGCGGTACACCCAGAACTTGGAAGTCCAGTTGGTCCTTCACTGGTCTCAGCAGATGTTTAATTTTCGGAGGTGGCTTGGGGATGGTCCTGATATATTTGGCAAGAATTCTGCTGATTCTGCCGGATAGATTGCCGGTAAACGGGATGCAGGCTGTAGCGGTAGGCTTATCTGACGCTTGCTGTATTACAGCTTTCCCTTTCTTAGATCTGGTGATGGAGGCTTCAACGGGATATTCGGAGTAGCCGTTTTAGGAAAGTGAGTCTCAGTTACTGTAATTCTTGTTTTAAGTGGCTGGTATCAGAGATACACAAAGCTCTGTGGGCCTGTGTATTGAGAACTCCCAGTCTTTGAGACTTATGATGGAAACTGAGCGTTCACATAGAGATCTGTGTGTGTAGGCGTACGGTATATAGCATGCCCTAGTGTACCGTTGCTGTTTTTTTAAAAAAAGAATGTCCAGGAATGGAAGAGTTTCATTCTTTTCCAATTCCATGGTAAACTGTATTTGAGGTCGAAGGCTGTTGAGATGCGCAAGAAAGCTAGACAAGGTGTCTGATCCATGCGGACAAATTACAAAAGTGTCGTCCACGTATCTATAGAAATGAGATGGTTTAAGTGGAGCTGTGACAAGTATTTCATGTTCTAGGTGTTCCATATAGAAATTAGCTAGTGACAAAGGGGAGCCCATTGCTACTCCGTCTACTTGTTCATATAAAGTACCACCAAACAAGAAGGAAGTGAACGTCAGGGTATGTCGGAAGAGCTCTATGATATCAGCCGGAAAATGCTTCTTCAGAAGTTGGATAGCTTCCTAAGTGGTACTCTTGTAAATAGAGAAACCACGTCGAAGCTGACAACAAGATCAGAAGGGCCAATGGTAATGTTCCTAAGTATATGTACAAAGTGTGTGGAGTTACACACAGGATGTGGGCAATCCCCTACCAGAGGTTGTAACAGATCATCCAGGTGACGTGCCAGTCGATATGTAGGGCTGCTCCTGGCGTCCACAATGGGGCGTAAAGTAACGTGCGGTGTGTGAACCTTCGGAAGTCCATACATTCTAGGAGGCCTGGAACCTGACGGTGATGCACGCTCCCGAAACGTCGATATCTAATCGTCTTTTCACCTGGTTTGTTGCCCGAGAAGAAAGTGAGCAACTCAAAACTTGTGCTTTGCACTTCAAATCTGTCCTAATTTTGTCAACAATTCTCCTATACTCTTGAAAGAATAAGAAACAGCACTGTGTCACGGTTGACCTAGCCCTGACACGTTATGTTCTAGATTGGAGGTTTGATCCATCCCAGGGTATAGGTTTATTTTAATAGATTTGCTATCAAAGGGAACTCAAATTTAACCGCCTCAGGTTGCGGAACATGCTATAGCCCAACATTTCCGTTGTTCTTGTTCTAAGCTTATGATTTTCACATTACTTGAGTACGATCGCAGCTGTTTTAGCTCACTTCAACAAAGCACTACGCGCTTTATTACTCTGTTTTAAGCTGTTATAATTGCTTTCCACGTATACAATATATTTAATGTTAAACATGTTTCATGGACTACAAAGCGCTTTTAAGTCATTTTCAGATAGATTTTTAACCTAGAACTACTATCTTAAAGCTTGACATTAAAACTACTTCGCAGTCTGTTATAAACTGTGGGATATAATGAACACTTCAAAAGAAACTAAATAAAATATCAGGAAATAAATTAATCTTATTTCTAAAAATGGATGATAATTTTCTAAGAATATTCAATAAATGTGTGACTGCAGAGGAAACTTTTGTCACGACTCTTGAAGTGAAATATGTACTTTTTTGCATTATAGCCAAAACTGTTAGAAGTGAATCATTTGTGCTTATATGAGGGCCGGCTGATAAGTACCGGGCTCCCCATAGAGATGGCCCTATTGGACCATTTTGACGGATAGCATCATATAGTTTAACCATGGACTAGCTTTTATCCATAGTTACAGGTCAGTAGCTTGTTTAGTTATTGAATGACAGCATTTTAGACAAGACAAATATGGAGGTTTCAAGAAAATGGAGGATTTGGATTAAGAGAAGTGATTAAATACTTCATTTTGAAAGGCTTAACGCCTAAAGAAATCAAGGAGAAAATGGAAAGTACATAGAAAAACTCTGCCCCTTTATATAAAATAATTAAAAGGTGGGTTGCAGAGTTTAAAATAGGATGTACCAGCATTCGTGACGAGCCTCGCTCTGGATGCTCTGTGGAAGTCACAACTCTAAGATCATTGAAAAAATTCTTGGTTTAGTACAGGAAGACCGCAGATTAAAGTTGTTTGAGATAGCAGAGGCTGTAGACTTATCTAAATTACGTACAGATAATATTTTAAATAATTTTTGGGGCTTTTACAAGGTCTGTGCAGGATAGGTGCCGCGTTTGTTGACAACTGATAAAAAGTTGCAAAGGAAAACTGTTTCCATTAAGAATTTGGAGCTCTACCGTAAAAATCCAAGTGAATTGTTGAGACGGCCTATTACCATGGATCAAACTTGGATAAATGACTACACTCTAGAGAGTAAATCACACACAAAAAATGGGATTGTGCCAGATGAACCAACTCCAAAAAATGACAAAGTCAATTTTGTCAGCTAACAAGGTTATGGCGAGTGTTTTCTGAGATACACAGGGAATTATTTTTATTGATTACTCGGAAAAGGATAGAGTAAGCCTTTTGACTACTGCGCAAGCTTACTGCAGCGTTTGAGTGATGAGGTGAAAATAAAAATGCTTTATTTGACAAAGAAAAAATATTGTTTTTCCACGACAATGCTCTGGCACATCGCTCAGTCATTGAAATTGGAAAAATGTGCGAGTTAAAGCTCCACTTGCTTGAACATCCACCCTATCCACCAGATCTAACACCCAGTGTCTACCATCTGTTCAAATATTTTACAGCAATGAGGAGATCATTGATGCTATTTTGAGGATCATAGTTAATCGCACTACAAAGTTGGTTTAAATAAATTAAAACAGACGACCCTCGTATAATCTCAATGTGATTCGTAAACGATTGCTGCAATTAAACGCATAGGTGCTTAAATAAGAAAATAGCAAGTTTAGAAAAATGGGGCCTTCTACTACATGGGGCTAAAAGTTCCATTAACGTGTCTCAAATTCAAAGTATAAACTTGGAAGAAGCGTAGGACAAATAGAAACTCTAGATCATATTCAAAATGCAAATTCAAAAAGTTATTCTTATAGAAAATTAATCAAAAATTTAAATGAAAAACCGGTAATCTACACAAAAGCAGACAAGAGTAACAAAATAGTAATACTGGACGAAGAAGACTATCGCAAAAAATGGACAACCTTTTAAACGGAAAAGAATTTGTTAAATTAGAAAACAAGTCATTAAAGAAAGCATGCAAATCTGTGGAATTAGCAATTAAAAACAGTAAAATCATGACTAAAAGAGATAAATTGAACAATAAAATAGACAATCCAAAAACACCATACATATATGGTTTACCCAAAATACATAAACCTAAAATTATCCTCAGACCAATAATTAATAACATTGATGCACCCCCTTACCAACTATCAAAATGGCTGGTTCAAATCTTCATATCCTTCACAAAATTTGAAAATTTAAGTATCAAAAACTCGTTTGAATTGTTAAATCTCCTGAAGGACACAAAGATCAACTCTACAGATGCTTTAGTTTCCTTTGACGTCATTTCTTTATATCCAAGTATACCTACCAATGAGATTATTCCACTTTTCAAAAAATGGCTGGAATCAATACAAATAACATCTGAAGAAATAGAAGAACTTTCACAACTTAATAAAATTTGTATCAATCAAAATTTTTTCAGCTTTAATGGACAGATCTATAAACAAAAAACGGGCCTAGCTATGGGCAACCCATTGTCTCCCTTCTTGGCAGATTTATTTATGAGTGCTTTTGAAACACATATCACAAAAACTTTTCCAAATTATTTCAAAGTGTGGTATCGCAATGTTGACGACATTTTTGCAATAGTACCTAAAAACTCATACAAGATGGTCTTAGACTTTTGAATATACAAAATCCAGCTATAAAATTTACATTGGAAACAGAAGAGGATGGTGTGCTCCCCTTTTTGGACATCAAGATCAAAAAAATGAACAACAAACTCACCTTTGGTATTTACAGGAAACCGACACACACAGATAATTACATTAAGAACAACATTTTCAACCCAAAACAACACCAATATGCCATTTTCAACAGTTTAATCTTTCGGATGGTCAACTTTCCACTAAACAGAGAATATTATCAAGAAGAATACCTACACATAAAAAGTAGGCATATCCAACGCTTTCAACCCAAATTTAGTAGACAAAACAGTTAACAGACTCAACAAAGCTAAGAAAATAAAAGAAACCACCACCCTAAAACCTACAGGAGAAAAAGAGAAAAAACTTTTTAAAAAATTCACCTTCCACCCATCAGCCTATAACAAATTCCAAAAAATCTTCTCAAAACACAACATAACTCTTGCACCTCAAAATAGGTTTAATATCAGAAATTTGTTAAAAGGCCCTCCCAAAAATTCAATCACTACCAAAGAAAAGCCAGGAATCTATGAGATCAAATGTGAAACTTGCCCTAAAATTTATATAGGAAAAACAAAAAGAAATATTAACATCAGAACTAAAGAACATCTAAGAAACATTAAAAATGGTGAAACAGAAAAGTCAGCAGTGGCTTTTCATTTTTTGAATACTAGACGTGACATCAACTTGGAAACATCTCTAATAAAATATGTTAATCACCCCATAGACCTTTCCGTATGGGAAAAAGTCTTCATCAATAAAAATCGTCATAGAGTCATGAATTTTGAAACTCCACCACCAGACATCTTTGACAAGTACATCACGCCATCTATTGACAACACGGAGAAAGAGGAAACCACTACAACTTACACTAATCGAGTATCAGCTGATGATAGGAGCAAGAGCTCTTGAAACATGTCCTGTGAATAAACAGTGTGAGTGAAGCAATGTGTCAATATCTTCTCGATTCACTTTTGTGTCTCAAATTGTTTTATGACATGGAATATCGAAAAAGGATCAAGTGTGTGATGTTTATAAAATTATATCACCTAGAATTATTAGGTTCTGTAAAGGTTTTGTATAAATATCTAAATAGCGGCGAAAATGATCTTAAGGAGATAAATATCTTAACTTCCTCATTAAAGCCGAAGTTTTCACTTCCAGAAATTGTTTTTCAGCCATTTTCGTATTATCAGATATTCCATTACAAAATGTATCTTATACGTTATATTCACATGAGCTCTCTGCATTCACCGACAAACTAATCTTAGGAACAACTTAATTCTTCTCTTCACCTCACGTTTATTAAGCTTTCATTTTAGGTAGAGTAGAAATAAGGAAATACAATATGCTGAACTGGTGATTTGATCCTTTAAAAGGTAATTGCTACATTATATATTTAAAATTCCGTTCCCTTTGCATAACCAAGAGAAAACACGAACAGGAAATTTATATTTGAGAAACGTATAAGCATTGGAAAACCTAAGACATTCAGGTAATGTCTCTAAAATTGTTAATTCTAAAAAGAATTATTACAATAACATAAAACCTGTGTAACGCATGTCTTAACGGGATCTAAATGTTTAAACATTATTTTGTCAGACACTTATAGTTTAATAATATTTATAATAATTAATAATAATAAATTGGAGACATAACAAAACCATATCTAAAGCCATTTTCTTGCTAGACATTTATCGTTGTTATTTCAACTATTTTCTTCCTTTCATTCGCTTCATGTTGTAGCCACATTTTCTTGTTTTCTACAGCACGTTGAATGAAACTTAAAAAAACAAATTTTGTTTTATGCTCCCTAGATCGTATCCAATTATAAACTATATAGACCATGCGAATATAAAGAGCAGAGCTTCATAGTGAACAAAGAATCTTTTCAAATATTTTTTTATTTCCTTTTACAGTCACTTTGTTACTCTCCGATAGAGGGCGGAATGCTTGTAACTTTTCCTACGGCTATAGCTCTCCATGGGCCCTTTAAACAACAGCGCCGTTCTGAAAATAAAGCCCTTAAGAGGCTAATTTTTCTGAGCGAAGCGAGGCAGTATATTCAAACTTGGTTGGAACCATATTTCATGTCCCTTTGCTAGATCTGAGGACACAAAAGCGGGTAAGCGTGTTCTCAATTTCTCTATCAGTGAAGGTTTACAAATAGGGGATTCTTCATAACGTATACCACCATTGTTCAGGGATATTGCGTTGTTTTATATTCCAAAGATTCCAACTTGGAGTCTCTTTTGGATCAAAAAGATGATTAAGGTTTTCTTTTTTCAGGAATTTCCCTTTTTGCATAAAACAAAGGTTACTTTGTTGTATAACTTGATATCAATTATCCTATTTCAATCATTCTCATCTAATGACATGTTGGGTTAATGGGCATCTAATTCTGTAGAAATTGGTATGCTAGGCTTTATGTATCATTTAATGTTATTGTCTCTTCTATAAGCTGTTTAAACAAATCTCTAAAAAACTATCAGAATAATAGAGGCAAATGTTGCAGAAATACGAGGGCAACATTGATAGAACACAATATTTAATGAACTAACAAGTACAATTACTGCATTAAATTCCTTCAATGTAGTCACCCGCAAAGTCTATGACCTCGTGCCAAATATAGGGAAACCGATGGGAACGGTTGGCAAATCGATCTCTGTTGACAACAGTGACGAAGCGCTCTACTGCGCGGAGTACAGATGCCACATCAGAAAATTGGCGGCCTCGAAGGGTACTTTCAACTTCGTAAGCAGGTCGAAGTCACTAGGACTAATGTCTCATGAATACGGAGTGTGCTTCAAGATCTGTTGAAATTTTTTGCAACAATTGTTTATTTGATAGGCTGATCGCCTCGCAATAAACGTGGACGTTTGCGCGGCATAGCCGTACGCAGATATAGCTGCAGAAATGGGCAATAGTAGACACTGTTGACAGTTTTATCCCTCTGCACAGCAATGCCCAAGAATAACACCCCTGTAGTCGTATGCCTGCCATAGTCACCATAAGCTTCATAAGACAGGGCTCCTGTGGAACCTTTTGTGGACGTGTTGAACCTGGGTGACGCCATTTATTGGACTGAAGCTGTAATTCAAGCCCATAGTCTTGACCCATAATTGCGACAATACGCTTCAAAAATGCATCTCCTTAGTTGCGGTATCTGTCTAGATAGATGTCGGCCAATGCATACCATTGCCATTTCTGTACGTCGATGAGTCGATTTGCAACCCAACGGGAGGCAATTTTCCTCATGCTAAGGCATTTCGTCAGTATGCGCCACACATACTCAGTTTAATGACTGAGACCAATCTCTACGGACAGCTTTGGGAGAGCCCATCGATGGCACACTGAAATGAGACCGCTTAAGATGTTAATCTGATCTTGAGGAATGGACGTCTGTCTTTTGCGGTGCAAATTCGCAGTCTCATTCCGACCCGCACCAAACGCCTTGACCCATCGTGCAACGTCCCAAACGTAATGCATTCTCGCCAGAGGCTTCATGCAAACCTCGATAACATTCTGATACTTTTTGCTACGGGCTACCTCGATTTTAATCCAAGGATGCTCATCGCCTGTTGTAAACATGCTTTAAAGCGTTGAAATTGATACTATCGACACTTTAGCGCTACATAGCCCCCGACTGGGTACACATCAAATGTACGATATACACCCACAATAATCACCTGGTCGCTCCCACATCCTATGGGCACATACCCGCTTTCCTGTGAGAGTTTGGACTATGTTGCCACTACTTTATTTACAGTCCTCGTAGTTTCATCACACGTTGTAGGGACAACAAACAAAACAAAACAGAACAGAACAAAACAAAATAAAGCTGAAATGATGTGTTCAAAATCTTTACTTACAAAGCCTACACTTCTACTTGCTTCTTATTAGTAGTACAAGCAAAACTTAATTATACATTTATACATTACATTTTAAGTATATTAAGGATTTATTAAGTTAAGTGATGGAATGTTTTCAAACTGGTCGATATTCAAGTCTCTGAAGCTCTGTTTCGTTTCATGAACATGAGTAAGAAAGAGAAAAGAATGGAGGAAAAACAGAATAGCAATTTTCAGCTGAGTAAATTGTAAAGAATTTGAACATTCAAAGTAATAACAAAAAATCTCAAACAGTTAAAGCAACAAAAGAACAGACAAAAATTGTGTTATGCAAGACATTATGAATACATTTTACTTCAAAGAATGTTCCCAGAAGGTTGGACATCTTTATCATAATTTTAATGTAATTCTTTGACACATATGCTATTCTACTAAAGCTTTGAGAATCCTTTCTGAGAAAATGAAAAATGACCTAAATGTTCCCATATAGCATGTACTTTAAGCTAGTGAGATTTTCTTGGAAATCCTAATTTTGCTTCCCTTGTAAATACTTCACGCAAGCAGCTAATTAGGTATTCAATCCGTTATACTGTTAACACTTACATTTTGAATGCTTTTAGTAAAAAAATATTTCTTGGGGTGGGGTCCTTCATGATACCCATAAAACATCTACAATTTTCAGTGAAATTGAATATTTGGGTAGAATAGAACACCATTATTGCAGAGAAGGTAAAATATATACTTATTTAGGTTGTCCTTAGTTTATTTGGGGATGTAAACAAAGCGGGAAAATGTATTACTCCGCCGGCGACTGTGATTCGAGGGAACATTTGCGCTATTTTATTTATACGTGGCGAACATGTGTACCATCAATGAACTTCTATATAAATTTTTGCTTTGCCATTTTCGATGTTTGAGTATGTTATACGATAGCATTTTACGTTAACATTAAATGCAAAGGTGTGTGTATTGTGTAATGTATTTTCCTTTTGAAAGTTAAAAAGTGATAATACTTACAAAAGTTACTTGAATATTTGATTTCTTCACACAAGCTTGTCTGATTTATAAATTAAAAATTAAGGCACAGGTCTTTCTGCGGAATAACAGTGCTAAATAACTGCGTGTAGCCACTTTAGCATTGACTAGAACGTTCTACTGGTATGCAACTGCAAAAAATATTCCTCTTGCCTAATTGGAATCTGACAGTGAATTTAAAGGACTTCCTTTTCCGAAGAAAGAATGGTGTGGAAGATCGTTTTCGTAAAGCTCGGCATTTCAAGATTATTGTTTACTGCTTGAAGCACTTTTAATTGTTGGTGGCTCCTTTTTTCCCGAGAAGCCATACATCTTACACGAGCAGCACTTGTAACAAATGTATCACATTCACCTTACGACACTAGCTTCTTTTTCGATGTTTTACTGGAATGGAAATTTTCCACAACTTCCCTTCGAGCGTCATTAATACGTACTTGGAGCTGAAAAACGGGTTTATTCTCTGATAAATTAAGTCCTCCGTTGCTGAAGTCGGGTATTTTACACACGACTTGCAAAACACGTTCAAATAATTTCTTTTCTACCACTTTTTAACGATTTCCCTCTGTGATGTATTGCATGGAAGCAGCAAATTTGTAAACTAATTCTCCGACTTCCTAGTGGTTTTAAAACGCGCAAGCGCAGCGTAAACTCTGATTAATAACACTGGGCAACAACAAATAGTTTTTAAATGTTTCGAGCCTCCATGAGGCAATTCCTACTAATTTTGGGTTGAGAAAAACAAAGATCACAATGAAAACTTTTTATTAGCTCTAGTTTCTATAGCATACACAAGGTGCAAGTATTACATATTAACGGATTGTGAGAAAAGGATACATTTTAATTACATACATGCTAAAAACAATCAAAGTGCATTTGAGTTTTTTAACTGGTAATTACATGATAAGAGTTCTAAATTGCTGGAAAAATACTTCGCAGATAGTCGTGTCTGAAGAGAATCATGTGGTGGCCTATTGACTTCGTCGTCTTTTAGCTTGCCTCTTGTGATGGAGTTCCGCAGAATCCCTATACAAAGACCAACAGTAATCCGCAAGCAGTACTTCATTCAAACGGCCCTGATATCTTTGTGGCATAAGAGAAATATCCTGATGGAATCACTCCCCATGTTCATCAGTAATAGCTCCACAACTAGGAGGAAACATGTCTAGGAGGGAGTGGAGAAAATGGCTCTTAAGGGACATGTTGCATCCAAGGTTGCGGTATTTTTGTAGGAGCACTGTCAGCAAAGGCTTGTAGTTGTCATCTCTTTTGTTGTCTAAAAATTCATGAACAACACCCTTGAAGGCTTCCCAAGCTTGCTTTACTTTCTCCTCCAAAATTTGGTCACATGAAGAATCCTTTACAAGTTCTCTTATTTGTGATTCAACAAAAATGCCTTCCTTAACCTTTGCTTCTCTTAATTTCCAAAATTTCTCTCTGATTGTGTTTTTTTATTTGACAGGTGTGCCAACTCCCAAAAGAATTTCCCCAAATTTAAAATCTTCACTCTAAAACATCAAATGTCACTTTATCTTCAATACAACTGCTAATATATCATTTTCATGGTGATTTGTGAATTCAGCAGATGGAAATACATGTAAATTCCCTATTTTTAAGCCCTAAACTTTTCATTATTGCCCAGTGTAATTAATATATACAAATTACAGTTACATTTACCAAATAAAATACTGATTAATTACAGTTTGAGTCTTATATTTGTAATAATATGAAGTTCTCTATATATATTATGCATTGGATCTAAAGTATTTAAAACTCATATGCGAACTATACTTTTTATCCGCATAGAGTTGCATGACTAAACAGTCGATAATGTCACCTACGTACACGTGCTATTGTTTACTTCACCATTTAAACTAGAACGGCCCCGGTATAATTATATAACTCCAGTAATATTGAAGAGAATTCCGCAGGGTATCTACAAAAACCACAACTGCCAAATATTCAAAATGAATACTCTGCCATGCCGATATGACGTACCCTACGACATTTTAATCAAAATTATTATTGCGTATTCCTGCAAAAAATATATGGCACATGTTAATTTATTTTGATACTCGCTCTCGCCCTCACTCGCTTCTCCTCCCTCGCCCTCGTGTTTTGAGGCATGCGTGTTTTCTGTGTGCCCGGATGTATTGGAATACCTGTGATCAGCATCAGTAAAAAAATGAAAACTCCGATAAATATGAAATTTAGAATTTAGGTTCAGCACCTTCCAACGATAGCACACAAAGATTTTCAACAAAGTTCCTCATCACAAAATACCGTTAAAAAATAAAGAAAATATCGAAAATTTGTATTTTAACAAAAAATGCTTTGTTTTGATTAAAGTCCCAAATGATAGATATATTTTTATGAATATTATAGAATAGTCCTATAAGGACATTAGTTCATTCCATGGACCCTGGACTCATTTGAGCATCATTTCACCAAATTTATTTACCGTCCGATATGACTTAACGTTGGAGGACGTAAATTACACCAAAAAGATCTGGATGACCTTTGCATAACTGGTAAATCTAAGAGATAAACAAAATTTTACTATGCATATATGTAGATGTAGCTTAATCATGTAGGTGAATTTGTGTCAAAATTTTCGAGATGTTTCTTGTAATGGTCTGTATTTTCAGATACTTACATTTTTCTGAACTAAGAAATCGTTATTAGTTTTTATACCAAAAGGGATGAGAATACCATAGGTAATGTAATGGCAAAGCCTACATACATCTACCGTTTCTTAAACAATTCTATCGCTTAAGACTGTTATATTCTTCTATTCCCATTGTAAATATAGGGAAATAAAAACTAAAACTATTTATGCGCATGTTTTGTTAGATTTACGTGAAATAAAGAGCAGAATATTTTCGGAATTGTTTGTCACAGGAGTGGGTAGAGAAGCCATGTGAGTTGGAATTTTTTCAATACCGTCTTATATCTGGAACTAAACGACTGTTTCGACATCTAAAGATATTTCTTACTTTATTATAGCTATCTAAGCGACTGAAGAAGTAAAACCCTGCATAAGGTAAAAATTCAACTGCCAAGAGCAGCCTAAACAGCTGTCTGTAGGTCAATGTTCGCCTAGGATGATGTCTTTCTCCAGAAAGTTTAACTGGCTTGTGAAGCGTTGCGTCTTCTGGAAGTGATTTCTAATTTTAAACGACCTAAAGACAAAGGTGCTCTGTTTTATGCTCCAATTCTGTTTGACAGAGATATCGCACAAACAGTGATCCGGATACAAAACACGCTTTATTTCTGACTTACCTCCCTGGTACTGAAATATAAATTACTACTGCAAACAAAGGAGATGCAACAGAAAGGAAAGTAAGCTTCGTTTGGCATTTTCACATTTGACACAATGAGATCTGACAAATTTATGCTCGATTCTATAGTTGAGCGGCCGGGGTTTTGCATTGTCAACCCAGAAGTCGTCTGTTTGATCACCGGTTGGGAACGGGGAATTTTTCATTTAATTAAACCATTCCTTATCCCTCATGGAGACTAGAAATGCAAATAGGAATGTGTTTTTAATAACCATCAGTTAAAACCAAAAGAAAAAACCAGGGAGCCAACGAGTTAGTTGTTTCTAAATTGGAAGTCTGAACATGAAAAAAAGCCAGAGCAGGTATTATGATTATGATTATTATCGTCGTCTTCGTCGTTATCATCATCATCATCATCATCATCATCATCATCATCATCATCATCATCATCATCATCATCATCATCATCATCATCATCATCATCATCATCATCATCATCATCATCATCATCATCATCATCATCATCATCATCATCGCCATCGTCGTCGTCGTCATCCTCATCGTCATCATCAACATCATCATTATTATTATTTTTATCTTCATCTTCATTCTCGTCACTTACCTGCGTTATTTAGAGCAATTTATTTTACTGCAACCCCATCATTTGAAGTCCTTAAACCTTAGGAAAAATACAAGAATAAACCAGGTTGAAAAATTCAATGCCATAGCCGGATTTTAAACACGGTACTTTATAATAATGTTCACTGTTTTCTCTGAGCTAATATGGCAACATACCGACAGGATATTAAGTAGCCCATAGAGAAGAAATTTATAAATTCATTTTCAGGTATCATATCCAAAGGGCTACTCACAGTATCGTAAGTACTTCAAATAGACTTTATAGATTTTTGCTGTTAATTTAATCTAAGTTATCTCACAATTGCTTTGAGAACTTTTGGCATTATCAAAATAATTGGTGGGTGCAATTAGAAATCTAGGAGTCTTGCCAGCTTTGCCATCACAGCTCAACAGGTTAAAGCATCGCCTTGGTAAATAGAATTTTCATGGTTCAAATCCTGGCCATTGCATTCATTTTTTAGTATGATTATACAATTCCAACCATAGGCTAGTCATGTAATCTGTCAAAGAACAATTAAGTCAAAGAAGAATGTTAAGAAAAGTACCTGCATATATGTATACTCGCAGAAGGTATGTGCAGCATAAATTAGAAAAGAGCCCTCGCAGAAGAAAATATAAAATTTACCAATTCATTTTAACATCGCTCATGCTGAGCAAGACTTTCAACAGTTTCTTACAACTAGAACAAATCTTTATATGGAAAATGCTCAATATTTTCTCTAAAAATTATCTAGACATAATTATTTGAAAATAAATTAATTTTTAAAAATATTAAATGAAGTCATTTTCTTTAATATGATATTACTGGAACACTGGAAATCCAAAACAGACACACGACAAATTTAATAAATTTTACACCAACAAAATATACCCAATGAAATAATATTTTGTAGCATTGGTCCTTTATACCTTGAACATATTTTTGTTCACTCTTATATTTTTGAAAACAGAAACAATGACTCAACCTGCATAACTACCTAGGGACATAATCAACTAAGTGTTGGTTTTGTATAATGCATGAAATCAAATTTGGCACTATCGATCAATATCATTTCTAGATATATACATTATGTTTTGAGGAGTGTCGCGTTCTAAACAGAAATTTGAAGTCAGGGTTTGACGGAATTATATATTTTTATTTCCTTAAAAAGTCCGTATGCTTATCTCTGTGTATTTGTGTGTATGTGAAAGCATAATTCAGAAAGCGAAAGGCGATCAGAAACAAGACTAGGTATTTAAGTTCATCATCCTTCGATAGGGCAATACGAAGGATTTCAAATAATTTGGTACATACCAAACATTTATATTAGCTAAATATGAAAAAAAAAAAATATAACAGTTTCGGTAAAATTAGTTTTATTGAAATTAAAATTTATCTCTACCTTAAATGTACTTAGAATTTTCACTGTAGTCCATCTCAATAGGTACAAAACATGTAGGTATTGGTACACAAAATATACATATTTCGTTTTACTGCACAAATATTTTTTGGAATTAAAGCTTTTGAAATTTATTTACAGCTCACAAATACACACACACACACACACACACACACACACACACACACACACACACACACACACACACACACACACACACAGACAGACAGGCACGCGCACCAGCTCGGAAGTAAAGCTTCCACTAAACTTATTTATTTTGTTTAGAAATTTCATTATGAGCGAAATCTTTATTCGAATTTCGGAATGGAACACATTATTTCTGTTCCCTACTACAGATATGGCAAGAAAGGTAAAATGGTAAATTAAAAAGCTTTATGAAATAAATTGACCCTACTCTGTTTAAATACATAAGTAGAGAGCTCTCGAAGCAATTTTTGACTGTTGAGAGCCTCGAGTGGTTGTCAAAACTACACCATACGCAAAAATGAAAACGGTGTCTTTTGTCCTCGAGAGCAGAGACGTCATTTTCATTAAGAGAAACATTTTCGCTCGATGAACTGTAGTCTGTTGAACGAACGACAGTTTGTGCACAATTAATTAATGTGATGGAAGGACATCTTGTGGTAGTCATTAACGCAGGGCGTTGCTCCAGACCTCGAGTATTCGCTCTCAAGCATGGGCACACAATGGGCTTTCGAGAGGTTGGCTTTAGAATACCGCTGTATGGAGGGGCCTTGGCCTTTCCGAATGATTAGTTTAGGTTGTCGTTATGAGTCCTTTCTACACGATCTGAGTAAGGTCAAGGCCTTTCCAAATTTAATATGCGCAATTTATTTACAAATTCCGCGTATAATGGTGTCTAGTGGAAATTTTGCAGTCTACTAAAAAAACATACATCGTGATTTTGTCTGATAGCTACATTTTAAGATCCTCTAAATAACAAAAAAAAAAAAAAACACATTTTAAAAGTTATATATAATTTTAATTATATTTATTTATTTAAATACTTTATATTAGAATATAACACTAAAGCTATTACAGCTTTACTCGTACTTCCATCCCTTCCAGTTCTTGCTGGAGCTATTACCTTACTTTTAACTAACCGAAATCTTAATACACCTTTCTGTGTGTGTATGTCTGTTTCCGCTTGTTTGTCTGACAGTGAATGGCAATAAATAAAAACAACGTTGGTTAAATGGCAAACTTGGTTTTAAATTCAGGAGCTTCCAAGTATACGACATAAAATGTGTAGGGAATATTCCACCATCCTAGATTCATTTAATAAGACAGCCACTCATTTTTTTTATTTCTGTATGGTAATATTTTGTCTACCTCACATAGTCTATCAATTCATTAAAAATGTTATTTTCTTTGAGTACAAAAATTATATTAAATATTTTTGTGGTGCTTACTACTTCGAAATATTATTTTTGGGATTCATTTAAATTTCAAATACGTCAGAATTTTTAAATGTTAAGACATTATTCGGTTTTTTCTAACCGAGTGGTTAAAGAAACAGCATGTAGTTACAATTCCATACATAGTGATCCGCTTTTTAAATATGTGATTGCTCCTTTAGTATTCATGTAGAAATGGTGTTGTGACCCTTCATTAAAGGGGTGCGGATGCTGTGGACCTGTAACATTCCTTTAGTAGTATATATGAGGATTGCAGCTCAGTCTAAATATTTTTTGCATTTCTTCTATCTCCTACTTACTAGATTGGAACACTGGAAGAATAACTGAACTGAAAAGTCTCTCGCCTTTGGTAGGAATATTTCGTGGCCTGACACCACGGCAGCCACCTTCCAATCCACTGAACCATGAGCAGCATTCCTTCCGAAGTACTTCCGCAAATAAGAGTTCATAGTCCCTCCCGTCAGGGAGTAGTTTGAATTGCGTTGGACTCGACAGGGCAGTGATACCTGATTGGGTACATGTGGGTGGTAATACCGGTCAAATTAAAAAAGGAGGGCTTGTGAGACAACTCAAAGTCCTCCGGCACTAACCCAGCTAAGCTGCTTAACTAAGGTGGTGGCCAACCTGTCAATACCCAATCTCCTTCCAAAACTGATACTTTAGCCTATTGCGATCTTACAATGCCTGAAATAAATGTGTAACGATTAGAAAAAGGTTGATAGGAGCTTTCATGGAAATAAAATTGTAAAATAATGAATTAAAAAGTAATGTGAATTCAGCCATCAACTTTGTTAGTTCTATATCTCTAGTCATTTTTCTCCTAGTCAAACAAATCGCATAGCTATCTACGTGTTAGTGGTATAACTATCATTTTAGTCCACTGTATTATTTTTATACCTGTAATGAAATGTAAAATATATAATTATTAGTAAGATTAACAAGACAAATATGCTTATGTAAGATTAGTTTCAAAAGAGTGAGAAATTAAATTATTTTAATGCAACACAGCAGATTATTTAGTATTTTATAGCCAGTAACTTTTTTTTCAAAATTCGATCCATACAACGTGAAAGTTAAAATCAGCCAGTTTTCAAATGTGTCTTTCACAGGATTCTTCGATTTAGGAAGTTCGCTAAGAGATCAACATTGCTTTGTTAAATTTGCGATCGTCAATTGCCTTCGAGTTAAATTACATATAACAAATTTGAGCATTACATTCATATCATTAATTATTTGATAGTTAGGTCAGTGTGTTTTAGATCATGGGACGTCCAGATTCGAGGAACTAGAATGACAATGAAGGAAATAAATAAATTGAACTAATAATTTAATAATATTAATAATATAATTATTAATAAGATGACAAGATGATGTTAACCCGTGACATTATAACAGCTGAAAAAAGATTTAATTATTAAAAGAAACTACAGGGAAAGTTTGTCTTCAGATATATTTCAGAAAGCTGAATATATTTCGTGAAATAAACAAGCACAAAATACTTGGAAACCAAATATAGAAAAATTAAACGAGTTTCACAATTTAAATATATTGGGAAAATGATTCAGAGAAATTAAATCGAAACTAAAGCATACAAAAGCGATTGCCAAAAAATGGGAATAGCATTTCGGATTACTCAGAGCATATTTAATGAAAGAGTGCATGTCTAAATATACAAAATTAAGTCACTATAACACTGTAAAAAGCAGAGTGCTTCTGTTGAAACATTAACAGAAAATCAGATATCCAAAAAATATTGGAAAATATGAACGTAAAATGAAAATAAAAATATTAGATCGATAGGACGTAGGTGAAGAATACACACTAACATGTAAAAAGTAAATTAAAAAATATACGAAGGAATTATGAAACGAAGGTTAAAATTTTATGCACATATTAAAGATTAAATTAGGCTCTCAAAACAAATTATGGAATTTTACAAAAGTAGAATAACAGCACAAATAAACGCTGTGAAATGGTTTGGAGAAGTAAAAAGTGATTTAAAATTGGCAGGAATCACTCAAGACGATATCCTAAACAGGGACATCTTTAGAATAAAGTTGCATAAGTGCCAAGTTGTCCAAGAGGACAAGTCAAAGAAAAGGACTGGACGAAACGAGAGAAAGAAAACCCAGAACTAAAGCATGAGAGAACTTTTGAGTTCATTTAAGAGCTGTGACACTTCTCTGAGTACTTTGCGTGGTCCTACGTGAGCTCATTCCAATACAAAATTAATAATAATAGTAATATGACCTCCCATTTGGGAGATGTTTAAGTAACACAAATAGCAAGGAATATCTTGAAAATTATTAATTTCACAAAAAAGTTTTACATAAAATGGTGCTTTAATGAAATCATAAATTTTCCTGCGGCAAGATTTCTCTATTTTCTATGGTTTACTACTTCCCAATTCAAAAATCTTAAGACTCAAAGGCACTTCAGAGTACATCTCTAAAAATTCAAGGTGTATATTTCATTTTTCATGAAAATATGTCAAAGTATGTTGTGCTAATCAAAATTGTTATACACGTATTTAAGAGAATCAAATTTTACGAAGTATTTTCATACAGAGGGTGACCTGGAGTAGGCGAGATTTTCTTTAAAAACATCGTGTGACATCTTTTTAAGGGCACGGGAGGTCGATAGTTTTCAAAAAATCCATATTTTGTTTTTAATGTTAAAAATTATATAATTCTTCAGCTTTAAAATGATATATATATATATATAACATAGGTTGTCAGCTTGTATTAAAGTCCTTTAATTCGTCAATTTAAACATGGCGGCGTAATGATACGCCCACTTCCTGAGGGTGGTGCTTAATCTTTGATCGTGATTTCCCAAAACCTTGATTTTTCATACTTTAGGTGCATGTTTCTCAAAAACAATAAAATATATTGACACAAAATTTGTAGTGGTTATTTGTCAATGTTCCTTGAACACATTCGGCTAACATTTATATTCATGTGATTTATAAAATGGATGAAAACATATATTCAGTCCTTGAAAATATTAACTTTTTTTACTCAAAACTACTTAATTTTTCATGTGCATAGTATAAACTAAATGTGATTTTCATTTAGCCGATATTATAAAACTGTATATTAGGTTAATTAGGATAAAACCTGGTGAATGTAGCTTTAAATTCCTACAACTAAAGTGCATCTGAAATATAGGTGCAATATTGTTTTCAGGAGACACGGTGTGAATTATGCCCCTTTTGCATGGACCCATGTAAACGTAATTTAAATATTATGAATTATGTAAATGCACACAAAATTATACAGTAATCATACCGAATTCAATTTCTGATAATCTTTAGTTTTCTATACATTCAAATTTGAATATTGGTAAAAATTAGCCTTCTCTGGGTAACAATAACCTCCCAGTGCCCTTGAGACGCTGAATTTACAAGTCAAGTTTGGTATTTATTCGAATTTCATTTTAAATGTACACTATTCACAGACAAACTCAAATATTTATCCTTTTATTCTAATACAGTAAATCTCAAAACGTCTATTTCCAGTGAAAACTGGATATCAAATGTTAGAAGGTGTACCTATCCTATTATGCATATGCAGATAAAACAAACATCATGGTTAATGCAATAAGTTAATAGAAAATAGGCTATGTAATAATAAATAATTTTAAGTGCTCTACAGAATTATGCAATATTAAATGCCAATAAAAGCAATTGCTAGGAAAGAGCATTTGCAAAGGGAAAATGCAACCTGAGTAATGTATTGGGGACAAGAGAAAGCACTCACATGGGATACACTGAACTCCAATCTCCGTCCCAGGTTATTTACAAAAGATCCACCGACAAACCATAAACATATCACTTCTTTGTTAATTGGAGGACGTGCCCGAACCAAAAAAGTGGGAATTAGCTCCATGTAAAAGCTTCGTGTTATATCTACAATCAGGAAGGGCTTTTGCTGTAGAAAATGTTCCCAACTAAATGGAGGCGTCGACCAATTCTCATCTCGTCCAACAGAATTAAAATATTTGAAATGCAAACAACGAATAAAAGCGGGATTCCACATCACGTAATAATGCTATGAATTAATAGCTTAATAGCAGGTGGAACATACACTTGGCACGTTGACCTTTAGATTTTTTTTGAGCCTCTGGCCCTTAGGGAACGATTCTCAGAAACGCGGTTCCTAGGAATTCCATTTTGAAGCTCCATTATTTTGAGCTGTTCGAATTAGTTATGAAAAGTTACAAATTGTTACTTGCAACATTTCTAGGGATAAAATATATAAAGTACATTACTGTATAAAACATTTTGGCTGCAAATTTGTGTGTATCCAGTAATTAGACAACGGTGAGCACCTTAAGAGCAATTTTTAGAAATGTCATTGAAATATATTTATATTAGCAGTACCAAGGATGGGATTTGGCACTGCGGCCACTTTTGATCGATTGTACAGCCACGCTGCTCGAACGGTTACCATGGATTTATCTTTGGTAATAGATACTCCTCAGATACCACAATGATTACTCCACGTGGAGTGAATATCTATCTGTCATTTGTGATTCCTGCGAATTCCATTGGCTGAAGTGATGCGTTCATTGGTGCTTAGCACATGGCCTGGATGCGCGGCAGTTTCCCTCTCACTCTTACAAGAATAGTCAGTGTGTTATCTGAGAGGTCTCTATTAACAAAGATAAAGTCATGGTAACAGTTCGCGCAGCGTGGCTATACCTATACCCCAAATGGGGTATCACCAGGAGGAAGGTTGAGGCGAGAGAAAGAGAGCGGCCGTCCCAAAAGCCATGACAGTGCAGAGGGCAGGGTCTCTACAGTTTACTGTTCGTCAACGCAAAGAAAATCCCTGACAGGAATGTGGCACCCTTACACAATGCGACAAGTTCAGTGAATACGTGTGAGAGAGAGCGCATGCTACACAAGGAGTAGAGCCGTTAAAAGAAAAACAAGCGCCTTACTCACCCAGTAAACTAAAACCGAGAAGATTTATTCACAAAATTAGAAGGAATCAGAACGTTTTTAAATGGGCTGTAACTGAACTGACACAGTGTCATAAACCACTATAGGCAAGGTATCGAAATAGTGTCTAACTCCCCTTGTGCTTCATTCCTCTGGGACTTTCTTTGCTGTGGAAAACTCTACTTAGATGGAAACCTATTCCGGTAGGCCAGGACAACGGACATTTCCCCCTACCGGTGTTTTGAAGCGGTCCCAGAGGTTGGTAAGGAGACCGTCAACTGACTTACCCGAGGAGGAAGTGTTCACTTAAAACATATGAACCGCCGAGACACCCATCGACACTTTTCCGCTGAAAAAGACCACTAGATGACAGATGATGTGAAATGATAATAGAGATGTAATGGAGGGACATGAAATTCCGGTAATTAACATACGCAGCATTCGCCTTGCGACCCGGGATAAACCTCCCAAAGACCCCGTGGTTCAGGTAGGTCGGCCACGGGAATCAAAACCAAACCTGCTGATTGCGGACCAGACGAAACCGCCTGATCTATCCCACTCGGTAAGATATTTATAAAACATTTATATACTATTTAAACGATTTATTTTGCCAAAACAATATATTCGGGGTTTACATTAAACATAGGAAGTCTGCATTCCACCCAAAAGTTCGATATTCTGACATCAACGCGAAAATACGCTTTCAGACCTTTGGATTAGAAGAAAAGCATAACTGTAAAAGTAAGAAGTAGGCCAAATATTGAAATTTGGATTTAACAAACTGGAGTATCAATTATGCGAAAGGTGTTATTTGCAGAAAAAGTAACGCACACACATGGTGTATTTCATGCAAACATCTTAAACATATATTATTTGAAAGTAAGAATCTCACTAACCAAAATACAAATATCTCATTAAAACATACAACTTCTGAGGCGCTAACCACATGTATTCTCTCCTGATGGTTGAGGTTTCAATTTATATTTTTAAAGTGTTAAGTAATTGCTCTTTTTTTCTGATCAAGCAAAGTGCATATTATTTCAAAGTAAACCGAAGGAATGAAATAAAATGGGATTTAAGTGTCATAATCATGAATTTTAGGAAACTGAGTTTAAAGTATACTATGCAATTAATGGTAATAATTTCGGTGATAATCTGTTCTATATGAAAGATAAGCATCGTATATAATTAGTGTCATAAGGAACTTAACATTATACGGTAACAGTATGAAAAGCTTACTGTAAATAGAAATTCAATGAAAGTTCCAAGGCTCAGGACTCAGTGAAAAGGTTAGTAAAGACAAGCGGCGAGTGAAAGAAAAAAGGTTTTTTGTTCATAGAGTAAACGTTCATTCTGTAATGCCTTTGAAAACCTGTGTGTGGTCATTGTTTGTCAGGTACTGCATAATTTCAGTCAAATCCTTCTACTTTTCTTCAGAAATGTGGCTTGTAGCATCCACGGCAGCACCACAATGTTTACCGTTTTCATTTTTCTTTTGTCTGGATTTAATATAATTTAAGTATGTCTTGCAAATATAACAACAATAAACAGGTCTGCCAGGTATGGTATGACCTAGCGATCAGTAATGAGACTTACTTCCGACGATGGGCGACGTTTTGCAGGAATATGTTTATTATTCGAATTTATGTATTCATTAGCACCACTTTTCAGTTGTTTTCTCCATTATTTCGTTGTTTATTTCCACTTCATCTTACAAAAACCTGCTGGTTCTGCCATTTTATGTAACAGTTAATAAGCACAGGGAACATAGAGCCCTTATGTTAGCAGCAATTAAATCGCTTGTCATCTGTCGATTGCTTTTGCTACTACGCAATCATTTGTATTTATAGCTGTTTATACATTATCTACGTGGGCTGTTCAATAAAGAATGATCATAATTTTTACGGTCATAGTTTTTCGCACTAAAATTAAATCTTATTATATTTTGTTAGCTTAATGTGAAACAGACACGCACGTAGTAGTTTTATTTTTGGTACTCCTGGTTGCTGCCTGTGAGTACTAGGCATATTCACACATGTTCAGTATCGCCTACCGCTGCAATGGAGGTAACATGTAGTTAAAGTTGATGGTAGTGGAAGATCCGGAGTTTCTTCTAAACGTAATCACTGCTGATGAAATTGGGCTACATCAATTTGATCCTGAGAGCAAACAGCAAAGCTTAGTGTGGAAACCTCCTTCATCACCAACCCCGCAAAAAGCAGAAATGGTTGCTTCTGCTGGGAAAGTTATGGTCATCTCATTCGTTTATATTCATGGAATGTTTTATCAGCATGTTGTACCTGCACACACATCAGTAACAGGATAATATTATTGAGATGTCCTGACAACATTGCAAGTCCTTATCTGGCGCAAAAGACCACATTGCCATGAAGCAGGCTGGATGCTGCACCACGATAATACGTGGCTGCATATTGCCAATGTTGTTGCTGACTATCATGCAAAAATCAACGTGAAGTGCATTTTTCACCCTCTCTATAGTCCGAATTTAGCGCCATGTGATCTTTTTCTATTCGCTAACTTGAAGAAACGCCTTCGTGGGAGACGTTATCCATCATCAGAAGCAGTAGTGAAGGCTGCGGAGGCGATTTTGAAGGATCTGTCATGGTTTCCAGTATGACTTTGAAGACTGGCAGAAACGCTGGGACAAGTGAATCGCATTCAGGGGAGACCATTTTGAGGAAAATCAAAATTATGAGGATGAGTAAAGGTAGATTGTAAAAAAAAAAAAAAAAAAAAAAAAAAAAAAAAAAAAATGTTTTCATTCTTTATGGAATAGCTTTCGTACATTGTAGATACCATTCCCCCCAAAATTAATTCCTTGTTATGGCACTTAAAGCCTGTTTTTTCAAGTCGTCAATTCATAATTAATCCTATTTTAAAAAATCTGGCAGACGGCTTAGCCTGCCTTATTCCTCTTATACCTCCAAAAGGAAGTGTAAGCGTGCAATGCCTTTTCTCCACTTAGAAAGAATTAGTTTCTGTAGGGTGACAATAAAATTAATGAGCGCAACAATTAATATATTGTGTTTGTTTGTTTCAGGTGAGATGTTTCAGACGTCTACAAATTAATCTAGCCTTTATCGAAGTAAGTACATAATCCTGTTTCAAGCATGTAAGAAGAAGTAGCTATTATTCCTCTGACAACTGAAGAAGGGACATTGTTCCTTTCCATGCATTCGCAAAGTCTCGGTTCCATTGACTAAATTTAAAGAAGCATATAATAAGAAATCTAGAGACGCTTTGTTGCTAACTTTAAAACAAGTGCAGCAAAGACATACGACGAAGTTTCAGCAAATCTCCTGACTTACTGCTGGGGGCTTATGATTAAGGGTGTATGTCACATAACTAGTTTCGCCAAGATACAGAGAGAGCTTTTTCTCTGAAAATGAATACACTGCGCTCAACTAAAGCAACACAAAGGAAAATAAAATGGTACAAACGGAGTCTGTCAGCCCAGAAGGAAGATTGTGTGATAACATAAGACGTAGATTAGAATTTCTCAGTTTAAGTTAGTTTGTTATTATTGTGAATATTTATACAACAGCTTTTCATTTTCTCTCCGATTATCTACGGCAGGAGCAGACACTATTATTTTGGAAGTGGGAATTCCAAATTTTGCATGTTTTTGGACATTAAAGCTAAAGATGGCAGTGGGCATTACACATAGAGTTAGATTTCAGTACACAATTCCCTCAAATATATATTGTGACTTTGTGAGTTCGTAAAATTAAAAGTCTATTTGCAGAAATTAAAAATGTTCTTTATTTCCGTAGAAACACACTTTGGTCAACCCTTATGGTATCAGAATTACGTAACATACGGAAATACAATTGACAAGGTCGTTGACCACAAAAAAGAGTTCACATTCAAAACACAGCTGTACACGGACGATTCTCAAGTTCCAATTCGACTCGCTCTCTCTGGCGATTCGCGGCTTCTTTTATAGCTCCCATTCACTGTTCGAAAAGTTTGTGAAATGTTCTGTGACAAACAAGAAATGAAACTTTCCAGTTATCTAATCTTATCTGTTTGGGCAAGCCTTTTATCTCCGCGTTGCACTACCTGTCCCTTTGTACCCCCGGCCACAACAATGCTCGTGACAGTATTATGAGAATATAGCGAATTATATAGAAAGGTTATTGAAATTCTCTTTTCGGAAAGTCTGGAGACAAAAAATCAGGGAGAGAGATAAAGCAGTATATTTGAAATTTAAGTTCCTTTACTAGTGATGATCCTTTGAGTATAAAGAGTATTATAGAAAAAAGACGAGAAGTCAACACAGAAACTTACGTAGCATTTGTAAACTTCGAAAAGGCATTTGATTTTAAAATTATAGAAAGATTATGGGACTTAATGAATGAAAGGAAATATTCCCCTCCTATAATATAAGTAATTAGAACTTTATATTAAGATAGACAAAGTATTATAAAAACAGACACGTTTAAAACTAAATAAAACAAATCAAGGAAGTTACCAGGAAGTTACCGAGCTGTCCCAAAAGAGCTCCCTGCGCCTCCATGGTGTTTTGCATAGGGCAAGACCTAGAGACTAACAAGCACCCCCCTCTGGCCCCATGGACTCAAGACGGGATGGATGTGGATACGCCACTTACGCGCGCCAACCCCAAAGAGTAAGGCTACCGATTAACCTCGGTGAGGCCACCTGGTGATCTAGCACACCTTCTACTAGATATGCTGGCTAGTACGCGGGAATATATGGCTTCCCTCAACCCCGTCCGGAGAAGTACCCGATCTCACACGGCTATCGGGAACCACTGCCCCCTCGAGTCCAACCCAATCCGAACAACTCCCTATCAGGGAGGGGCTCGAATGTTCGGCCGGAGGTTCCTCTAGTAACGTCAGATGTACCACGAGTGCTAGGGGTCCGCAGAGCCCGCACCACGGCAGCTAAAGGGACGGATCCCCTCCCCTACGGGAACATATATGACTTGTTTAAGAATTGTAAAAAGGTGAGCGAAGGAATACAACTGAAGAGAAATAAATACTTAAATGTACTTATGACGTTGACATTGCAATAATATGGGAAAATGAAGAGAGTCTCCAACATGTGTACAAAATGTATCTATTGGGAAATGAATATAATTTAAGAATATCCACAAAGGTAACAAAATAATGGAACATCGAAGAAAATATTCGCTAAGAACAAATATATGCATTGAAAATAAATACCTGGAACATCTCTCGCTTTTAACTATTTGGATTGTGAATTAAGCTTTGACTTAGACAAAGATATAGAAAACAAGTTTCAGCAAATATCCGGAACCATAGCCAGAACTTTACAAAATAAAACAAGGAAAGAAACGAAATTGAAATTTTATAAAATAATGGCATTTCGAGTGCTCATGTAGGAAGTGAGTTCTGTATTAAAAGATAGGGACAAAATTAAGCTACAGGTAGCAGAAATGAGACTGTGAAGAAGAGTTAAAGAATGCACCACAAGACACTTAATAAGGAATTAGGCATATACAAATTAAAGCTAAAACAGATGAGAACAAACAGAATTGGAAAGGACATATGAATAAAATGAGTGAAAAAAATAATATCAGTTGTAATAAGATGCAACCTTCGTGGAAGAAAAGATAGGATGCCCTAGAAGAAGGTGGGAGTAGGTGTCGGAATGTGTAGACGGAACAGGAACAAATGCCTAGTACCTGATGGGAAGAAGAAGTTAAATTTTTATTTATGGATTCTTTTTAACTAGTGTAGTTCTCAGAGTTCCATTCATATTTACCATGAAAGACCATTCAATTTTGTTCAGAGACTCTTTAACAGGATTGAGATTCTTTTTAGTGCCGTAAATCCACAAGGTACCCCGGCTTTACTTCCCTTCCGAAGAAAGCTATACTAAGGACTTTTGCGCCCGAAATATCTTTCGCTCTCCGCCGGGCTTGAACCTACGAACTTGGAAACCAGAGACGGAGTATTATTAAGATTATAGGGTTAGTTGTCATTATTGTTACGAGGAGAAAATGTTTTATACAGATAAAAGTTGGGAAAATTTAAATTTCATCTAGTTCCTTGCCTAATATTTACTCGAGTACAGTTAAGATTTTTCTGACTCTTTGTGACGTCAGATTTATTGCGTATGAAATAAAAAGGATTTTCTGACGATTCATAACTCTAAGCACGTTACAGAAATAACCTGAAAATGACATGCTCAATCTTTTCATTGCTATTTTAAAACTGAAAATTTGCAATTTATGGTTTAAAAAATTATGTAGTGCTGCCCTCTTTTGAAACGGCCCGTATTTGTTTGCCTCTCATTAGTAACGTGAAAAGAAATGGTGCATTTTCCCTATTCATTTAAACCTCAAGATGGTTTAAAATAAAACAAAACCTTTCGCTTTCATATAGAAACGGCCGCTGTGAGTGAAAGTCATTTTATTTTCATCCCTTGACGTTACATAAAGGATGCCATGCTTTTTCTCCCCAATTTCTCAAGTAATGCTTTTCAAGTCCTGCTCAGAGAACAGCCATTTTTGTGCGAAAAGTTCCCGAGAGCCAGACTTCACACGTCAGTTGCATATAATGGCAACATTCAGAAGACGACGACGCACTCTCGTGGCAAGAAAAACATGCGAAGGAAAAAAAAAGAAAAGAAAAGAGATACGTCACGCGAAATGTCCCACCTTCTTTGTGACACATAGCCCTGCGACCATTTGGTTCGATTCTACCTTTGACATCGCTGACAGCGACGAGGAAGCCAAAAATACGTTTGTTGAAGTTAAAACGAACAGGACTAAAGTTAACGTTTCAGCGCTTTACTACCAGTAACGTGAAACTGAAACGTTTTATCTCCAAATATGTACTCATCTATAGAAGTTCATTACTGAATAGAGACAACACATGTGATGGAAAGTGAGGAAAGGATTTTATAACCGCTATGTGTAGCATATTTCATATTTATTACCAATTCATATATGCATCATGTACATGATTTGTATAAAATGTTCATTAATCTGCTGCATCTTAACCTCGATAAATAAGTAAATGTTTTTGTGTGGATTGTACTATAGGCAGAAAATGTTTTTAACCCAAATTCGATGTGTGTTTGCCATGAAAATCACTCGCTTTCAAAAACTTTATAGAAAGTATTAAGAAGCTGCAGTCTGTAAAATTGAAAGGATGGAGTATTTTGTGGTGGGAAATCGCACCAAACTTTTCTTTAACCGGAAATATATCAATTTTTGAAGCTTCATATACAATTTATCAATATTTTTCAGAAAACAATTATGAAAATGAAGGGCCTTCAAAAGCTTATATCCAGAAATTAAACCAATATACTCATTGTTTAACTTTCCAATTACTCAAAATTATATTATCTTATCCAAAATCATAGGACTATTGGACACTATAGCAACAAATAACAATTATACTTGCTATCAAAATATTGTATGTATTCCTTGACGTAGCGCATTGATGACTGCACGGTAACACTCGAAGCTCGTATTTGGGAGGTGCCGGATTCGACCTCTAGCGGGTACCAGCTCTGACTATAGGTTTCCCCATGGTATTCCCTAACGAGCCAAGCGAATACTGGAACAGTATTTTCTGCACGGCTATTCTCCGGCTATGCCTTGGCTCCGTGCCACAGAAAGCGGCCTGGGTTCGATCCCACCCCTTGGAGGCGAGGATTTTAAGTCCCGGGCATAGAGTCACTGCCCACTCAGCATCGTGCGGAATTGAGGAGCTTACAATAGGTAAGCGACCCAGGTCATGAAACCAAATATGCGGCTGTGGGTGTTGAGATGCTGAACATATCTCCTCCCCGTATCGGTTGGATGATCGCCCACCTCTACCTTACGATTGTGGGAGTGATATTGGACGTCAGATTTGCAAGTCCTGGTCCGATATGTACTGTAGCGCCACGGGGGTTTAATATATGATGACTCTGGGACTGCATGTCCCTCTACGTTGGGCAGATGGAGCTGAAGCTTGCAATTTTAATATATCGGCTCCACCAGAGTGTGGCCGTTCGAGCTTCTACCGCGTATCGAGTTTTCCCCGCTTCCTCTTTAGGTTTGGGTGCCTAGGACGGTCAGTAAATACTAGGAAATTCAGCGCGTACTGGCACTTTATTCGTTCCTGTAGCGCATAGTCTTATGGAGTATCTTCACCTCCACTGTCCCTTTCGGAGGTGTACGCACAAAAGATTCAATTGCTACTCAGGTGTTACGTGTCCCTCCCTTACCTAATCTACCTACCCATCTAACTAAAACTTGTAAATCATTGCAAAAAATTTTACTTCATATTCAACCTTGATTTACAATTTGTACTTGAGACAATATTGCACACTCAGAAAAATACCACTGATATACTAAGACTACTCTCAGTTTAACTGCTGAATCAACTCATAATTGAATTACACTTAGCACTGTTAAACTGAACTCTCAGTGCCAGCTTTCTATTGAAAAACTGACCAATCTCAACGCAGTGCTACTCCACGCTTAAGAATGCGACTCATCTCATCTCGACTTGAATCAACTCAACCAGCTATCGAGTCTCCCCGGCCCTTGTCAGTCACTTTCTTATGGTCAGAGTACAACGAGAATTTTCTGAAATTGAAACCTTGAACTGGGAAATAATCAGATCACTGCGACAGAACAGGCATTAGCCGCGCCCAGGTCCAATAGTCAGGGGCAAAACTTCAACATTTGGACAGACAACTTTATCTCGGGATGATAAAATTAATTTGTTTGGTTTTTATGGGAACAATATAATTGTTAGCTTTTTCAACTATTTCCTCCACAATTTACACAAATACTGTAACAAATGTCATTTTAACTGGCTAATAAGTTGTTAAAAAGCTCACCATTTGTATTTTTGCAGTGATGATTTCGAAATATGAATTCTTATTGAATATTTTTAATCAGTGCTATGCTATACTTCTGATTTCTTTCCTAGCTTTTTTTTCAACTCTTTCGTAGTAGCAGACATAGTAACAATGGCTTTAGATTTCAATGATTAATATGAAAGAAACAAAACTGATGCAGCTAAATTCTTTACCCCACATGAGCCTTCTTGGTAAAAATCGATGTATCTGAACAACTAATAAAATATAAACCATTATTATATTATAATTTATTTAATTCTGAATTAATTGTATTTAATTTTATATGACTGGTAAACTATAAGACACAAGAAAGTTTCATACAAAATAATTGTAATTCAGTTTAAGAACACATGCAATAATTATTTCTACGGTATAACAACCTTCCGAATTTTCGTTATTATATTTTTGATTTCCTCTGGTAGACAGTCATAGATTTTATACAATCCTCGCCCCGTCAGGATTTAGTAGCAGAAATACACTTAACAATGGCACAACATTTTAACTTTAATTTCGGTACTTTGCACTAAAGCAGCTGAATACTGCTGGACTTGAAAGTAAAATAAATAAAAGGTATGTGTGTCTCATTGACATTACTTTCTCTATCTATAACTCTACAAGCAATTCTTACAAACATTTGTTCTGCCCATACTAATACCTGTAGAGATGGTTTCACTGGACAATATATATGGGATACGGAGAGTATCATCGCCAACGTTACTTATTTCGGTTCGAATGGATTCCTTGAGAACATCAATTGTCCGGGTCTGTTCTTGTGCACTATATTTTTAGATACCCCTGCAAGAAAAAAAAAAATCCGGTGAGGTTAGGTTAGGGAATCTGTGTGGCCACAGACCTTTTGAGATTATTCGATTATCAAAGAAACTGGTTACAAGTTCCATGTATCATTAGATGTGTGCCACGTTGTTCCATCTTGCTGGAAATAACCTTTTCTCAATTCGATATCATCTCCGTAAAACTTCAGAGAATATGGTGAGACGAGTGCAAACATGTACAGATGCTGTTGGAGGACACTTCCAACATTTTCTCTGAGATGTAAATAGTGTAATGTAGTCTCCCATTTGTGTATTATATTCTCCCAAAGTTGTATATGTGTCGTATTATTGGTTCAAAAGTTAGGCCTACTGTAATGGTTCAGGTTTATATGGATCGACTACACCTTGATTTAGAGGAAAAATTACGGTGCTTCATATAAGGCTGACTCGGTTGGAAACCTTGGAAGACGTTGAACTTATATATAAATTATAACTGAGTTACTAGCATTAACCCATTTCTAATAATGCTTTGATAATGTCCGGAAGTTCCAATATGTGTATTTCCGGTAAAATCCGAATTTCGACTGTTTGGAATGCAATGTTATCTTCCTGGTAAAGCCTAAATTCTTCTTCAACAATAACGTCTGAATAGAAGAATCACGTTTTAAGTAGTTGAAGCTAGTAATATTAATCTTAATAGCATTTGGATAGTGCGAAACTGATAACTAACTCAAACTCACAAAAAACACACTAGAATAGCAGCAGTTTGATGTACACTTGCATAATATTCGTTCAAAATGTCATTTCAAATGCTTATTCTGTTATCTACTTCATGTAAATCAACATATTTGCAAAATGATTGTATTACATACATTATTGTTGGTACATTAGGAATAGGAAAATACATTACCTTTGCTTGGTACAGTTAAATATTTTAAGAACTGACTTTAAAATGACATCTTTTTACATAGCTAGCAGTGAGAAAACGATTAACGACATCGCATTTGAAAGAAATAACTACGTATCTGTGAATTCAAACCAATACCCTGGAGCTAACTCCATATGCCTTACTCATATATATTGTACGGTTGAACAAGATTTACATTTTGTATTTAGTAACATTTCTCTAGTTTTTACGATTTACCTTTAATCAGAAAGCATTCAGAATGAAGAGGACCTCAGGGGATATTCTCAAAAAATTCAAGATATTTACCTTAATTTTTGATAAACGTGTTTTAAACACATACATTTCAACAAAGGACCTTACAGCCATTTCGGAAAAGAATGAATGTTGCCTAAACGTTTTCTTATGTAGATCTGGTGTCAAAACCTTGAGAAACACCGAGATTAAGTACCTGTTAACACATTTACTCAGTTTTCAGTTTTGAGTTACACCGCTCATTGTCATACATACACACAGATCTTTTTTGAGTTTCTCATATTAAGAAGAGAAGAATACGACTTTATAATAATAACTCTTGAACAATGGGTAGAGAAAATCCTTTGAGTTTAGTACATTTAATTTTGTTTTCTCAATGCTTGTCTTTAGCTTTGTTTTAACGAGGGAAACGTTCTACGATCTGGAGATTCACCGAAACACACTGTTTTATCTGTCTCATTTTTTCTTGTCGGCTTAGCCCTATGAAGGGTTTTAATTTATATCCCAAACCGACAGTATAATGCTACGGCACCAGGAATTTTATCGGATCGCCTTGGCTTACCGGAGTTCCCCAGGGTTAACTCACAGCAATGACGGGTGACAAATCTGTGGTGATTACGTCACCAGACCCAGGCAATCTCTATTCGCATCGCTCACTGTTCAAATCTCAAATGTTGCAGAGAAAATCTTTTTCTTCATCGACCGAGATGTGGAAAATGGAAGCGAAAAAGAATGACTCCGATCACGGCGGTGAAACATTAGCAGGCAGTGCTGTTCATCTCTGTCAATCAGGACTGTTAAGTTAGCTGAGGTTAAATGATGGCGTAGCTCACACGTTAGAATTCCACAGGTATCTAGTACATACAGTTCGCATTAAAACTTATTTCTTCTGAACATTTTGTCTTCTAGGTTTTCACACATACAGAAATAGTTTTATGTAAACAAAGAATTTCAGTTGTTTCTATATTAAATAATAATTAACCAATATACACGTACGTATATAGGGTCACAATGTACCTAAATACATTTTGATTGGAAATTAATTGCCATAATAGTTGTTAACTATAAATCCCGGGCCTTAAACTACTTACATGTTGTAGATCGCCATTAAGGTAGTTGTCTCATGTGTTTATGAGAACTCCTAAGTGGTTTCCCGGGAAAAATACGAGTCAGTTGGAGAATTTAATATCATATCGACACGTTGGCCATAGCAGCTCAATGGTTAGAGCGGCTGGACGGAGACCAGAAGATCCATGGTTCAAATCCCGGCTATGGCATTGAATTTTTCAGTCTGACTCTACGTTTCCGTGCTTAATGATTATAAATATAATTATTACACTCTCTTAGCCTTTTGTTTACTCTGTGATACTTCCTGTTAGTATGTCTTATTAACAATGTATGCCAAAGAGACAACCTTCCTGAAACTTTGGATAGTGATATTTGCAAATACTGGAATAGTGGATGTTTCTTTGGGCATATACACATGCCATTTTATTTCTAGAAATATAGCCCATTGTTGCTTAATCGTTTTATAATTTGGAATATCTTTGAAGAAAGATATAGAAGAATTTTACTCCCAGGTTGAAGACTGTTTGGGTACCTTAGGTAAAAATGGTTACATTCTGGTAGCTTGAGATTTGAACGTTAAAATTGGAAATGAAGGGATCACAAATTTACTGGCATCCAATGGAGAACCAACGCTAAGTCAAAATGGAAAGAAATTAAGGGAAGCGTGCTCCATTAATGATTTGAGGATTACTAATTATGTTTTCGAACACAAAGATATCCATGAACATACTTGGAAAAAGCGAAATATGAGATCGATAAAAGACTATATAACAGTTAACAAAACACTGTGGCCCTATATAATGGATACAAGAGTTGGAAGAAGATTGGAGATTAGGACAGACCATAATGCATTATATTAAAAATCAGATTGCCAGGGAGATATATAAAACCTAACAGAAAATTAGGGAGAAAGAAAACCCAAAGTATAATTATTGGAGGTCCACAGTATGCGGAAGCTATATCAATAAAGAATAGATAAATAATTGAAAGGGAGATATCATTATGGTTTCGGAAAGATTAAAAATGTCAATGCATAGCAGAAATAGAAAACTTAGGTACTCGAAAACCAAGGAGCTTAAAAATACGAAATCATAAATTCCAGGAATCAATAAAGTAAAATATAAGGTGTGACTGAATACAAAAAGCAAAACAAAAAACCAAGAGGGAATTGTATAAATAATAAACGTAATGGGGGATAGGTATGTAGACTAAGTAGGAAGGTAAAAGGAGAGAGAGAGACTTGGAACCAGCTTATAAGTCAGTTAGAAAGAGATGTCATGGAATGCCAAATGTCTGGTTTCTAAATCCTATAAAAATTAGGAGATACAAAGGAAGACAAAGCCAAGATTGAAGTAATAAAAGAGGAAGATGGCTTACATACTATGAAGAGCTGCTAGTAAATAAGAGTATCACACAAAATACAGAAACTAAGGAAGCTAATGATTGGAACTCAATAAAAATAAAGAAATTAGATTTAGCACTCAAACAGGCATAAAATATGAAAGCTCCAGGGACAGATGGATTAAATATTGAACTCTGGAAATATGGAAGCAAGGCATTAAAATTAAAATTGTTACATTTGTTGCATGATACATGGAGTGCCGGAAAAATACCGGAAGAATCGTATATGGCAGGAATTATAAATATTTAAAAAAAGGAAACATAAATTGGTGTAAAAATTAGAGTTTTATCCCTTCTACAAAAAGTATACCATAATTTTGAAAATGAAAGTACAACTCACCGCAGGAACATCACTGCGGAAAGAATAGTGTGGTTTCCGCAGAGAAAGTTCATGTATTTACGCCATTTTTACATTAAAACAAATTATGGAAAGAAGAGAGAATTCAATGAGTCATTACAGTTATTGTTTTTGGATTACGAGAAAGGATATGGCCGGGTGAATCGCATCTTTGTACAACAACACTGAAATATAATGAACGTTCCTAGCATCAACTATGAATCCGGAGAAACCCTAAAAATCTATGTGTGAGGAAGAAAATGATTGTAGAACACAGATGCAACTCTCTTAATATACGCACTAATAACTTATAAAATATACAATTTGGATTCTTGAACACTATCCCCAAACATTCTGCCCATTTTCTACTGTAGAACAGTTTTGGCATCACCTTCCTTCTGCCTGTCCAAAGGCACGGAATCCTCTATGCTAAATTTATTTTATTTAAAAATGTTTTTGTAGCCTTTGAAATGTAGTTAAAATGCATAAAAAGTCACCTTTAGTAACCAATTTTTAAGTAAACGACTGCACGTTGATAGAAATGCCACAAAATTATGGACAGCACACTTTAAAACAGATATAAATATTAAACCACCATCTGAACGTCCTTTTGGGACTTTAAACCTTCTCTTTATATTATAATAATATGATGTAGGTGTCCTTATATAACATCTGATTGTCAAGTCACTTTTAATGAGACCAATGGCTCTTTTTCTTCACAATTTCTCAGGTAATGCTTTCAAGTTTTGCTCACAGAACAGCCATTTTTGTACGGAATGTTCCAGAGAGCCAAAGTTCACACGTCAGTTGCATATAATGGCAACATTCAGAGGACGACAGTGACGCATTCTCGTGGCAAGAAAGACGTGCAAAGGGGTTGGAGGCAAGAGTGAGAAAAGAAATACGTCACGCGAAATTTCCCACCTTCTTTGTGACACGTAGCTCCTCGACCACTGAACTACCATCAGAACATTCCTTTGGGCATTTAAACTGTCTCTTAATATTTTATAAATATCCTACGCTTAGCTCCTGCTTATGCAGTTATTTAATGCTGCAAATTAATACCTTATTTTATCATTCCACTACGTCCATCTGACGTTACATAGAAAATGTTTCTACTCCAATAAATATTTGTGATTATACGCTCCTTAAAACATATTTTCACTCAAAAATGATGTAGAAAATAGGCTTAGAAGAAACATTTATTTGAATATAATAAACTAGTAAAATTATGGTAACATTGAGTTATAGAAAATATATTAACACAGGAAAAACAGGAATAGCTTCTTCAAAATTATGAAAACTGAAATACTTTAAAGGAAACAAACTAATGTAGAAAAGAGTGTGCTTGCTACTCAACAAGAATACTGATCTGAAATATCAATATTATTTCAAAATACTGCAAAAAGAGACTTCTAGCTCAAGTAACTAAGATCCATTATTTAGGTAAATTTCTCCCTAAGAACCTTTGAAACTTGAATTGTTAAGCCGAAACACAATATTTAGGGAGATCAAAAGTTAAGTAACGTGTTAATTCACATATTTCATTAAAGGTATGTAAATTAATTTTCTTTAAATAAAATCCTTCCAATACTGCTTTTATTTTGGGTCATATCTCAGATGCTACAAAAATTAAACATTTATTATTTTATGTTTTAATTTATTGAAATACTTTTAGAGACATTCATTTTTCGGTCGCATCGCGTTAATATATTTAAGACTTTTATTTGTAAAGTGTTTTCGTGCATCACTTGTAATTAGTGATTCGAACAGGTGAAGCAATAAAATATCTTTAACAGTCAAAAATCATTTTATCTCACGCAGTGACTGTGTGGCCGTTCTTGCCCATCCACAGATACATGTCAGAAAGCCTTCCGCGCATGATTTGGGATTCATACTCTTATGGATGTCTGACTTCACAATTGCCGGTGATGGGAGGCAATGAGAAAATGCTCCCTGTGAGGCCTATGTCGAGAACGGCGAACGTATCCTACAAACTGGAAGGTCCGTGACTTAGAGTCAGTATGAATTCCCTTCTTCAACAAAAATTCAAAGAGGTGTATTGTGTTTTATTACATTTTTTCTCTACCCTCTCTTCAAAATACCTATCCTACTAAAGCTATAATTGTAGCTATAATGAAAAGAGTGCAATGCAGTAGACTTAAGCCATAGTCATATCTTTTAGAGCTGATCGCTATATGAGGGTTTTGAAATTCCATTGTTTCCACGACCTAACGATAAAAAATGAATAAGAAACTTCACATATAAGAAACGCATTATTAGAAAATTCAAACCAATGTTAAAGGATATCTCAATAACTGTTAGGTTTACAAAAATGTATTGTAAATATTTAGTTGCCTACTTTAACGAGATCTTTAGTTTTCTGGAATATATAACAAATTTTATATTTTCTTACATTTACAGTTACGAAAAAAGTATTTAGAATGAAGACTACCCAGGAGATTCTCAAATAGTTCATAATCTAACCAAGGGTTGCCAACTTTTTCCTTCAAAATAAGGGAGTCTAGTTAAGTTTATAAAGTTTTAATTGTTAATATGTCCCTAAATTAGTTGAAAATAAAATAAACAACAACAAACACTAATTATACTGGGCAACAAAAAATAATTTTTGAACGTTTCGAGCATATCATGAGGCAATTCCCACTAATTTTGGGTTGAGAAAAACAAATATGACAATGAAAGATTTTTGTCAGTTCTAGTTTCTATAATATACACAAGGTGGAAGTATTACATATTAACGGATTGAGAGAAAAGGATACCTTTTAATTACATACATGCTGACAACAATGAAAGTGCATTTGATTTTTTAAACTGGTAATTATATGCTAAGAGTTCTAAATTGCTGAAAAAATACTTCGCAGATAGAGATTCATGTGGTGGCCTATTGACTTTGTCGTCTTTTAGCTTGCCTCTTATGATGCAGTTCCGCAGAATCCCTATACAAAGACCAACAGTAATCCGCAAGCATTACTTCATTCCAAGGGTCCTGATATCTTTGTTCCATAACAGAAATGTTCTGATGGAATCTATCCCCATATTCATCACTAACAGCTCCACTACTAGGAGGCCCGTCTCGGTAGCGTAGCTGGTTGCATGTCTGCCTCACGTTCAAGAGGTCTCGAGTTCGAATCTCGGTCAGGGTGAGTTACCTGGACAAGGTTTTTCCGGGTTTTTCCCTTATCCTTCAAGACGAATGTCGGGTAACTCTAAGCTCCATGGACTCTGGACTCATTTGAGCATCAGTTCACCCAATTCATTCACCGTCCGACATGACAACGTTGGAGGACGTAAATCACAAAAAAAAAAAAAAAAAAAAAAAAAAAAACTTAAGGGACATGTTGCATCCAAGGTTACGGTATTTTTGCACTCCCACCAAATGCTTGTTGTTGTCATCTCTTTTGTTTCCTAAAACTCCGTGAACAAAACCTCGAAGGCTTCCCAAGCTTCCTTTCCTTTCCCCTCCAAAATTTGATCAAGTGCAGGGTCCTTATACTAGTTCTATTATTTATGATCTGACAAAAATACCTTCCAGAACTTTTGCATCACTTAATTTCCAAAATTTCTCTCTGATGTTATTTGACAGGTGTGCCATCTCCCAAAAACAACTCTCCCAAATTTAAAATCTTCACTCTAAAAAAAATGAAATGACACTTTATGTTCAAAATAAGAGCTAATCTATCATTTTATGGGGACTTGTGAATTCAGCAGAGCGAAAAACATGTAAATGCACTATTTTTATGCCCGAAACATTTTCATTGTTGCCCAGTGTTATTACAAAGAGCCGATGAATCTTACTTGAATGTGTATTTTTATGCACTTTTGGCACAAATGTCAACCTGAAATTTACGATTACACATTATTATTATTATACAATTGTTGTACAAATGCTTTACAAGTATGACAAAAATTGACAATAACTCAGCTTTTATTAGGTTTATTAGGTTTACATTACAACGGTCCCTATCTTCAGACGACTTGTTGTTCATCAACAACAGGAGGAGTTTTGTGCCCATCTCTATTCACTGATTAATGAATTTTCTACAACAAAGGAACGTAAGGCAATGTTTCAACTCAACCTGAATTCAATCGATGCACAAGCGGAAATCAGGGAACTTAAATGGTGCTACAGATAATGCCTCATTTCGATTAAGTCATGATATCAATATTAAGATATTACAATATAATATTGATCCGTTCGTTGTTATTCATAGAAATCAGTGGTACACAAAATAATCGTAAATAATGTTTTAAGAAATGCGGAGCAGTTTTAAATGTCAAATTAGTGCCATTGGAGCTCCTGTGCTAAATCAGAACGGGAGTCAGGAGATAGGTTAAAAATTTCGCGTCATAAGGGAGTTCCAGTATAATACGGGTGAGTTGGCAATGTTAATCCAGCCTGAGTTTTGAAATACTTATATTTCATTTGCCAAAAAACACTCAACAATGGACATTTTAATGTAAGTTATTAAAGTTCTTTTTGAGAAAATCAGAGAGTTTTAATAGTTCTCTATGTAAATCTTAATCCACGGTGGGGAAATTTTCTTGAAAAATCTTTGTGTCGCATTCTTCGTTTTCGAGCTATGCTGCACATAGATGCGCGCACGCATTCCCATGCACATACATATGCATATTTATAGATCTTTATATATAAGATTTGAGGAACCTTGAAACATGTTTTGTAGGTGAAATATCCATCAACTATTTCGCTGGAAGAAAACAGAAATATTATCTTAACATTCATCTGATGGTACCTACTGCTGGTAAGGCGACAATAAAAATTCAAAATACATCAAATGAATAAAACGAACGATCGATACAAAGAAGTGTGCAGTAGAAAAAGTAAAAGGAGAACTACAGGCATTCATGTGTGACTTTGTATTTTCTGAAAGTAAATTTAAGCTACTATTAAACTACTCATTGCATTGATTCATCGCGTCCCAGAAAATCTGCCTTAATTGTGCAGTTGTCATTTGGTTCTGTCTAGTTCATATTTAATCGGAGGAGGTTCTTTTGTCATCCAAGTCCATGTTTAACCTTCCGTCAGTTGCGCTGCATCTAGAATGTGCCAGTCATCTGTTTTTTCCGCACATTTTTAGATTTTTGACTTTGAAACACCGCCCCTCTGAGTACATTCTTGGCTGACAATGTATTGCTGGTATTTTGATAAACTTTTATAATTGGGTTTATATGACCTGCGAATTTCAGCATTTGCATCCAATGGATGCCATGCGACCGAACTCGTCCATTCTTCACACAATGTCTGGAATTCGAAAGATAAGTTATTAAAGATTATGGTATTTCAAATGTAACGTATAGCGACCCACCTTTTAAAACTTTGCTGTCTCTTCAGCTTCTTTATCACCCTTATACCAATATTTTAATGAATAACAAAAGCAAGTATACAAACCTTTTGAGTTAATATATATGAGATTTTTTAAAGAATATAATATGTAAATGTGAGTCAATGAGAATTCAATACATCAAATATTTTTAAACAAAACTGCTTTAATACTTAAACACAAAGTTCATTCCCTTAACAAATTCTAAACAGAAGCCAGGTTAATTCCTTTTAGCTACGCACGTGTGTGCATATGATATTAAAATCGATCCTAACTCCTATTATAGCCTGGTCCCGTGGTTCAGGTTTTTAATAATTTTTCTCTCGCCCGTTTCTTGACAAACCGACCGGAACGTGCTGGTGACAGAGGAGCATTTTTCAATCTTCTCTCCAGAGGTCGTGCTTCGTTCTTATTTATTCTGCCTTTGTTTTCAGTACGAGCGAGGTCCTGTTAAAAAAGGCACTGATGAAATGTTTTAATTTCCGTTCCACCTGTCCTCAACCCCACAAAAGACAACGGATACAGATACCACCGGTTTTTCTTTCGCACCGTATCCTTTGCAATGGAAAACTAAGGAGAACACGTAAACAATGTAGGTGGCCATGTAGCGAAACAAACACGTAAAATATTTACAGTTGGTTTAACTTCCTTTTCAAACCGCACTGCTTTGTACGGACTAGGGTCATTGAAACTAGTTTGCATTTCCATTAAACTTATCGGTGCATGTGTGACTCACAAATCTGTTTCTCTCGACATTTTACATTTAAAGCAGAAGGAGGTTTTAGAATTCCTTTAACGGGAATGCGCATTCATTGTGAAAACGAAACCGAAAATTCTTTGTACATTGCTCTTTTCTCATTATTCTTTTCTCTACCTAGAAAGCAAGATAGGGAAAGCAGTTGCAAATATACGCATGGCATTAAATTACACATACGTTTGTGTTACGAAAGAATAAAGGTTCTTAATTAATTTCACTATTTATTTAAATATTTCGGGAAAGACTCTTAAACGTCTTCTTTTCTCTTTGCATAAACAACTCTTAGTTCTATAACGAAATATATGTTACTATAGCTGTTAAAAGCGATTGATTTATATCAATACTTCTGTTTTAAACTTGTACATAAAATGTTAATTCTTTCGGTTATGTATTCGTCCCAGCAGATTTATGAGCGTGCGTGTTATAAAAGATATCTGGATGCACATGAGAAAGGAACTTGCTTAAGTTAGACTTGGCGCAAGGTAGAGCATAGCTATCAGGAAGTGCAAGAGGAGATAAGCACTAGGTGTCCATGAAGGCCTATTGTACTTCTGGAAAACTCCAGGAGAAATGGGTGAAGGAAGGATGGAGACGGATAATATGTCTTGAAGCCGGTAGAATATTTCTCGGAGAGGTCTTTCTTAGAAATCGTCATACACGCGTGGAATCAAGAACGCACGCTAATTACAGTTAATTAAATAATTATTTTGGTAAAAGCTACGCATGTCTTAGATTATGAATTAATATGAATTAATATAAATATGAGTAGCTGGCATGCTTAATTTGTAGGATTACTCACTCAAACTGGACAGGTGTTCACCATTTCTTCCAGAAGCGCTTTTCGGTCTTTGCTTCAGACTATCTTCAGTGGATGCTGCTCCAACTACTGTCGGCGGACGCACACTTGGCTCTCCAAGAAAATTAAGGCTCCTCCTCTTGAGGATCTCCTGATTTTTAACACCAACATTTGGGACTGGAACATTGGGGCTGGACACAGATGATAGGTTGTCACCTGTGGTATCAACAGGTTGGAGTTGTTCATCTCTGAATGTGGAGAAGTTGAACTGTTGGATTTTTGTGGCAAATATACTTCTTCTTCTATTATCTCAGTTTCTAGATCAATATCCTGATTACCAGTTGTCTGCTGAAGTATATGTACCTAGATTGGTTTAAATCTGGGTTAATTCTAACTTGATCTATATTATTCGTAGTAATGGGTTGAGCTACATGACTTAATTAACTTGTTTAATAATTTGTAGAACACTATTCAATGTTGGTATAAAAAATTCAAAATTTTTTCTTTTCCACTATTGAGAATATAATTTTTTTCTCAAATATCCAGTTCATTAACAGTTTGTACATGTTTTAATAGTTGTATACTTTGACCAATTTCATGTTTATATTTCCAGAAGTGATTGGCAACTGCTGATTTATCTATTTGTTTAAGTTTTATGTTTCTCAAGTGTTCCGTTTGACGAGTTTTAAGACTTCTCTTAGTTCTTCCAGTATAGTATGATTCACAGTTGTTACACGGTATTTTGTATACTCCAGATAATTTTAATTTATCGATGGTGTTGCTTAAAGGTTTCTTAAATAAATTCTTGAGACTGAAGTTATTTTTGGAGGTAATTTCATATTACAGTTTTGGAAGATTCTTTTAAATTTGTTGAAGGCCCGAGGATGGTAAGTAAACTTCTTATATAGAACTGTAGTTTCTGGTTTCTTTAAAGTAGTAATTGATTTTATGTGATTTTTGTATACATGTTCATTAATGATTCTAAGAATGGCTGATTTCTTAAAACCATTGATTTTACATGTTGCTGAAATTTCAAGATTTTACTAGATTTACTAGATTTCAACCAATCTAGTTTACCCAAGAAGCAGATGGAAGAGAAATTACATCTTCTTCAACAGACAACTGGTAATCAGGATATTGTTCCAGAAATTGAGATAGAAGAAGTATATTTGCCACAACAATCCAACAGTTCAACTTCTCCACATCCAGAGATGAAGCAACTCCAATCTGTTAATACCACAGGTGACAACCAACAATCTGTGTCCAGCCCCAATGTTCCAGTCTCAAACGTTGGTATTAAAAATCAGGAGATCTTCAGGGGTAGGAACCTTTATTTTCTTGGAGAACCAAGTGTGCGTCCGCCAACAGTAGTTGGAGCAGCATCCACTGAAGATGGTCTGAAGCAAAGACGAAAATCGCTTATGGAAGAAATGGTGAGCATCTGTCCAGTATGAGTGAGTAATCTTGCAAATTAAGCAACCAGCTACTCATATTTATATGAACTTATAAAGTTGAAGCAATATATCCTAATAATATACTGAACAGAACACCACGTAAAACACCGTACAGTGCACACACACACACACACACACACACACACACACACACACACATATATATATATATATATATAATATATATATATATATATATATTTGTAACTGAAATGTTTTAAAGCAAATACGAAGCCATTGCCCTAAATGTTGTTTGCAAAAAACAAAATATTGTCAAGAAGACATCAAGAGTACTTCCCAATAGGCTTCGCCGGATAAGGGCAAGCTCCATAGTTCAACACTGTTCAATATTTATTAGAATGTAAAATTAAAGGCTATTAATCGAATTTAGACAAGGAAATACGTGTTAATATAATACAGAATAGCTGAATACAATACATTGAAAGAAAAACAGAAGACAAGGATAAATGTCGGGAACATAGGTATATCAACACATAAATAAGGGGATGAAGAACGAGCGAATTATAATGGAAAATATTCTATTGGTAATTCTTATATTTTGGAAGGAGTTTCTGCCACCAGTCACCAACAAATAGCAGAGGATGAAAAGCAAACCATTACATCAAGGGGTTAATTTTTCATTACAGGGTAAAAAGTGAATTAACACTAAGGATGAAAACGCACCTTTAGGTTTGCGGTAGGTCTCAGGGGTTAAAACAGACATTTTGGAAACCATAAAATCCCTTATGTACTTTTATATTTCATTAATATATTCGTATACATACAAACTGGAAGTTTAGCCTAAAATCCAAGGTGTAAATATGTAGATAGCGTAGAATTCAGGGAAATTTCTCCTAATTTTAATGTCGAGTTTAATCAATCTTCTCCAAGGCTTTTGATATGGTTTAGTTTAAATCGAAATATTTGGCTTGCCGTGAAGGATATACATACTGTATTTTCTGTAAACTGTATCCTGACACAGTTATTTTAAAGAGCTTCATACGACTGGGATATTGTGGCAATCTTATAAAGACGTTGTTTATATTAGTTATGTCTTATGGCATTAGGATTTGGATATATGGAACAGTAAACGTTTGATTTCTTTGAGTTTTAGACCTGATAAACTACTCACTGAACTACTACCGACTTTTCTTCATAAAGAGTTGATAAGGTCTAAAATGTCTACGAATAATGAAATGTAAGGTGAATTAGCTCAAGTTGGTTTCATAATGAATACAAAATACATTTTTTATTATTTTAATAGCCTTAAATGCTGCTTGAAGATCTGGCACACATTCTTGAAAACAAATCAAATTTGCAGAAAACTTTTTGGGAGACAAGGAAACTAAAGTGATTAGCTCATTGATGTACACTATTTATTTCTTTATATCTTTAATGCCTTTTAACTAGTGTCATATCCGGCATTTTGACCAAAATGTTTAATGCGTTTATGATCTTAGAATTTTAGATTGCATTGCTGCCATTTTCATGATTTTTAACTTATTTTAACGGACATACTCACTCTCGTATCCTTACTTATAGACTCTATGGTAGGCATAATTTAAACTTAAATACAAGAAAAATCTCAACACCTTGTTGAGAGTCGAACATGGGATCTCCGGGTGAAACGTGAGCTCACTGACTGCTTGACAGAGGCAGTCACGATATCAGTGGTACCTGTAGCTCTTCAGACAAGTCTTGGACATTCGTAGTATATGTCCGGGCACTGTCCTGGTAAAATGTGGCCTGTGGAGTTGCTTGAAGCACAGGGAGTACTTTGAGCTCTGTAGTCTACCTCAGATACGGGTTACTGTTCAAGGTGCCCTGAAATCTGAGGAGGCTAAATCAGTTGCAGTAACCAATGATACCCCAAACCATTACCCCTGGTGCTTATCCGCTAAACCGCTAAACAATGCAGGGCTCCAGATTGTGTTCACCACGGTATCGTCGAACACGTATGCAGTCATCACTGAACGACAAGTTGCAGAGGTCTCCTCCAAAAACACTATATTTTTTCACTAAACACAGCCTTCACCTGCCCATTACAGTCAGAGGTGCTTTTGGTTTTGTACAAATGGAAGCCGATGTAATAGCATGTGTGCAATCAGTTCAATCTGCAGCAGGCGGTGTTGAAGCAGACAGGTTCACATCTGTTGCAATGCTTTAGCGTTGAGGCAACACGGACAATATGATGGTCATCCCGAGCATGTTCTCAAATCCCCCTATACCGGGACCTTCTTTTTCTCTGTGGCATTCGAACTCGCTTACATATTGATGTGTCTCTCTCTGACGATGACGACTCATACTGCACTCGCTTTAACATTTCATTTAACGTCTTCCAAAGTTGGTCATATCGGATGGTGAATGAGACAGATGCAATAATGCCTAAATGAGCCCATAGAGTTTAGGTACCCAACATTCAACTTTCAGAATAAGGGAAATCCCCGGAAAGAACTCTTATCCAGGTAATTATATATGAACTTGCGATCTCTTAAACTGAGACAGACACGCTCTCCCAACACCACAGAGATGGGTCCTTTAACGTTTCCGTCTTGTTTGGCAACACCACGCCGACTACAGTTGGCGCAACGCTTACCTGGTTGGGTAAACACGAAAGGGTATTGTTAAACCTACGTGTACCCAATCTCTCTGCGGTACTAATTACTTAGTGCTTAGGCATTTTTTTGCACATTCCGTACGTTTAGATTCATTCGGGGAGTTCTTTCACGGAGCTGGAATTTTTAAAGCAGTTGTGTAATTTACAGTTACACTAACTGGAATTCTGAGAAAATATATTATGCTTAAACATTTTAAAATATATTTAAGTGATTCTGTTTTCCTTCCTGCACAAACTGTTCTTAAGAAAGACTATACTTCTTCTGACAAATTGAAGTCTTTTTAATTACGGCACTGCGACCAGCCTTGGTCTATTGTACCTTATGCCCCCAAGTGGGGCATCCCCGGAAGGAAGGGTGAAGGGAGGGGAGATAGAAGGCTGCCGTCGGAAGGGGCCAGTACCTTACAGAGGGTAGGGTCCCTACACTTTACTTAGATGGAAACCTCCCGCGGCAGGCCAGGACAACGGACATTCCCCCATACTGTGGTTCTAAGACGGTCGGTTCGGAGAGCTGCAACCCACCTACCAGAGAAGGAAGTGGTTCTCTTGGAACATATCAACCTGTCATGCACCGCCGAGACTCCCGCCGACACTTCTACCCTGAAAGAGACCATCAGATGAGAGATAACATGAAATATTAGAGATAAAATGGAGATACAGGAAATTCGGGATTGTAATGAACCGACCCAGCTTTCGCTAGGGACACAGGAAAACCGCTGAGAAAACCCATGGATCAGGTAGGTCGACTACGGGAATCGAACCCGGACCTCCCGAATGCGGGCTATATACGAAAGCGCCTGAGCCATCGCGCTCGGTTCCACTTCAAGTTAATGGTGACAAATATTAATGTGGAGATGGCTTTAATATATTTTTTCTCATAGATAGAATGTACTAGAGAAATATTGTATATTTAGAAATAGATAAATGTATATTATAAATAATATTGTACAAAAGTATAATTTTAAATGTCAGAAGAGAAAATAAAAATTGTGGCTTTTAAAGGAAATTATAATATAGTTCAAAAATTATTTTAGGAAATAAGATTTTAGAACAAATGTCGAGTTTTAAATATTTAGGATATAACATAAGTTTTAGAAACAATGTTGATATAGAAAAGGAAGTAAACAAATTCCGAGCAATATGTGGGACAATCCAAAGTACTTTTAAAAACAGAGTGAGAAAGGATACAAAAATGAAAATGTATAAGGTAATGGCTATTCCAACTTGATTATATGGAAGCGAAACCTAGGTGCCAGCACAAAAGGAGTTAAATAAAATACAGACTGCAGAAATGAAAGTTTTATGAAGTGTTAAAGCTTGTACAATATTGGACAAAATAAGAAATGAGGATATTAGAAAGGAACTAGAAATCGAACCAATCCATGATAAAATATCAGAACGAAGGCAACAATGGCATGAACATATATTAAGAATGGAGTATGGGAGATATCCAAATGCAGTTTTAAACTAAAATCCAAATGGAAGAAGAGACAGAGGACGACACAGGAAACGCTGGAGAGAACTATGAAGCCGGAACGGGCGATATGTCCAAACCATGGAGTGAAGAAGAAGAAATAAATACACTTATAAGTGCAGGCTGATATGTTCTGACGGAAATTCTGTTCTCTTTGGATGATCTCAAGAATAACAGTTATATAATTTATGTAAATACTAGCCCGCATTCTGTCATGAAAATATCTTAAAACACAGAAATGTGTAGTGTTTAACGCCCGCGTTTAGTATATGTAACACTGCAGGTGGTGACACGGATGATACATGAGATGAAAATGGAGCACAGGTAGAATGAGATAGCGGGGAAAACCGTAGATCCCGGAGAAATCCCGCCCCAGCACCATGCTGTCTACCACAAATTACGGTCGCCAGGGATCGAACCCTAGCCGCCTTTACAAGATTCGAGTGATCTTAAAACATAGAGCTTATCAAAATCGTCAGAGACAGTTTTGAGATAGTTAGTATTTTCGAAATCTTCTCCCTATAAAGGATAGTTTGAAGTGGAGGAGCCTTAACTTACATCTCTATGTGTTATATTGTTAAAGGTATTTTGTGTTAACATCCCGTTTAAGCTGGATAACTACGATAGTCACTGCCACTGAAGTGCAAAGACAGTGAAGGAGCTAGATTTAAAGAAGTGTTTCGAACCTTGTTTTTGCGAGTATTTTTACCAAGTCCCCTGCAGACGTTACAGTTGTAGGTGTTGACGGGGAAGGGCGGACAAGGAGGCGCGGCTTACACTGATAGCGGCAACCCCATCACTCACTCTACGTCAGTCCACGTGCCCATTACTCACGAGTTGTCGACATTAATTATCCCATGCTTCGTGTTGTGTGCGCGCCGAGCATATAGGCACCTGAGGAATCTCTCGTCACAGTTCACATGAGCTGTCGAGGTCCGCGATAGTTGAGGCGTCTTAAAGTTAATGGAAAGTGATCCAAATGGTGGCCCGCGGACCACATCCTCGTCCTCAGGGCATTTAATCTCTTATAGCATGAATATAAAGGCAAGGGTAGATTTTCATAGCAAACTCAACCTCCTCTAATCTTCTTATGAACCACAATTTTTTAATAATTGAGTCAAGATTGCCAATCCTTATTTATAAAAAATAACCTGTGGTAGCGTTTGTAACATGAAATAAACTATTATGTTTAAAATGGGAAGATGTTTGTGCTTGAGCGCTACTAGGCGAGCAACCAATGGGAGTCCTGCGGTGTTGTCGTATTGTATTCCCGCTAAGTGGTGTGTCATTAAACAGTTAGTGCAACGACCATTCTCGCCGTTTTAATACCAGGATAAATTAGTGATAGAAAAACAGGGAAGGCCTGCTCCAGTTCTTCCGCACTTGAATTACTTTGAACAGAAGGGTAAAAATAAGAAACCCTTATAAAAGGTATTTTAACTGATTTTATTATTTCTTTCTACCACTGCAAGAGCAGAAAGGTGTTTTTCCGCCTTGAAACGAATAAAATCTTATTTACGTGCAACACAAGGACAAATTCTTCTGAGCAACTTGGCTCTTCTATCGGTAGAAAACGACATTTTTGTTTCATTGAGAATACATAACGAGGAACTGTTTTTTGATAGTGTCACAACGCAGTATACCCACAAAGAAAGACGACAGGTATGTGAAATTGCTTGTTTTCTTTTCTAATTTTTTTAACACCTTGTTTCAAGAAAAGTTGATTTAAATGCACTGTTTGTGAAGGTAACATTTAATCAAAAAGCTCTTATTGTCCGGATGTGGTAGGCCCCAGTCACAATACCAGCATACGCCAATGGATGACAGGTTCCAAAATCTCGTTACGTGCTATTTCTTTCCAAAAGTCGTTTTCTTGTAGTTTATTTTATGTCCCACGCAGTTTTCCCAGTCTTGTTGTGTTCCTTGTTAATTTCTTCGTGAATACGTCGATCAACGTCAGTCAGTTTAAAAGTATTATTTCTATTTGCAACCTAATTTGATCCCACATTAACTCAATTGGATTGTTCTGGAAGTAGTAAGGGGGAAGGTGGATAGTATCTCATTAATCCAGCTGATACACTTTCTCATGGAAGAATAACTGAATAGTATGCTTTGAACTCTCTAGAGTAAATAGAGATTACGAACTATTCATAAACAAAGATATAATGTGACCAGACATGTTCTGCCAGACTAGCAAGAAGTGTATCGTTTCCTTTCATGGAATTCTGCATACACCTTGACTTATTCAAAGTACATATTTCTTTTACCACGTCATGTCAAATGTTCACGTTTCAGCTCTGAGTTATTTCAAATATACGTTCACGCATACATGCCAACCAATAATGATATTCATTACAGTGCTTACGTCGCAGGGCATTTTTGTAATATAATGATATCTAATTTATTTATTTGTATTAGGAAAACTATTTGAGTTAAAAATATGGAGTTCTTACGATTATATTAAATACATTACTCTCTCCTTCCTCATGGATCAGTTTTTGCAAAATTTGAATTTTTGTCTTAGCGCGAATAGTATTTATTAGAGAATGATTCGTTTGGCGCTTGTCACACACTACATAGGCCACGCCGTGTCTCAGGGGTTAGACCGCTTGGCTCTCACCAAGGCGGCCCGGGTTCGATCCCAGGTGACAACAAAAGTGAGATTTGTAGTGGACAACACGGCGTATGGGCGGGTTTTCTCCGGGACCTCCGGTTTCCCCCGCCATCTCATTCCACCGGTGCTCCATCTTCATCTCATGTATCATCAGTATCATCAGTATGTAGTAAAAACGGGCGCTAAACACTACACATTTCACACACTACATAGTGGGAATACAATACAACACCGCAGGACTCTGATTGGTTGCTCACTTAGTAGTGCTCAAGGACAAACACCTTCCCATTTGAAACATATAATAGATGATAACGCCGTTGCGTATGTGTTAATGCTCATAGATTAATAAGGCCACTCTATTTTATTTTGTTGACATGGACTGATAAGATTTATCGTACAAGTGCCCAAAACGTGAGAGTAATCATGTATATTAAACTGATTCTACTTTCGCGTGTTATGTACATGGTGACGTGACCGGTAGTTACCTGGACAGCGCTAAACGGTGTGCTTGATCGCTGTCTTCCCTACCTAGGTTCTTCATTAGTCTTACCCTTTGGGGTTGACGTACTTTAAGTGTATGTATGCATTTCCTTTCCTGGGTAAGCGGCCGAGGGGATGTTTAGGCCAATAGTTTCCTAAGGAGGAAAAAGTGGAGAGAGAGCCACTTGTTGACCTCTTCCACTAGGCCTTCACACTGAATTGTAAGCAACATGGCCGCATTGCAGCGGTAATTTTGAATAGGTTCTACTCATTTAGTCAGTAGGTTAAAACAAAAACAGTACCACAGATTGACTAAGTGAACACGGAAAGGTCAGTTAAAACTTGGAAACTCACAATTAGCTTTTTCTTTCACATTACATGTTTTCCAGTTGTAAAGTTTCAATATTTCATAGGTATTAGTTTTTAATAAAATTAAGAAGAGTAATGAGGAAGATGCAATTGCTTGAATTAAAAAAATATTTATAAACCAAAATAATTAAAGTAATCATTTCCATGAGTACGAATCATGGAAACTAAATAAAATAAGGAGTTAAAAAAATTATTCAATTTAATATACTTCCACTAAAAACAGCAAAAATTATTAAACCTAATATCCCGTATACGCTTCACGTATAAATGATAAATTTGTGAAACGATGAGTATGAGAGTCACAGCTTCAAGCAACAGTGTAATTCAACTGTGAAACTGAAGCTAATCACTGAGCATTTGGCCACAGAGCTTCACTTATCAGTGTACAATCTAGATTTTGGCATACTTTCTTAACTTGGACTATTTCCTTCTTTGTTATTTCTTCCAATACATTTCGCAAGTGCTCTGTAAGTTGAATATTCTAATGCTGTCCAGAGACTCCAGCGTATACTATTTATAGATTTTGAGAAATCTTTTGAGAAAGTATGCAATGGAAAACTATTGAAAGTATTAGACAATAAAGGAATAGCAATGTATGTAATGTAATTACAAATACATATACAAATACAAAAGTTGGATTAAATAATCGTGAATCTAAAGTTATTTCAGACAGGGTTAGATAAGGTGATCCATAATCAACCACTCTTTTTAATATATATTTCGAAGACTAGATCGGTTCAACAAACAATAGAAGGAATTAATTTGGGTTAAAGAATAGTCAATGCAATAGTATTGTAGATGACCAGATATTGATAGCAAAGGGTGATGGAACACACATTAAACTTAATATTGAAACATATACAATGGTAATTTCAAACCGTAAAACTTAATTTATGGTATTTAAAGGCTCACAATTGGCCCAGTCTTAAGTAATGATGCAAAATAGAAGGACACGTGTCAAATTTTAACTTCCTTCTATGTGAAATAATATCAGGTCTTAATTCGACATGAATAAAAGAAACCAAGTAAATGTTACTGTATAACAGGAAGCATAAAGAGAGCCCTAATAATAAAACTATAAAAGGCCCAATAATAAAACTGTGTAAAGCAATGGCCATATCTTTGTTACATATGGCTCTGAAACATGGAAATTGACTGCAGAAAATGAAAGAACAATACAGAGAGCTGAAATGAAATTCCTCAGAACCACAGCAGGATAAACAAGACTGGATAAAATCCAAACAATGAAATAATAGAACAGATAAAATTAATGAATTTTAACAAAATAACATAATATAGAATCAAATGGAAACAACACTTGGACAGAATGTAAGCAAACAGGATACTCCGTGCAGAGGTATATAATTTCAGGCCCCAAGGATAAGAAACCCAGGACGTCCGAAATAAAGGTGGACACAACAAGATTTTAGAGCCAGAAAGGCCAATTACGGCCTAAACCGTGAAGTAGAAGATTCCGAAATGTTTGCCAGGATCCATGTTTACATGATCAAGTAGCATGTAACCTATCTGAATTACAGCAATAAAATAGTATTTGTTTTCATTAATGAAGACATCCACTGTTAATCAATCACATGTTTCTTCATAGTAATATTTCTCACAATATTTATTAATTTCGTTTACTTCCCATAGAGACCCATTTTGCTAAGTATTTTAATTTAAGTATTATACTGTTTTGGAAAATGCTCCTGGAGACGTCATAAAATTCCCATGCCTTAGAAAATGCATCTCTAAATCATTCCCTGTACACTTGACAAGAAGTGACCCAGAAGAAGGAATAATCTCTATAATCTGCACTACTCTGCATTCGAGGGAATAAATTCGTTCCCTCTCTATTTGTGGAACTAGAACAAAATTCCATCCTCGACCTGATTTAATATCATATTGCAGTTTTATATCCCAAAAGTTTACAAAGTCTTGAAACCATTGTTGAGAAGTAAGAAACTCGGGTCATAAATATTAAATGATCAAATTCTTATGGAGTCGTAGAAATACTATTAAGTTGATATATCTGTACTAAATCACAGAATGAAGAGCAATGTATACTGATCAGGAAATAGCTTAAGGTGGTGCATAAAAGATTCTATCATCATCATCATCATCATCATCATCATCATCATCATCATCATCATCATCATCATCATCATCATCATCATCATCATCATCATCATCATCATCATCATCATCATCATCATCATCATCATCATCATCATCATCATCATCATCATCATCATCATCATCATCATCATCATCATCATCATCATCATCATCATCATCATCATAATCATCATCATCATCATCATCATCATCATCGTTATTATTATTATTATTATTATTATTATTATTATTATTATTATTATTATTATTATTATTATTATTATTATTATTATTATTATTATTATTATTATTATTATTATTATTATTATTATTATCATCATCATCATCATTCATATCTACTGTCAAGCATTATTATTTGTATTATTAGTCACTATCATTATTATTGTTAAGTCATACACTCACTATATAGTTTGTAATACAATCTTTTATAAAAAACTTAGGGCAATATTCCTGATGTTCAATTCGCTCTGTGTATAGGATGAAGAGCTTGTTTCCGAGTAAGCTACACATCTTTACACAGGAAAATCTTTCTATAAACTGAAAAACAGGCCAGTTGATGGTATACTTAAAATTACCTTGTTGTCTTTTAATATTCACAAACCAGATCAAAATCGTATTTCTAGCTTAATTAAGTAACTAGTTACTATGATTAAAGTATGTGTAAAGTTTCAATAAGCATTTCCGAAGCAAAGCAAACAAGGTTCCGGTCGTTTTGAACTCTCACTAACAGACACAGATTCAGACTTTGAAGATGAATTTGGAAGCAAGTTTGTAGTGTTGAAACACAGGAAGTTCCATTAGATGCAGGTGCCGTACACGGACATCTCCAGTTTCCCGTTGAGCTGAGTAATGTAAGCACCGTCGCGCCGCGCGGAAGTGTGGTTATGCAAGCCAACCAGGGAACATAACTTCACCGCAAGAAAAGCTATGAGGAAACTTGGGATAACGAGCTTCTAATTAGCTTATACGCCGGCTTCTACTCGCGGGTTAGACTGCCCCACAGTGTTGCTGCTGCTGCTGCTGCTTCTGCACGTACTAGCGCCGTGGATTATCTCCTTTTGGTACTAAAACTAAAACATGCAGGGAAATGATAATGGTTTCTAACCGCAGATAACGGTTTTTAAAAGGTTCTAAATTTAAGAGAATTTGTTTCCTAACCCCAATTTTGGGAAAAGGTATAACTAGGTGTGGATGAAGGAAATAACATGGTAGCAGAAGATCTTTGAGGTCGACGGTAATAGAAACTTTCAAAAGAGATTACATGAATAAAGGAAGAAGAACGCCAATTTCATTTAAGCTGCGCTTCCCCTATGATATAGTTGTACATTTGTTCGCTTTAAACTAGTGAATTCCTCATTATTTTAGAAAACTTTAAAATTTCTACCATAAATGCAAGCAAATATAATTTCAATGTGTAACGAAATATTAACTGTTTTATAGTTTTCCATTTAAACGCCATCTTTAATTTCTAAGGCAATGTAGGGAAAATAGCTTAAGACTGGGGCCCTGAGGAAACATGAACAAAACATTGCTGTTGTAATATACCTAATTTTGGAACTCAAGTTTATATGAACAATGGAATGTTTTACAGGTAATGCAGGCATTAGTGTATCAATATTTTGTTGCATATTATTCCAGTTAATGCCTATAACAACATTCTTAACAGATACTGTTTGCCTCGTACCCGGGATAGAACTAGCTTCCCTATGGGACAAGTACTGGTGTTTAGTGTTTGTTTCTAAGACAGTGTATGGGTGTGTACAGGTCCAGTTGATCATCATTCCTTCCAGTGCATGTATACAAGTCCAATTGATCATCATTCCATCCCCTGCAGCCTTATGGGCCCATCTGAAGACTTCATGCATCTCACCTACCATCTCTCCTCTTTGTAAATGCATATAACTCAACGAAGACTACAACGAAGACTTGTGGAACGTTATCATCCAGAAATTCAGCCTCTAAGTCACTACCCAAATTGCTGATTTCTGGGACTTAAGATTTCTTTGTGTAGATCAATGCTGTACTCATTTTCCTTTTGTCAGGTTACTTGCTGCTTTCCTTTTCGATGAGATATTTTCTACAAGGAAATCAATTATTATAACGGTATTTCCTAGCGGTTGCTTGGAAACTGGTCGCTGATGTTGGTATTGGGACTATGTCTCTTGGTGACACAGGAAAGGAAATAAAAAATGTAAATCAATTGCATATTGAGAATGTAGCCTAGAATAGTAAAAGTAGTGTGAAAATACACGCCCACCAGGTCCTACCCTATTGCCGTATGTAAAATACTCTGGATTCCTTTCGAACCATAACCAACAAATAACTTTAAAAGTATGCATTTTAAAGTTTAACATATAGTCTACCGTCACACTTACCGCAAAACACACTGACACAACTTTCACTGTTTGTAGGTTCGACGAATAAGTTGAATAATTGGGATGACAAACTCGGTTTTGCTTCAATATGCAATAAATCTATTAAATCACGTGAGACCGGCATGAACTCGCTATACATGATTCATAAGCATGGGCGCAAGGGGTTACATGTCTCGGTGGCAGATGATACCATACCCCAGTAAAAGTAAGTGCTTACTCGGTTTCAACAATGTACCCGGTCTTACCTGCATGTTCTCCTAAGCTTTCTACCTTTAGAACATTGATCAACAGCTATAATTACGTAGGAAATGAAGCTAGTTACAGTGAAGCAATAATGTAAACATTGCAATTTGTAAACCAATGTAAACGTAATTTGAAAACCAGAACGAAACAACCTTTTCGTAACATTAAGTATAAACAAACTGATAAATCAGCCATAGCAGATCACTCTTGGTCATTTAACCATAATATAAATCCGGAAGTTAAATTATTAAATCAATTAGGTCTCCCGATAGATTTAATGGTTTGGGAAAATATATTCATTTTAAAAATAAATTTCGCGTACTGAATTTTGAAATACCGGCAGTTGATTCTGTTCATAAGTTTGTTTCATTTTCAGATTTTGGTAATACTGAAAAATACATAATAACATAGTAATTTCCTTAACGACCAATGTGCTTTCTCTGACTGTCCACGCGAACAAAAGTTCGTGAAATCGATTTAAACTTCAACTAATAAGAAAAATCGATATAATTTTTCTTAAGATCAGTGAAGTTCCTTTGTTACATATTTTCTTAACAGCTATGATATTTATTTGTTTACAATAGTGTTGATCTATAGGTTGGTTACCGTTTGCTTACATTAAAATCACACACAAATACACACACATTCACCTCTTTTAAATACTTTCTAACCTTAGGGAAGATTGGTGAATAATTGTGGCCAAAGAATTTCCAAACTCCAGCAGTGATTCGAGCGGTGGACCACTGAATTTTAAGGTTAGCATGCTAAACACCAAACCGCAGGGCATCCAACTAAAGTATTGCAATTTACAAAAAAGCAACTTTCCTTTCTTCATTTATTTCTTGTTGTATATTACATATAACACCAAACAAACTAACAAATATTTAGCTTTTACACAGATGCTTGCCTAAGATAACAGAAGTAGTGCATTTTATATAAGTACAGGCTTAGATATGGTGTGTGCAAAACTATATTTGGATTATAGTCTATCTTTGTTCAAGGATATGCCAGAAAGAGTTCCCGAAATTCCCTACTCTAACAAAGAGCCCTTTCAAGAAAGATTTTTGTTATTTCTTTTTCCAAATTTAACAAAATATAAAAATTTACCACTAAAATCCATTCTACGCTACCATGCACAAGTATACATTTGAGTATACAAAAATAAAAATAGTGAGAGAGAGAACGCTATGTAAAATAAAGTAATCTATAAAGCAAAATTTCAATGGAACTTAATTTTCTTGTAAATTTTCCTCCGTTGGCTCTAGGTACTTAAAACTGCTGCAGTCTAAATTTGAGACTCAGTCACATGTTATTTCTTAGTTCTTAATGTTTATGCATTTCTTGGCAAGCTTTTTAAAGGAACTGGAGTACGCTATCAGTAATATATGTTCCTTTTACGGAAACCTTTTAAAAGCATTCCTAAGAAAGAAATCCATACAGATGATGTGGATATTCAGTCGATTCCCTTCATCCTACTTACTAATTTGGAAATTCTTCTCCAAGAATTCAGGCTTAGTGAGAACAAGCCCCATCTTCTCGGAAATAAAACTTTGTGTTGTGCACCGTCTACTGATATAATTGACTATTTACTATATAATATAATACTTTTAATAATTTACTATATAATATAATACATTTAATAATTTACTATATAATATACTATATTATATAAGCGAAATATAAATCTGGGTAATGCATGTTTAATCGGTGTTGTCTGGCCATAGGAATCATACAACATTGGTTACCTTGGTAACATTGGTTTTGAGGCCGGAACCTGCTGAACGTGTGATTTTCTTTACAGGAACGATAAGGGATAGGAAACAAATCTTCGCACAGTGAAAGAATTGCGAAATGAGATCAAAACATTACGGTGGCTGAACTACATCCTGTCTCAGTACTTAGCTGAAGTAGGATCGTGTAAACAATTTGAAATAAGAGTTTATGCATGTTTTCAAGAAGCGAAGACGAGTGACAGAAAATTTATGGCGAGAAATAAGTTTTGTACTTTTATATTACTTTATTTCGAAACTGGAGAAATGGGCTCTAGCAGCCAGCATACTTCACTCTGTAACACCTGTGAGATAAACGGCCAGCCCGCCAGAGAGGTTGCTGTGCCTACGAGTCCAATTAAAACACGAATTTCATGTTGCCACTGCTTGCGGTATTAAAAAAAATTAAGTGAACTGCTTCTGTGGTTGAGTGTATGAGTAATCAGATTCTGGCTTTTCAACTAAGGGGTCCTAAGTTCAATATCCAGCTTCGTAGAGAAAGTTTTCTATATTTCCTTCTACAGATTGCGGAAGTAAATGTGGGAAGAATGTGAGTACATTTAATGTTGAAAAATATTGATAATATTCAACGTTAAAAACCTAAAATTTAGCAAATAACATAATTCGACTACCTCTGAGATAATTAAATAGAATGCTATGTGCCAAATCTTGAAATTCCAGATTCGATTCCCAGTTGAAGTTTGTGAATTTTCCTTACGTATAATTTTCCTTATATTGGGGTGAAATGACGCTAAAATGTTTCCAGGTTCCATGGAGCTTAGATTTACCCGACAGTCGTCTTCCAGGAAAGGGAAACCCCCAGAAAAACTTATCCAGGTAACTCGCCCTGACCGAGATTCGAACTCGGGACCTCTTGAACGTGAGGCAGACACGCTACTATCTGCACTACCCAGGCGAGCGGAATTTTGCCTTAGCTAGGCCTATTCCGTATCTTCCACAAGGTCTGAAAGCATGAATGTGTCTGAATTTATTGGTACCAAGCAAAGGCGCTAACCTTGCTTAACAAGGCCACACTGAAAATTCCAACTTTTATAATAACAAACCTATCATTATCAAAATTTAGCCATATAATTAGAGTATCATTTTAAGCTTGCATGCAAATTTTCATGTTGCTACATCAAATAGTTCATATATTTTAATTTTGTTTGAAAATATTGTAAAAATTCTTCGCTATATAAAATGTTCTACGCGTCAAAAAATTTGAGCTTTTAAGTCGAATTTTTATTTTCGACTAATACAGAGCAGTTTTAAAAGAGCCACATTCTTCTTTTGGAATATTCTTGTTGCATTTGTTCTAAACTATTTTCCATGTGTTAGCTCTAAAAATTTTGAAAATATTAATTTTTTGATTCCTTAACACCCTGTAATTTTCACATCACCATTAACAAAACAGGAAGAATGTGAAGTATCTTATTTAAACATTATGGACCTATCCTTTTAAGTTTCACCAAGTTGATTTAAAAACTTTGTCGTGTGAGGCATTTTGTATACTGAAAAGTGTTATAAAAGAACTTCTCAGAAAATTAGTCTTAAATTAACGATTGTCAAAGGTCTATTTAAATTTTCACGTGGTGGCCTAAAATGGTGCAAATGATAAACATAGCATGCCATCTATTACTACACACCCTAAGCTACCAAAAATGCCAAAAATAATTCCATGATTTTCAATATTTGCGACTGATACCTTTGCTGATGAGTGGTGAGCAATTGTTTCTAAACTAAAAAGTGATTAGGGTGAGTCATCTGGGCTCACTTGTGTATTGTTATTTACCGTTTCCCTGTCCCATATGACTTACGTTGGATGATGATCATGATGATGATGATATGAAAAGACTCCGATAAGATCCGGAATGTTAAAGACGGTATACAACTGGAGGACAAATAAAGAAAACAAAACACCATCATTTTTTTGGCAAGTCAAAGCCAAGAACTTAGATGAGGCTATATACAAATGAAACGAAATTGAAACACAAAGTTGTGCATTTATAGAGAGGAACAAAAAACCTCAGAGATACTGCTAGTCCTGCAGCGTTTAACACAACATAAAGAAGGTGGGACATGCAAATAAATTTCTAACTTTGAAATTATGATGTAATTACGCGGTTTTCACGTCCACAGAGAATTGATGAGCTGCGAGGAAAGTATCGTCTCTTTAAAAATGCAAAGCTGACGGCGGATCGTAAAACTGTTTGAAGGAGAGGAAGAGTAAGTTGGTGTTATCTCGACTGAAAGAGAACACCTGTACCAACCTTATCTCTGTTTCTGAGTAATTACCTTCCTCAACGGTAAGGGCTTCATTAAGGGAAGGAGTGGAGCGCTATCTTTACACCTTTCATTTAGATTGTCTTAAAACAGCGCCGACATTCCATAAAATAACAATGTGTTGCCATAATGAGATAAAACTTTATCTTACTCAGAGGCCATATCAAACAGTTTATAAAGATAATACCCGAAGCGCTCTTGCAAACGTCTTGCTTCCTGTGAACCAAAAACTCTTGTTCAGAAGTTCAAAAACTTTTTCTTATTTTCCCTGCCCCTTACCTAGGGAGTGAGTATTGAATTTCGAATTTTGTCTAATAACTCGACATCAAGACTTCCAACACAGTATCGCTGAATGCCAACTCCCACCAAAAATACTATTTGAATAACTAAAAAATGAAGATCTATGAATAATAGATCTCATATTTGCCCGTCTGAAATGGGCAGTCTAAAACAGATGCTTCGGGATAAGGATGCGTGGAAGTGCTCTTTCACAGATAAACAACAGGAGCGTGTTCAACAGAAAACCAGAATCTTCTGAAAGTTCCTCTTCTCCCCACTTTCAGAACTTCCTAAGACTGCTCTGTGGATATTTTCAGTGCTATGTATGCGAGTCAGGCAGTTCAGAAGAAAATAAGTGCATTGGAGTGCAAGTTTCTGACAGTGAATGCTAACTAATACTGCAGAAGAAATTCAAAAGTCCTGTGTTCAACTCTCTATAGAGTTAACTTTGAAGAGATTGCGACCCACATATTTCTTTACGCAGCTTTCATCAAGAAACAGTGAAAGGGTAATTGAAATTAAATAAAATCACTGTGAAAGTTGAATACATTTGCGAAGTAATACCTAAGAACAAGACAAAATCACTTTCAAAAAGCAATATCATCTACTCTTCTCCGCTTGGTTTCAAGCCATAGACACCAAATATTTACCCCAGTTTTAGCATCTTTTTCTTATAACATAAATACGACATACAGATTCATTGAATTAACATATTTATATTAGTAATTAATAACTTTAAAAATGTGGAAAATCCAAAATGGAAGTTATTCAGGTACACGTTGATAAATATGCCAAAATGCATTAATTTATTTTATTTATATTTCCTAATATTGTTTTGACATAGGAATTGGATACTGTCTTATATTTATTCCTTTTCGTTGATTTACATAATACATCGTTGATTTAAACAATACATTTAAATACTACATTTAAATAATATACCATAACCTACAATATTTTAAGCAGAAGTTTTTACAAGCGTATTCAATGAGCTTAAAACATTCGGTATCAAATGAATTATTCTATAGGATACAAACACTATAGCTTAAACTTTGTTGAAGATAAAGTATCACAATTACGCAAAATTAAAAAAATAAATGCTGAATACAAAAGTTCTTGAAACAACTATTCCAAGGATCTAGATTCTTTAATAATCAAGGCTGCTGAAGATGTAATAAACGTTTTCTTGCTCTACCTTAAATTTATGCATAACTATAGATATATCTTTGATATATATGGCATGCCTTTGAGCTGTGACATATTTCAGCCGGCAGCGAGGCCAGCAGTGCGTGTGACGTCAGGCAAGAGCCGTGTAGTACCAAGTTGCCTATATAGATGGCACTGTGAGTACAGAATCTGACGGTTCAGTCAGATGTAGCGCACTCGATGACAACAAAGTAACTGACACGTACCAAATGAAACTGTTACATTTACAATGTGATGATTTATTGCAGGACAAATATACACACAAGAAAGAATTGGCGCATTTTGACAAAAATGTCCCTCAAATCAAATTTCCGAGGTTATATTCATTTGCCGCTCGGACATTGAATATGTTTGGCTCGACATTTGTGTGCGAACAATTTTTTTCTCTGTTATGAAATTAGCGAAGTCTAAACACCGAAGCACCTTGTCGGATCACAATCTAACATAGACCCTTCGATTACAAATGACCTAGACATTATTTCCTGACAGTGATAAACTAGTTAAGAAAACGAAACTGGAAGTGTCGGAAAATGTCTATCTAATCTTGTTCCGAGTGTGTCCCCTCTAATTTGCATAGAAAATTACTTATTGTGTTACTTTATTTGCTTTATAACATGCCTGACCTTCAGATAAACAAGTTAAAGTTTTATATGTTTTCATAGTACAGAGCCAAAACGTCATTGTTTATAAACTGTGACTAATTGTGTAATTAAAGCAGTCAGCATTAATATTACAACAGCCAAGATGTAAGTTGTGCATATTATTAATACCCGATACGTTTCTTGTCTTTCCTACGCTGTCAGAAACCCAACATATCAAAAAGTTTCCTTCCTATTGGGCAGAAGAAATCAGTGCGGTGACGTCACACGCTAGCCTGCCTTTCGTTCGGGGGCATATTTGGCGGTTATTGCTGACAGAGCTGACGTCTGACCGCCACCACCTGTCATCCCCTGGTTTATGTTGTAAAGAAATGTAAAACACTTTCAGTGTTCTTAGGTATATTTTAAGATATACATTTTCAAGAAACCCGTCCTAAAATATTTTTATTTCATCTTGTCGCAAAAATGGCTCGACGATTTTTCTATAATTTGAGCATACATTGGCGTTTCTATGAAAAGTTCTTTACATCAGTTACATATAACGTTATTCAATAATGTATCATGAGACAGATAAAAAACACACATACAAAATCATGCGGAGCTATCTAAAATATACTCTCTGTATTAACATAAACTCTTGTTTTATTTTCTGTTTTATTTTTAACCATACTTGAATCAACTACTTAATAAAAAGCTTAAAATCTGAAACTTTATTTTAAAACTCAAATCCATGCATAATTCCGGTATTTTGGTATTGTGTATTTACTACCATTTTAAATTAGTAAAACAACATTTTTGTAGATTATGTTTTCGAAATATTTCTGTAGGTGGGTGGCACACTTATACCGCAACCTACTGGTAACTGAAGAGAAATAAAATGCTTTCTGAATTTATTTCTCTTTGGGAAATTATTTTTAAATTACTAAAGCTTTATTGAATAATTATATAGTTTTGCTTACTACAAGGAGAGGTGCGTATTTTAATTTAAATTAAAAGGATTGGGTTAAGATATCGTAATATAAATTAAATTTATTTATTAATGTATTGGAATCAATAACGAACTTGAATGTTCACAGTATTGTTGAAATTTGCCACGTTCAATACTTCTTTTCAGTAAACTCTGAAAATTTTATGTAAAATCTGTAAATGTTATTTATTGACAAGTAAATAATGATCTTCTAAGTACTTTTACAATAAATAAATATTCCTATATTTACAAACTTGCAAATACTGAACAATATCTCAAGTAGTGTTGCTTAAATTGTAAATGTGTGGTGAATGTGGTTATAAATGGCGCTAAAGATGTTTTTAAGTGTGATTCAATATGCATTTTTACTCGAAGTTTATTAAATATCAGTAAATTGTAATAGTAAAGTTTTAATAAAAATGTATCCATGAATTTTTATGATTTAATTGAGTGGTGTATAAAATATAACTTGATTTTGAAGCAATTACCTATGTAATTACAATCACATGATGAATTATTTATTATCAATACATAAATGATATGAGTTACTTATTTATTAATCAAGAAATTAATTACACTAAAGTTAACATCTTTGCTTTCCAATCATTAGATGCTTAAATACCTTTGTAATTTCAGATCTTCATCTAATCTTTCTTCCACGCTGGACGCATGAGATGGTGTATAGTTATTATAAGAATGATACCTTGACTCTCCATCAAAGATGTCTTGCTTCCTTTATGCGTTGTTAATGGGATTCTAGAATATTACTAACCAATCAGTTGTAAACATTATGTTATATTTTCTGCAGTGCTATTTGGAGTATTTACTATGTATCGTTGTGTTTTATTGAATAGTGCTACTTCTTGGATACTGTTTCACAAAATATTTGACAAGTCCTTTAGTTTAAGTCATTACTTAGGTAACTTATGCTCATAAAATGCTATCCGCATGGCGTGATTCCGATATATCTATTTTTCCCTCTTTGAATATATATATATTACTTTCATTTATTTTGCACTATTGTTTTGTTATAATATTTTATTTAACAACATAAAATATTGCTTCGTAACAAAAACAAATGTCATTAGCAAAGGATGTTTGTCGTTTTCTGAACAACGTATGCAATAATTATTATTCCTAATTTAAATTTATTTATTTCATAATCAAACTTATAGGAACTGTATGAACTATACTATTTATAAACGGAACACCACTTTTAGTATTCAAACATCCAGAACTAGTAATTTTTCGAGTAAATTAGGGTAGGTAGGAATAACAAGTGCGTAGACTATTTTGTTCTCTCGCCATCGATGATATTCACCGATTACTTTTAGCATTGTCACATATATTGGCTAGTTACGGTCGTCTCTCTTACGTGTTTGTAAGGATGTGACTTCAGTGGAATAGAACCAATTATATGTGCTTCATGGGCTTTGAATAATGCTCCGTGTCATACTTTAAGTTTTACTTTCTCTATGTTGTAACGGGATTATATTTACGTTCATCTTCAACTAATAAGAATCACGCCAACTTCTTTGTAATATCCAAGTCAAGTTTTAATCTAATAAGAGTCATGAGATCTTTCTAAGGTGTGGACGCGGATTTTTGGTGAAAATAAAATTTAGATGAGTCCAATTTTGTTATATATTATTTAATTATATAATATAAACTACGATTCACTCTTTTATATTATAAATATTGAATAACACTTTTCGAATCTTATTAATTTTTCTTTACAATTATAATGATCGTAACATCTTAAGTCAACTTCCTCGTTCTCCAGCAAGACACAAGATTCTAACACTTTTTCTAGATTATTGATTTTCTTGTCCCCATAGTAATTCCCGCTTTATTTTGTGATTGGCCGATTCACTGACACGTCATCACACCACGTGATACCACTACTACTTCGGCCAATCACACAACTACATACATTTTTATATATTTATTATTCCTTCGAACATTACTAAAAAATACTGTTACAAATGCCCTTCTTCGAAATATATGGAAAATAACCAAATAAAGGAATTAACAATTAACAATCTGTTTCCATATATTTCGAAGAACAGCCCCAATTAACAATTTTGTTTACACCAATATTACACAACATCAATACAACATACATAAAATATAATAATATACCTACATTGGATAAAATATAATAAATGAACATTTAACAACAATTTCACATTATTACACAAACATAAAACACAACAATAAATTGACATTAATTAAAATACAACAATATATTGATGTTTAACAATTTTTTTATTATTATTATTATTTAACACACACATAGTATATATTCAATATTGTTTCAATTACTGTCAAGGCTTTTATGTGTATAGGGATCAGTATCATTCACTTTAAATGTGTGTGTGTATTTGTTACACAGTCCAGGTTTTGAACTAAAGGCTTTTCTATTCTTTAATATACACAATTTCAACTGTTCTTTTCTCGCTTGGTCTAAATTGTATGTGTTTTCTAACTTTACTTGTAATATTCTCTGGAATTCTATTTCTTCCTCCACTTGGCTTCCGCCGTTCTTATCTTGTATTGTATATAATTGGCAACAATGCTTTTCAAGGTCAGTTACATTATTTTACAATCCATCAATAATTAAATTCTTCCCACAATTTTCATTTTCATCGTATTCAATATTACCATTTTCTTGCAAAAGTATATCTTCCACAAAAAACCTTTCATTATTTATATTATCCCTGTTCTCTTCTTTTCTTCCATCTTCTTCCAATAATTTTATTACTAATAAATCATTTTCTGTCTTAACCTTCATTTCATGCATTTCGAAATTCAATACACTTTGCCATTCATATAATAAATCATTACCCAAAATTACATCTCTTGCCAAATGTGGAATTACCAACGCAATGAAATTGAAATTCCATTCACCTATTCGCCCTTAATTAATACTTTCATTGTTGGTTAGGTTGGTGCTATCGTTTATATTCGCATCATTCTCTGTGCTTTGTGTATTTTCGACTATTTCATTTTGATTACTTCTTTCAAATCTCACACCCCTAAAATCTCTTTGATTTGCACTAAATAAACTAGTACCTCTACCCCTATTAAAATTACTTATTCGCTGATTATTTCCTCGATAAAATCTTACATGGTTTATTTGATCATTTCTTCCAATTCTCGTCGACTGATTGTTATGATAATTCCTTTGCACATTATTTTGAACTCCCTTTCCTGTTCCGGGAATTACAGATTCATAAGTTCGTCTAGGGTCATAACCTCTTCCTTCAAATCTTTGATTTCTCACGGGTGCCCCGCCCCAATTTAAACTCGTCCTATTATTCCTATTATTTGTAGGTTGTGATTCCTGTCGATTTCTTCCTCGCTCAATATGGACGTTATTATAGTTACCATCACAGGATGTAGTATCATTAATGAGGTTATGTGCTTCAAATTCGGATAATAATTCAATCATATCAGAGAAATCGATAGGCTTAGCCACAATTAAATGATTTCTGATATGTGGTGGATAATGACGTATTAGCATGTTGACAATTTCTGTCTCAGAAATTTCGGGATTGATCAACTTACTTTTGTTTGCTAACTTTAAGAAACATTCAGTCATAGAAATCCCTTTTTTAAACTCAAACCTACCCGTTGCTAACTCAACTTTTATTCTTCTTTGTCTCTCAGGTCCCCAAAATCTATTTATAAACAGATTTCTGAAAGTACTGTATGTTTCATGTGAAGCCAAAGTTAACCTTAACCACTCAAGAGCATTTTTCTTCAAACAGCGTTTTACTATTACCATCCGAAATTCATTGGGAATTCTCTTAATACGGAAATATTCTTCCAATTCCCTAAGAAATACTTTTGGATTATCACCTGATTCCTCATCAAAACTTGGTGGACTAATATCATTTAGTGAATAATGTACACATTCATTTTGACCTAGACTGTGGAGTTGTGTGTGTGAGGACATGTTTTGTGTGTTTCTGTGATAGTTAATATCATTATCTGGACTCACAAATTCACTACATTCACTTACTACATCACTAGACTTCTGATGATTGCTTAATTCACCTGGTAAGTCACAATCGTTTATATTTGTAATTCTAGACATTTCTTTCCCGTTATTTACTTTTCTAGCCTGTAATGCAATTACAACTTGTGTCAGTTTTCCTAAGTTATCCTTTTCTTTTTCAAAATGTTCTTTTACCTCTTTAATTTGCAAAATTACTTCTTCTTTTGCTTTACTTATCTCATCAATTTGTAACTTTATTTCCTCTTGGTGTATCTTACTTTCATCATGTTGTAATTGCATTTCAGAACAAATTACATTGATTCTTTGTTCTACTTTATCTCCTAATTCTTCTCTTTGTTTTTGTGTTATTTCTGCCTGTTGTATCCTAAATGTTTCTAACTCTTTGTTTAATTCCATTCTTATTTCTTGTTTCACAATGTCCTGACCTAACCTAGTTTCCTGAATTATCTCTCTCAACTCATTGACTTCCTTTCTATTCTCATCCTTATTAATCTCTATGATCTGCATAAGCCTTTCCATATTATCCCTACACTCTTTTCTCCCTTCTCTAATCTCCTGTGAAATTTCAGATTTTAATTCCTGTTTTAGCTTCTGTAATAAATTAATTTCTAAGTTACTCACATTTTGTGCTAGTTCCTGTCTTACTCCTACATCTAAATCATTCATTTTCTTAGTTAAATCATTTACATTTTGTTCTATTTTAGAATCTAAATTACTCATTTCTGATTTTACATCTTTCATTCTAGAATCTAAATTACTCATTTCTGATTTTAAATCATTTGCATTTTGTTCTATTTTAGAATCTAAATTACTCATTTCTGATTTTAAATCATTTGCATTTTGTTCTATTTTAGAATCTAAATTACTCATTTCTGATTTTAAATCATTTGCATTTTGTTCTATTTTAGAATCTAAATTACTCATTTCTGATTTTAAATCATTTGCATTTTGTTCTATTTTAGAATCTAAATTACTCATTTCTGATTTTAAATCATTTGCATTTTGTTCTATTTTAGAATCTAAATTACTTAACATTCTTGTTATTCTTTCCAACATTGACTCATTATCTATGCTTAATCTTGCATCCTCCCTATTCATTCCTACACTATCAGTAACTTCTCCTTCCACTATTATTTCTTTTCTACTCGCCATCTTTTTAACTATTTTCTGATTTCTTAACAACATAAATCTACTACTACTATTATTATTATTTTTTTTTTTTTTTTTTTTTTTTTTTAAATTTCACTCACTTAAACCAGTTCTCGTTTTCTTCTTTCTTCTCTCTTCTTTCTTCTTTCCTTTTAAATTCCCACGGAGCTGCACGATGCACGATCTCCTCTTCTTTATCCTATTCGAGCCCCACACGTTGCTGCGCCATTTGTAACGGGAATGTTTTCTTTCTCCATTATGGCGGTCGGTATAATACTTTCTTTCACTCCAGAATCATGATTTTCCATCTTAATCGTTGCATGTTAACTTTTACTTCTTGGTGATTGAATTAGATTAACCATATATTGTTTAATTGCATAATGCACTTGTTTATATTGCGAATATTGAATATAACACTTTTGTATTTAATTCATATTTTAGAATTATAATCACCGTAACATCTTAAGTAAACTTCCTCGTTCTCCAGCAAGACACAAGATTCTAACACTTTTTCTAGATTATTGATTTTCTTGTCCCCATAGTAATTCCCGCTTTATTTTGTGATTGGCCGATTCACTGACACGTCATCACACCACGTGATACCACTACTACTTCGGCCAATCACACAACTACATACATTTTTATATATTTATTATTCCTTCGAACATTACTAAAAAATACTGTTACAATGTGTACATTTATATATATATATATAGATTAAGAGAAGAAAAAAAAGATAACGAACTTAAAATTAATTCATTACACTAACAAATAGCACAGTATTTATAAAATGACAATCCGTATTGAGAAAATAAATTTTATCTATCTTATTTCCTGCAAATTTAAATATAATAAAAACTAATTATAACACTAGATGAATCGGTCACCATAAGCTATATAAACTTGAGGGCATCTACCAGGTTAATTCACACAGAGTGAAGACTGACCCCCCCTCTGACGACCAGGAAGTTACCGACTTGTCCCCGAAGGGCACCCGGCACCTCCGTGGGGCTTTCCATAGGGCAAGACCTAGAGACTAACAAGACACCCCATCTGGTCCTATGGACTCAAGACGGGATGGAAGTGGATACGCCACTTACGCGCGCCGACCTCAAAGGGGAAGGCTGCCGCTATGTCCTCGGTGGGGCCGCCTGGTGATCTAGCACACCTTCTACTAGCTATGCTGGCTAGTACGCGGGAATATATGGCTTTCCTCAACTCCGTCCGGAGACGTAACCGATCTCCCACGGGTATCGGGAACCACTGCCCCCTCAAGTCCAACCCAATCCGAACAACACCATTCAGGGAGGGACTCGAATGTTGGGCCCGAGGTTCCTCTAGTAACTTCAGAGGTACCACGAGTGCTAAGGTCAACAGCGCCCGCACCACGGCAGCTGAAGGGGACGGATCCCCTCATCTACGAGTCACCATAAGCTATGTACTCATGCAACCCCAGATCATATTCTCATTGTTGTCATTGCATCTTTTGGCAAATACTCGTGTTGTTGTGGGACTAACACTGTTGTTTTGTTTTAATTCCCTTTTCTGCCTAAATAGCTCTAACAACTACTGTAAAAATGAAGATGGTTCACTGTTTAAAGAGGACTGTCTTGGATTAATCTTTGAAGCCGGAAGTTATGGAAATCTTTTGCTACTGAAATTGTTATAATGGTTCTTTATGGTTAGGAGGGTTAAGTATTCCAAAACTACTATGAAGGCCTCAAAAATCAATTGTTACATAACGAGAAGAGGTGAGCCAAATATTAATTATATTATCCTAGTGTATTTGTGCACGCTTTTTTCCTTAAGTGCAACCAAGAGAAAATAAAAGATATTGATTGTAATTACACTTTGTAAAACTTAATTATTGCAACTTCCTGCAATGTTTTGTTACCGAAATACCCAAACTAAGGTCCAAAATAGCACTTAAAAACAGATGACTAGATGGAAGCCATTTACTTCGTAGTGCTGTTACTTTATGAGTCTGAACATATGGTAGTTTTACCAATCAGCTACTTTCGCTACTAGAGAAGTCCTTCTTTCATAAAACTATGCTGGTTTCTTGTAGACTTTAGACAAATTTTAACCTGGATGATGCATATTGTCGTACTGTTCGAACGGTTACCGTGGATTTATCTTTGGTAATAGATACCTCTCAGAATAAAGAACTGATTATTCTTGTAAGAGTGAGAGGGGAACTTCCGCGCATCCCGGCCCTGTGCTAAGCATCAATGAGCGCATCACTTCAACAATGAAATTCGCAGGAATCACAAATGACATAGAGATCTTCACTCCACGTGGAGTAATCAGTGCCTTATCTGAGAGGTATCTATTACCAAAGATAAATCCAGGTAAGGGTTCAAGCAGCACGACAATAATTGCATAAATGACACAATCTTATTATGTTTAAAATGTACCAAGGTAGTTGAAGGTAAACTGGCAAATACCATAGGTTTAATTTCTACTGAAATATTTATTTTGTTATTGCATTTCTTTCAATACTTCAAAGGACTATGGAATTATTCTACGAATAGTGAAAAGCAACAATTAAGTATTATATATGAAGAATAAAACTCCTATATAACGTCATTTAAGCATCATAAAGCACCAGGAAAAGATGGAATTAATGTGGAATTGATAAAGTGTGCATCCAAAAATTTTAAAATACGACTACTACATTTTTTAAATGTTCGTTGGTCCAGCCTACAGATACCAGAAGAATGGAAAATGGCTGTAATAAAGCCAATAATTAAAAAAGGAGACAGAAATGAATGTAAAAATTATAGAGGAATCAAACTTTTAAATACAAGCTATAAAATATTAGCAACAATTTTAGCAAGGAGATTAAATATAATAAGTGAATCACTACTCAATAATGAACAACACGGATTCAGGCAAGGCAATTTCTGTACTGATTGCGTCTTAATGCTAAAACAAATAACACAAAACGGAAGAGAATTCAATTTAGACACCCACATATTGTTAATTACGTAAAAGCATTTGACAAAGTTATACGGCACAAGCTATGGGATATAATGATTGAAAACGGATATCCTCAACATTTAATTTTAATGATAAAGAAAATGTACGAAGGGACTTGTATTAGTATGGATAATTGTTTTAAGACAGAAACTATCAACCTGGGTGTAAGACAGGGCTGCCCAATGTCACCAACTCCTTTTAATATTTATATTAACGCAAGCCAAATGGCAAGCCTAGTTGAAAGTAGATTTCAAGTTAGGTCGTAAAATCTTAAATACAGTCCTGTTTGCATATGATCAGGTTATTCTGGCATATACTAAAGACAGATTACAAATAGCTTTGCACCAACTCGACAAAACAATGTCGAAATATAATTTTATCATTTCAGCAGAGAAAACGAAAGTAAAGGCTTTTGTTGGTAAATACCCATCACGGTTCAAAGTGCTCCTCAAAAACAAAATAATATAACAAGTTAAATATTTTAATTACCTAGGATTTGATACTTCCTATGATTGTGACAGATTTAAAACAAACTGTCTATAAATTTCAAAATATATGTGGCAGTATAAAACGAACATTGGAAAACAAAACAAGAAGAGATGTCATATTAAACTTTTATAAAACTATGGTAGTGCCTGTTATATCTTATGGAGCCGAGACCTGGACCTAAAACAGAACTGATAAAAGAATAATTGAAACGGTTGAAATGAAAATTTTGAGGTACGTATTTGGCTGTAGTCTTAAAGATCACATTAAAAGTGGAACAATAACATAACAACTAAAACTATTCACTTTAAATGACAAACTCAGGGAGTACAAACTTAAATGGCAAGATGATCTCTCTCGAAAGCCAGAACTAAGATTCACCAAACAGGCCTTGCAGTATAAACCAGTTGGTATTAGAGATGTTGGAAGACCACGGAGATGCTGAGAAGATCCCTTCTGTGCCGAAGCAGGCCTATCTGGCTTTTCTTGAAGGTTGATGATGATGATTATGATGATGATATTGCATTTCTATTCTTAAATGTCCGTCAATCTCTACTTCAGGACTCAAGATAGTCTTATTTGTTATTGTTTGTTTTTGTTAACATTTATTCGTATGCTTTTTACAAGCCTATTGGTGCAACTTCATGATTTTTGCGTAGCAAATATTTTATGTAATTAAATGAAACTAGAAAGAAAATTTGATATATGTAATTCCTATAATAGCTAAAAATGTAAATTCAGTGGTTAGAGAAATCATGTGATTGCTTTAGTCTGTCTCAAACTAGAACGATCCGGTTGTAAACATATGGAAAGCTACAAAAAGAGAAGCAAAAATACTTTCTTGCTCTGTAAACACCCATAAGTTTTTACCTACCAATGAGTAGTGTTCCTCTAAAGTATATCTGTCTCTTTCTTTCTCATTTCCCATAGAGTTACAATAGGATCGCTTTAGATAGAGACAGATTATACAGGCCGCAGTTATATTCCACATCGTGTATTTCCACCAACTCAGCAAAAGAGTGAGGAGAGAAAAACTAGGTTAATACCCAGGACTCCAAGTTCTACTAATGCGATACAAAAATAATTCTTTTCTTTCCTAAGTGCCTCAGACATCCTACCTGTTATTCTGAAGCACATACTCAAAGAGATGTAGACCAAGTAAGATTTAGATCAAGAGGAAGTCCTCAAGCAATGGAGAAACGATGACGTATTTATGTTCGAGTTCTCTGCAAAGCTCTTAGGAGTTCTGTTGTATGGTGGGCTCTTGAATAAAAATGTAACAGTGACAAGCAGACAAAAAGAAACACGGGGCAGACGGAAATTTATAAACCTTGGCTCACGGTCAACCTTCCTACCTTAACCTCCACAAAAAAGTCGTTTTATCTTTCTTCACTAACATTAACATCAGAGATGAAAGACAAGGCCAATGTAAGAAGAAATCACAACCAGCGCCTCCATGAAAGAGAAATCGTCTCCCAACTGTAAATTTTAACATTACGACAACTTCACGCTACGTCTGTTTATCTCAAAGCAAAATTCGTTGAAGCGTTTTTACTTCAGTTATTTTGGGAATTTTCCTCCATCTCTAAATAGAAACGTGGAACAAGTTCTTTTTTTGTTTCAAAAAATTACCTGGAAGACATTTTTAGCACGGCTATACTTTAGCTTTTGTGTTCTCCATAGAAGATGAAAAAATTGCATGGAATTAAAAAAAAAACAGGCAGCTATTTTACTGAAATACTTGCTTTGAATTCTGAACAAGGGTTATTTTTTACCATTATAGGGTCTTTTTGAAAGTAATATCTGCCATTGTTACTGAGTTACAGTTTTTTATGTGGTTGTAGTTGATATTGACAAACAGCAATGGAATGTTACAGCATTCTGCAACGCCTAGCAGTTTTGAAGTCCAGTTTTGGATTAATGGTTTTGTTAACAAACAAAATTGCCACTATTTTAATAAGCACAATCCAATGCATATTCAAGAACAACCACTTTATTTCCTAAAGGTTATTATTGGTCCATATGTTTTCCAAGACGAAGATGGAGAAAATCTGTCAAGGGAGATGATGATGATGATGATGATGATGATTATGATAATGATGATGATGATATTGGTGTTTAAGGGCGCTCAACTTCGTAGTGATCAACGCCTTTAAAAAGCTGAGCATGCTAAAAACTAAATAAAAGAGCTAAAAGTCATTCATCCTAAGTAAAATCCGACTACAACAGAAAAGTTCCTTTAAAGATACAATAGCTAGTGCAGTAAATAAAACAATAAATCCTAGAATATCCTTAAATGTAAAGTAAGGGTGAAAGGGAGAAAGATACCGGGCTCTTATAAGGGACTATTTTTGGCCGAGATGGCATGGATCTCAAAAACTTGTGGTTCCAGCAAGATGGTGCCACATGTCATAATGCTTCGAAAGTAATCGATCTTTTGAAGGAGAAGCTCAGGACTTTAATAATTTCCCGTGGTGATTATGTTAATTGGACCCCGAGATCATGTGATTACATCTTGTGCGATAATGCTAAATCTCGAGTTTATGCCAACAAGCCAGATACAGCAAATGATTTTATGAATAACATCACGCATGTTATTCCTGAAGTTGGACCTAATTTACGTTATTCTGTCACTGAAAATTAGGTCACCCAACGAAGTCGGCCGGTCACTTAACTGATATTTTATTCCACAGTAAAAATGTAAATTATTCTGCAAAAAATAATAAGAATAAATAAATAATAAAAAATTGGCCTCTACCATTTATAGAACTTGTTTTATTTAAGTTCAAAGATAGGAAACTCTTACATACAGTAAATAAATGAAATATTGTAGCTTAATCAAATATTTAAAGTCTTAGTTTGAGGGGAAATACTGCCTGAACTACACGGCTACTGAACCACAAAAAACGATTTTTATAGAAACATACTGAAAAAAACCAAACTTGATATATTCCAAAGATATGACCTAAGAGTTGATATTTACTACAATTCCTACCTAGGAACCTCGATTATAACGGAGGGAATGAAAGCTAACTGAAAGTATCAGAAAATCTATATTATTTAATATAAGACGAAATTTTACAAAAGCTGTCTAAATACACTATTTTATGTTATATTGTACATCTAAAATGATAAAGATATTGCTCGCGTGGTATGACTGCGTGATAGGTATTTAACAGAAATGCGCGTGCGCATTTATTAGCATTCGTTTTTCTTCAATTTTGTTAGTACGTCAATACAATATCGTCCTATTACTGTCTGTTCGATTTCTGGTTTGAAATTTAAGTAATGCACTGAAAATACAGTCATCCTATTCACATACACGTTTATTCTGTGTCTATTTCGTAACATATACCAGGATTCCATGAGAAATTAAAATCAGAACACATTCTCTAGTGAATAAAGAATAAAACAGATCGAATTGAAACTTAAATTTGATCCTCTTAGAATATATTGTACTTATTACACCATGCTCATTGCTGGTCTTTCCTTTCTTCATTGAAGTTCAGAAAACCTTTTTGTTTTACATTAACTAAAACCATTGGAATATGAGTTATAATTCATTCGTGAATTTTCCATTCTATCTCTTATATTAAAGGAATTCTATAGTGAAATTGCTATTTTCTAAGTTGGCATTCAGTTTGATGATACGTTGAAATTCCAATAAAAATTTTAATTGGTTTTAAACTTACGAAATATTAAAGAAACTATAGGTATGCCTATAACAAGATATCCCACAAGAGTTGTTAAATATATTTCCTCGAACATAGGATTAGAATTTTGTTGTATAATTTCTACCTACCTTTATTAGTTTATGAGAGAAATATTTCTGAACTTCTTTTCGATTTTTGTTGTTCATTATTTGCTTAGATATTTGGGGCTTCAAAGCAGCTTACGGTTCGTAGTTGGAGTTTTAAAGTAAACATAAAAATATTGGGTGAAATATTCATCTGGAATATTTTGAATGTGTAGGCAAGTTAAAAATCTAGGTAGTGAAAATGTAAATTATAAACTCAACCGGACAGAATCATAATTCCTTTTGCTTGCTTACCTGCTAATTTCAAATGATATAAAACTGAAGTATATTTGTACCACAAAAAAGTTATGAGCAGCTCTCTGTGATTTAAATAGTTTCAGTCACGTGCAGTCAGGCATTTATTGAGGCATATGACGACCTTGAAATGTCCACTAGTTTATTAGTAGCTGCATGCTTCAGATTACTTTTCAGAGGCATCTAATTTCAACTTCTTAAAAATTGTTGGTAAACTACAAGATAGCTTCCTTAAAATGAAAGCTAACTGTACCTTCTCACCAATATTTGCTTGCTTTTATAACCCAGTATCAGGCTATTGGGCTACAACTAGAGATATTTTGATAAAATATACCTTAATGTATCACTTCGGTATGTTTATATATTTTCTCTTCCTCTAACAGTTTTCCAACAAACTAATCACATAGTTTGTACCGCAAAATTAACAACGCCTGTCAGTACAGATTAGCCCTTATACTTCTATGTGATTACACCACAACACGTCACCTGCTGGCCCCGGTACTGTGGGAATATTGGTTTTGCAGAAAACATTCCAACACAGTTCCGATGCGACATTCGATAACCACGACGCGTACCCTTGTGATTATGCTCCTCGGGGGAAAATACAAAAGTGTGGCGTGAGTGCGAGGCCTACTTGGAGGTATTAGCTAATCTAAAATTATACTACTCTCTTAATAAGTGAAATATTGTTGGAAAATATGAAGACAATATTTGTGCGATATTCTTCATTACGTTGTCCGCAATTTTCAAAATTAATATTGTGACCACCTGACCATCGATGTACACCAATTAAGATACCACATGGCCAGATCGTGCACGGTGAACAAACTCAGACGGGATTCATGCTTTTAGGAGTGGTCGGGATTTTTCTAATACATTTATATAAAAGGTTATGTTTCACTAGAATACGGAGACTACAGTTTTAGCAATCAAAAAGTTTTAATAAAGTAACATTAATACAATTTGGCCATAGGTCATTACCTGGAAACGACAGTACATTACGTCCTGCTCTGATGAAAGCCCAATTACAAGAGAGAAAGTTCCTTGCATTCCTTAAAAGGAAGGAGAGGTGATGTGATGTGTGACGTTACAAACACCACCACAGGCAAATGAACTACTTACAAGTCACTAGTGTGACAATATCTGCACTTATATCTGTGTCCTGCACCTGGGATAGTGTGCTGAGGATCATGCCTTGGCTTCCTGCTACGGAAAGCGGCTCGGGATAGATTCCACCCCTGCGATGCGGATTTTAAGTCCCGGTTATAGGTCCGGTGCCCACTAAGCATCGTAAGGAAATTGAGAAGCTTACGATAAGTAAGCGGCCATGGTCACGAAAACTGGGGAATGCTGTGATACTGAACACATCTCCTCCCCGTATCGGTTAAATGAATGCCTAACTCCATCTTGTGTATGTGGGCGTAGCGCCGGCAGTCGGGTTGGCAGGTGCTGGTGCTATATGGTCTGTCGCACCCTGGGTTACTTATATGTGTATCAGTCTGTGTAGACTTCACCCATTTCTTCCGAAGCAGTGTTGTGGAATAGAAGTTTTAGGCTGTAATTTTTACAAAAATACCATAGTTTTATTTTTTAGCATCCATCATTCATATTATAACTTTCTGTAAAGGAACAGAAGAGCTGTCAGAAACTTGGTCAACTGTCAGAAATAATCAGAGCTAGGAGGCTCGTACCGCCCGTCGTTCCCTATATACTTTGCGACCGACCTTCTCCCGGCATCCAAAGAAGTCATAGATAAGTCACATGGCAGAGGGGCATTGAAACCGTTTGTCCTTATGAGACCTTCCTAAATGCACATCTCTTTAGATCATTATGTACAACATACAAATTCTAATATAGTACATACAGGTGTTTGTCTCTGGCTGATTTTATTATTTAAATAGACACATTGTGGCAACACCCAAGCAATTATAACGCGGGTTGTAATATTTCCTGATCGAATGTAAAATAATATCCAAATAATAAAACTAATTTCTTACATATCTGAAAACTGTTACTGGACAAAATACCAAAGTAGGAATTTTATTACATATTTACTCAACTGCGACCGTTATTACTAAAAGCAATAATGTTCCTCTTAAGCTTGTAAAATAAAAAAAAGACTCATTCTACGTCCTGTCAAATAAGATTGATAATGCAAAAATTTTCCTTCGACCTCATATGATGTGATCGGCGCATATTTGAAATATTTTATCAGTTCCTTATCAGGAATATGGCTTTTGTTGGGATACAAGGGTGCATCTCGCATGCGGTAAATCGCACATAATCCTGCATTCTTTTGAATTACACTTTTCATTTTCATCTTTATTTCAGGTAGAATGCTCGAGGTTTGGTAAATCTGTTTTGACAGCTCTACATCCGCAAACATTCAGTCGCTCCATACCTCTGGGCTGTAACAGTGTGATATTTGTGGGTAACTCTTTGAACAAATGTGCAATCAATAATATATTTCTACGTAACTGTTCGTTACTAGACGCTTGGCAGATTGTATGCTAGAACTGTCATCGGTTTCTAAATTAGCTAATACCAAAACAATTTTGTCATAATGTTCGGCACAATAGATAACATCCTATAGCCAAGATACCTATCTGATGATAACTGGCCATGGTGGTAGCGATATGTCTGGTGCTAACTCTCTGAACTTTGTAATCCTGAAAGATGCCTTCAAAAATATTTTTTTTTCATGTGTGCTACAAAGCTGTCTACACCTGCAGAACTGCATTAGATTGATTCGGCCACTCGGTGTAAAGCATGTGCTAAACATGTACTATATATTAGTTTAGGATGCAAGTTACAATGAGTTGCATTCTACGACGAACCTTGCCCTTGCTAGTAGCACTGCGTGGTATAGCCATGCCTGGCCACTCTTACACTGCTCAGGGAAATTGGTACAAATTTCCTAGTCCTGGTAATAATAGACACGAGGCCACTTATGCTAGTTTTATGTTAATGTTGTACAATTTTTTCAAAGCAACACCTTCAAAATCTTCGTGTTATACACAGAACAATAACATTTACTGTGTCCCTCTCACAAGAATATGGCTATAACCAATATGCTGAAATTAGCAATATTAGCACACAGTGAATCTCTTCATCACTACACAGAGGAACATGACGAGTGGCCCTAGCAGCATGGATACCAACATGCAGCTCTTTCAAGTAAGGCCAGGGAAGATTTATCCAGCTGAAACATTGGCAACACTGCGCTGACAATCAAAACTGGTAGATGCAATGTAATGAAATGAACAGAAGGAAAGTAATGAATGATGCTCAGCGTAAAGGGGAAACTACGGAAAAACTGTAATTGGTCGGTCGAGAGAATCAAACCGGCGACGTTCTGAATGCAGGCAACTGACATTACCACGTTAGCCACACCACTGATGAAGATTGTAGATCTATTTATTACATCTTGAGCTCCCTATGGTACTGTCCCCCTCATTCTTTCAGAGATTCGCCCTTCGGCTAATTTCAGTGTGGTTTTAAAATTGAACTCAATAAGAGGGAATTCAAAAAGTGCATGCGCATCGTATTAATTAGAAGTGTGTACTCAATAGACATCAAACATCCATAGAAACGTAATATCTGTGGTGGAGTTCCAATGGGATACAAATTAACACAGGTTTTTGTTTGAATCCTCATTCCAGGAATCAAACAGAGAAATAGAGAATAGCGGAAACATACCCTGCAGATACTGTGTTTTTATTCGTGACAGAATATGGACGTACGCATTGTTACATGCTCTATTTAATATTCATGTTTGCCAACTGCCTGTAATACGTCATTAATTTTGGTGTGTTTTGGAACTAAAATCGTAGCCTACTTACGCACTCTAATAATTTGGGTGACAACTTTGGGAAGAACATATAATCTGTGTCCATTGAAAATACAATGTACCCTGGCAAAGGACTCTTTACTATTCAGGCATTCTGTACCAGGTCCATTTTAAATATTCAAATATATATTTCTAAGGTATGCCGTTGTGCAAGAGTATTTTGTAACCACGTGAAATATTCAAAAGAGGGCAAAAGTAGAGTAGTCTGAGGTAGTTCAGAAAGAGGAAAATAAATTTTCTGGGAGATAGGTGGAATATCTAAAAAGACGACTGGGGTGTAAGTTCTGACAACAAAAGTATGACCAACGAACGAAGCTTAATATAATGGTTTACGTGCAGAGATGAAGAAGGGACAACGGAAAAATGAAGAATCCTGTATTTGCAATTAATGAGAAAATAACTTTCTACACAGCTTTCGTATTTCTGTTCTTTCAGAATTTGTATACGGATTCTTATTTTCTATGTTACCGTATTCCTACATTACACATGATACAAATAGCTTCCGTAATAGATCATGGATACAAAAGTATTGTAGACTCATATAAATATATACCTATACATAGGTACAACAAGCAGCTATACTCGCATTTTTAAGTATATAAATAACTGAGATTCCCATCTGAAACACTCTCTCGCTCTCTCGCTTTCAAGGCCTTTCCATTTACTCGTATGGCATCTCTCTCCCTAAATTTATATAGCCCTATACACACTGTCTTCGTTACTTTCTCTATTTACACTCCACTTCTTTCTTTTCCTAATTCATTGTCACTACAATGCAGTGTCTTACACTGTTTTGAAAATCAGCACCACAACACTATTTCTAGACTCCAATAAAAAGTAACAAAGAGAAGTAAGGGGTTCAACATTATACACATTCTGTCTATTGTTTGCAAAACAATAAGGTCTAAGATTCTTTTCGTAGTAAACTGTTTAGATGCGCTTAAAATTAGAGGTTGTCAAAGTTATTAAATAACCATAGTACTTAAATTATATAAATTGCCACATTGTGCATTACGTTTTAATGTGTTACATTTTAGAAAAATTAGTAATAAACGAAACATTTGGATTCTTGAGCTTTATTCTGTCTTGGAATTCCAGATTTGCTGCAGAAATAAAATATAGCATAGCCCGATTTTAATTAGGATAAAAGATTTGCACTGTTAGAAAACGATCCGCGTGTATTTATGTTTTTGCAAACAGCATAATTTCAAATGCAGTTCAATGCCAAATTGAAACTTATGAGAGAAGAAGATCTTAAAGGTGAAAAAATGTCGGCATTTTTCATTTTTTACAACACTTGCTTCGAATAAGATACAAAGCTTTTATAGTAATTGCAGGACAAATAAAATACCTGTCTTGAATATTTTCAGAATAGGTTCTAAAGATCTTTAATTTTCAGTAACTGCATAACTGGTAAAGCGTAAAAGAAAACGTGCAACTATAGAGAATATAGATTTCCTTAAAACACATTTTTTTAAGATTTTTGTGGAGATAATCATTTTGGAGATATTAGAAAGTCATTCGTGGTTTTCATGTACCGGTTATCTGAGGGGAAACTGAGGTTATATAGAGTAATATGAAGCAAAACCCACAGGTTTCGAGCATAAGAATATAAGAAAGCGATGATAAAACCATATAAATTATTAATAAGCAATTGGGAATATATGATATATAAAATAAAGTCAAAAAGAAATATTGTAATAGGAATAACGTGTAAATGAAATAAATATAAGAAAAAACTTGCCTTAAGTTGCTCCTCGCCTTCACGGAGCCACAAACAATAATGAAGTTTAAGGAAAATATGTAGAGGCAGGATGCAGTATAGTTATGACGCCAAGGGGTCATACAACTTTAGGGGGTGGACCCGTGACTGCTGCTCAGTTGAAGATAAATGGAAATGTCCAAAAAGGTAAAATCGTAGAAATAAAGTCCCCCAGTAAAATGTAGGGTAAACCACGTGATAGGCGTTAAATAGAGAACAAACAGAAAAGGGGTGGAGATAGACAAACAAATCTAGGAAGAAGCCGAAAGTAGGGCGAGGAGAGAATTGCGACTCGGTTAGTTACAACGAAAGGGAGAAGACGCGTTAGTTTAATATCTAATGGCGAGGTAATATTGGAGTTAGATTTCAAACGTGGTGGGATTAAATATTCTCAAAGAGACAAATTCTCAACGAGAGTGAGAGCAAGTGAGAAAAGCAGAGAAACCAGACAAGTAAGACCTGTGGGAATAAACAATCCACAGGAAATTTAAGCCTTTTTATTGACTGTTGATAACTGTTGGACCCTGAGAGAGTACTCTTGCTCACCGACACGTAATCCTTAACCATCCTGCCATACCACACCAAAAGGCGACCCAAGAGAAATCGCACCCAAATAAAAAACCTAGGGGAGGGATGGATATATAGACATATGTAATAAGTTAGGGCGAGAAGGTTTTGCTTGGGCGAGAACAGGAGTGAGAAACCTGAAAGGTATAGGTTAAGATAGGGCGCTAGATAAATGTCCATTGAGGGGAGAAGAGAATGCAGACTTCCATTGTATATTATATTGTAGTCAAACAAGGATATGGAGAGAGAGCAGGCCTGGTTACGTAAATGGGACTATTTGGGGGCGAATTAGTAATTAGAAAAAAACTATCCGTAATAAGGGAAAAGAACAGGAGAAATATAGGGAATTATTTAGGCAAAGTTGAAAAGAGATGGCTAAGAACAATTAGTGGAAAAAAATGTAGATTAGGATAGGTGAAATAGCCAAATGTGCAAAAGGATGTAAAGGGTCTCCAATACACAAAAACCTAGGGTTATGTGTATGGGGACCAAATTATTATTTAATGTTAAGCAACATGTTAGGATTTTCAGTATTTAGGAATATATGGCGTTTTCCGGCATGGATTTTATAATTGTAATCTTGATTTTATATTTCCATTTCATTATGTAACAGGAAAGATGGGAAATAAATTACAAATGTAAAGGAAATGGAATTTTATATCTATCATATAGCGACTAGCTCTTAAAATATTTTACTATCGCTTAAGTCCACTGCATTCCCATATTTCCGTTGCAGCCATAACGAAATATTTCATTAAACTATTTATAAAAGCGCGTGTCTTAACTTGTGTCTGTAAACTGAAGGGAACTTCAAAGCTACAACATAACAGCCGGTTTCAAAACGATGTAACAACCGCTTCTGCTTAGTTTTTCCTTATTGTATTTATAATAAATAGTATGTGTAGTGAAGTTTTATTTATATTAACAGCAGATAAACAGAACAATATAATTTTGTAATAATGTAGAAGTGGGAACATGAGAAGCACGTGCTAATGCAACGCATTTGTTTCTTATTACTGTTAATTTAAACTTTTGCATTAAATTAAGAAACAAAGTTCTATTAAATAGACCAGGAGAATGTTACCTCTGGGTAAATACATTCATGGTATGTCAGAGGGTTTTAGTTGAAGTTTGTAGCGAATACCAAATGGATTTAGACTTCATGACTATTCTGTGAAGTCATACTCGGTAATCCCGAAAGCAGAAGAGGAACTTTGGGAGTAACATGGTATTCGCTTTAATCCCAGACTTTATTTAATCTGAAACTTTGTTACTACCTGCGCTTGCAAATGGCAACTGTTTCCTTTGTTTGCCAATCCATCATCCTTTACGATTAGAAAATCCCCGCCCGATGTTCGGAGACACGTCACATCCTGCAATGCCCTACATATTCTCCGCCTCACGTTTTTCAAATGTTTGCTGTTGGATAACATCACTTTCCTTTTCTCGTTGTCCAGGTAAATGTATATACCCACTTTATTTTCGTCCTTGTGTTTATATTTGTCCAGCACAAGGTTCATGCATTTTAAAGTGCACAGGGAAAGTGTACTGCAGGACTTTTCAAAACAGAAAAAGTATATCCCTTACGTAGAATACCTTCATATATATTCACATGAGATTCCTTACTCGCTATCGTTCACATTTACGTATCTGCATAAACTATCACAAAAGTTTGTTTTGGAATCTACTTCATATTAATTAAGAAAGGTATCGCTTTTCAGCTCATTTAAAAATCATCATCTGATTTGAACCCTATAGCTTAATTAGCCATGATAGCTCAATGTGTAAGAGCGACTTGACGGAAACCAGGAGATCCGTGGTTCAAATCCCGGCCGTGGCATTGAATTTCTCATGCTGACTCTATCTATCAAAAAGCTCAGCTTATATATGGCTAGTGTGAATGAATAATTTTCATAAATTAACTTAAATAATAACGCTTTAATGATGAAAGCCTGGGACTTAAGTACTTACGATAGTAAGTCACAACAAACGGTGTATCTCAGATACGAGAGCCCCTAATGGTTTACCGGGGAATATATGGGTCAATTGGAGAATTTAATGGCATGACGGTACGTTGGCCATGGTAGCTCCATCGACAGAAACCACTGGAGATCCGTGATCAAATTCCGGCCGTAGTATTGAATTTTTCATGTTGACTCCATCAAAATCTTAGTCTATATATGGCTAGTGTGACGGAAAGATAAATTTCCATCAATTAACCTCTAACTTAGAATCCGTTCACCAAGTGAGCACCCACACTGACGTTAGCATGACATAAAGAGTGAAACTCTATAAAGCAGTCAACACATATTTTGTAATAAGTGAGATTACTATTATTCTGAGTTGTCACAAAATCTGGGTATTCTTATAAATAGGTTAAGTGTACTGTCTGGAAGGTAGGAAACTCATTCGTTCTATATGTTTCTGTTTTATGTGAAAACTATGTAATTTTTATTTCATTAAAGAACTAGTAGCCTGAAAGGAAGATACAAAGATTTAAAATTTAACTTACTAGCTATTCAAATCTAACTTGACAATTCAGACTGATGATCACTACGAAGAGATATTTACACACTATTTGACATTTGCATGCCGTTCCGCAGATTTTTGTATATTTCTACGTGAATATCGGGAGCTATTTCATCTATTATTTGGAATAACCAGTACTATATGTGATTTTAACTATAAGGAGTAAAGAAAAGCATTCAGGTTTGACAATGGTGTTTAAAAACAAAGTACATCAGTTTCCTCAGATAACTATATGCATCATTACTGTTAATCATTATGCTTTATTAGGTATTTACATAAAGTTATTTCGTATGTAACTCAATAACTATAACGTTATACTCACAGTAACAATCAAAATGTCACGTTTCGCTACTTGTATTGCAGTTGCAATATGTCTTAGGTAAGATTAAAAGTTATATTATATATAACTATATATATTATATATAAGAAGAAAGTTAATAAATGATTAACTATAACTTTGTTTCAATGATCTCAGTTATTATATGTGTACATATAATAATTTCATAGGTATATACCCTTAAAACATTTCAGATAAAAGTAGTGATATATTTAATTCTGCGTGGTAACGTATTTTGTTTTGTAAGATTGTCCTTAATTAAATTGTATATATTAATAAACAATTCTGTAATATTGTACTCTACCACATCAGCAAATTTTCTGAAACAAATGATGCAGTAAGGTAATGATGTTATAACCTTATAATTTCATTATATTTTTGTCAGAAAATAAAATTATTAAATAACACAAAGTAATAATACATAATTGTCTGAAGTGTGTGTTTGTGTGTGCGCACACGTATGTATTTTATTTTTTATTGTGCAAATGCCTTCGGAGAGCTTATATTAATTAATTGCCTTGATGACATTTAGAATACTTTATTTTCGGAAGACATTTCAGTGCAAGGAGAAATAGCGGGAGATAATATGCCCTATGAGAAGAAATATGAATTATTTTTAACCCAGTGGAGAACATCATATAATGTATATTTGGAATCATTGGTGCTGTCCTTTATTCTAAAGAAATCTAATGTATATAACTCCACTGAGTTTTGGTAATTAGTATTATTATATTATGTATATATTGCTAGTTTAAATGTATGGCGTATATAAAATAATCTAACTTTGTCACTTCTACTTTAAACTAAAATACATGTTTAAAATAAAGTTGAGAAGTGTTAGTTTTCTCAAGATTACAGAGTTTATGGAAAGAATATGATGTGCTATATGACGTTTTGCAACCATATCTCACCAAAATACTGTTAAAGTATCTATTACTCTATCTGATTCACGTTAACTTTGATGAACGGTGGTAAAATTGCTTTAATTACATATTTTACGGTAAACTTAAGAAATAGACACATTATTCTAGAGCCATGCAACGGCTTTAAAATTGCGTTCTACTTTCAAAACTGAGAGAGAGGGAATTATAGCTTTCCATTCCAGAAAACTGTGTCTTAAAATTGAAGTTAATATGAAAAAACATATCGGAGATGTCTAGCCATATACAAAATGGCAGCGTCTGCTTTAGATAGATCTATCCTTTTTATAGTACAACTTTCACTGTCTCTTACTCTTAACTAGTAATGGAAATGTCATTCGGAATGAAGGGAGCTCTAGAGGTTATAAAAAAATTCAAACACATGTATTCCCTTCATCTTAGTAATGTCTTTTCCATTTGGTAATTTAAAGATATTCTTTGATTTCGTTTTCGAAAAAAGAGAGATCTTTCACATAAATAGTAATTTTGGGTGGGAAATATTTTTAAAATCTTCGTCTCGTATTCCTGAAGGAATGTGAACTAATATATTAAGTTTGGTGTTCAACCTAATTTTAATTTGTTACTTATGCTGTTCAAAGATATAAAAACACACATGAATTTGTAAAAATCCTGTTTCTTTTAGTCAAAGGTTCCCAAAACATGTACTTCTCTTGAAATCTCAGTACTTCCTCCGCATTTTATGACTAAAACATAGTGAAATTAAAATGAAACGTAACTACTTTATAGTAAAATTATTACTACAGTAATTTTAAGCTATCCTAAATTTTATTCAATTATGAACCTACTGAATTTGACAACCAATATAACTTTGATGTACAAATAAAATACAATTTATTAAAGGGTTATTTAAAATGTGTCGTTTACGTTCTTTAATGATATTTCGAAATCAACTGTCTACAACTTATCTATACTGAAGTAGTAAGGCACTTCAATGCACCAGTTTGCCCTTCGATCCAAAATATTGGCAAGTCTCTTGTTCTGTTTAAATTGAATACACGCGCTCACACGTTTACTTCAAGATGTGAATTTCTCTGAAATCCCAGCAGTGATTTTTGGATCAAAAGAAATTACTTGCCTGTAAATTACTATCAAACGCACGGATGTCAATTTGTAGAAATGTCATCGGTTTTCTCAAGTTCCCTCATTGGTAACAGATTTGACTCTTGATAATTGTAACTTGGAAGTATATCGCTGCACCAGCAAGTCGTATAACCATTTGGGACATGGCCTAAGGAAGCACTGTTCACATTTGAGAGCCTTGAGTCCAGCTTCATCTTCTAATTCATCTCTGTGGACATTGGCTCATTTTCTCCACTACGCCCCCTGGAGTAATCTACCATCTAAGGGCGGGCCACATGGCCTCCAGCATTCATGAACGAGATCAGATCCACCAGATACTGAGCGTATTGCTTTTTCATTGCGCTCCCTTGAGTGAGATGCGTGCTCACAAACAAGCCACACTGCCCTACTTCCTTTTAATTTGAACAAACACGTTCCCTAGGATGGATCTTTTAGTTTCTGGTGTGACGTGTATCAACCGGAGGAAACAGCTGCACGTGCCGACACTCTTCCTTAGAGAATCCAACTCGTTACGCGCCAGTGGCTTTTTCCCTCAATAAACATGTCATTGCTTGTATAGGCTCTGGCAGCACGGGGAAGAAGAAGCAAAATATAAATGTAACACTAGCAAATAAAAATAAAATGAAAACTCCGACATGATACTCACTTGAATACTTCCACATATACATTGGCAATATTTCCCTGAAACAGAGAGAAACTCTAGAAATTCTTCGTCTCACTTAAATAATTCCCGTAGCAAAAAAAAAACACACAAAGTACATTACAGCTGCTTGTATAGACATTCCAGAACTTTCATTTAATTAATTACATACTTAATTAAACCTGCCAGAAAATCTACAAATGTGATATTTACTAAATTATTTTATATGAATCTATGATTGAAAGCATCATTTATACACATATATTTAACCAAATAAAGTTAGTAATTTCACCACTACAACACAGTTTCATGCCAAAATGATCAACTGTTACAAATCTTTTTAATTTTACTGAGTATGTACCATTAAAGCTAGACCATTTTAAATAAGTATATGTAGTGTATACTGATTTTCAATAGGCTTTTGATAAAGTTGATCATGACTATTTACTTGCTAAGTTAGCTAAATTAAGTTTTTTTTCCCATTAATGAAAATATTTCGATCATATTTAATAGATAGGCTGCAGGTAGTATATGATAAGCATTGTATGTCATACCAATTGAATGTTAATTCAGGGATTACCCAAGGTTCTAGTTTAGGACCTTTGTTATTTTTATGTTATACAAACGATTTAACTAGTAGTGTAAAGCATTAAAAAATGTTAATATTTGCTAATGATATTAAATTGTATAAAAGTATCAAAACTGTTAGAGACTGCATGGAACTTCAACGAGACCTTGATTCTTTATATGAATGGAGCGAAACAAACAAACATCCATTTAATATTAGTAAGTGTGTAAAAATGTCCTTCAGTAGAAGCAAAACTCCCGTTAAATATGTTTATAATATCAATATGACAACGCTCGTTGAAGTGGTTGAAAATAAAGATATAGGAGTACACTTTACAACAAATCTTAGATTCAATAGACACATTGACCTAATCGCGTCTAAATCGCTAAAATGCTTTGGATTTATTATTCGAAGTTCCTATTCATTAAAAGACAAAACATTAATTCAACTTTATAACTCATTTGTGAGACAAATTCTCGAATCTGGCTCTATTATTTTGTGTGTTATTTACGTCCTCCAAATGATTCCATGGAGCTTAGAGTTATCCGACATTCGTCTTGAAGGATAAGGGGATGCTCAAATGAGCCCGGGGTCCATCGAGCTTAGAGTTACCCGATATTCGTCTTTCAGGATAAGGGAAAACCCCAGAAAACCTTATCCAGGTAACCCAACCTTACCGAGATTCGAACTCAGGACCTCTTCAACGTGAGGCAGACATGCTACCATCTATGCTACCGAGGCGGGCATACACCCTGACCGAGATTCGAACTCGGGACCTCTTGAACGTGAGGCATACATGCTACCATATACGCTACCGAGGCGGGCCTGCGTCTATAATTTGGAATCCTAAGATGATAATGCATGTTACCGCAATAGAAAATGTACAATAAAAACTTCTAAAGTACTTACTATTTAAAAAAACTGGAGGCTGGTACCGTAGCTTAGTCGGTAGAGCACCTGCCTGCCGTGCCAGGGGTCCCAGGTTCGATTCCCGGCGGTGGGGGTGGGGAAATTTTCTCCGACCAAGATAAGTCCCCATCTTCCCCAGAGTCTGGAAGTATGAATGAGAGTGTGAATGTGTGCGCGATCTAATGATTAAAATCCAAAAGATGACGAGTTAGCACCTTCAGTATGTTCCAAAGGAGAACGGCCGCCGATGTGACCATAGCAGTTAAAGGCGGGGTATAAATGGAACAGGGGAAAAAAGTAGAACCGGATATTATCCTACTTACACAAATTATGGGATCCTTTTGGAAATAATTAAAACTTTGAAGTTTAGAAGAGACATTACGGGGTTAATATTTCTGTACAAAGGATTACATTCGATTGATTATATTAATATTACAACAAATATACTATTTTATGTATCCAATAAAATAAGCAGATTCAAGAGGGTTTTTTCACCTCGAAAGCAAATACAGAAATCCATAAAAGCTAACCATTACACAGAATTATGTATTTATATAATACACTTCATTGTTTCGATGCAGATATTTTCAACATGTCTGAAACTCACTTAAAAATGCTATAAATATTAATTACTTATACGCAGATCAGCAAATTACTAAAAATTGGCAATAGTAGCATCGTTACTGTAATTAAGAAAAGTAAAATAATTACTTGCCATGCCACCTTCACTTTCTTCATTTTATTCATTGTTTCTATTCCCTATATTTCCCTTTCTGTATTACTTGGTGTTCATTTATTTTTTTCTTGTGTTTTATTTCAGTATGTATATTATTATATGTAAACACCTATGTATTATGAACATTGTAATTGGGCTTACAAGGCCGCACCGTAGCTCAGTGGTTAGAGCGCTTGGCTCTCACCAAGGCGGCCCGGGTTCGATCCCAGGCGACCGCAAAGTGAGTATTGTAGTTGGCAACACGGCGCTGGGGTCGGTTTTCTCCGGGACCTCAGGTTTCCCCCGCCATCTCATTCTACCTGTGCTCCATCTTCATCTTATGTATCATCAGTATCACCGCCTGCGGTGCCGTATGTAGTAAACGCGGGCGTTAAACACTACACATTTGGGCTTACAAGCCTGTTATGGTCATAAGAATAAATAAATAAATATAAGTAAATCTAAAAGAGCTATTGGTGTAAAATACTTCACAAGTAGTAATTTAACTAAAACAGAAGAACATTTTCAAAATTGTTGATACATTAATGATAGATTCATTAGTAACATTCATAATTATTGATTTTTTGTAGTCCCTTCATTAGATGAAAAGCCACCTTTACTGCAGTTTTGGATAATGTCAAGAAATGTGTCATTGCATTTTACTGTTGTATTTCTTTCTCCATCTCTCTCTCTTTGTCTCTCTCTCTCTCTCTCTCTCTCTCTCTCTCTCTCTCTCTCTCTCTCTCTCTCTCTCTCTCTCTCTCTCTCTCGCTTTTACACATACACATACCTTTGTATGAAATTACATTATCAAATTTTCGATTTTTTGTCCAATATTATTTATACTCTGAAGTTTATTGCCATCTCAGAAAATATCATGTGACTTTCTCCAGTCATACCACCTATCTTTAAATAAGTAACAACGAATACGCACCCAGGTACTTTCTGAATTAATATTTTTGACATCTCTTATGGTTTACCATTTGTACAAAATTATAACAAATACGCTCACTTTCTTTTCGGGCAGCCAGCCAGGTGAAAAGATGACTAGATATCAACGTTTCGGGAGGGTACATCTCTCCCATCATCAGGATGTAATACAAATGTAATACTGGATATAACACAACTATAAACAAAGACAAAACACTATCAAAATTCGTATTACTGAACAAAATACTGTTTTCAGTAAATTAAATGCCAGGTCAGGAGATGGTGTGAGTAGAGAAAATTGTGTCAAAGAAACCTAACTACTTAATTATCAAGCTGTATTGATCATTGCTTCTTAATTTGACGGATTTCCATTTTAAGGCTGGTTTTCAAGAGAAGCTGAACTGAAATCCAGCATCACGATTAAGCTTGCTACTTTCAGAGGAAATCGCCAAAGCCTCCTTAATTCTCTGCTCCCAGAACTGTTGCATTTTGCCAAGATGGTCGTCTCCCGAAAGTTGGCTCTATGTTCCTTATCAAAGCAATGTTCTGCCAGCCCAGACTTCTCAGGTTGCATTAATAGTTGTGTTCTATCCATTATTTCATTTGTAGTTATAACACTTTATAAATATCCTGATGATGGGAGAGATGCACACTTCCGAAACGTTGATATCTAATCATCTTTTCACCTGGCTGGCTGCCCGAGAGGAAAGTGAGCGTATTCGTCGCCAAGAAAGCTTAAGGTCTTATTTTATAACAAATAATTTAGAATTTGGAGGACCTTGCAGAATATTACTATGCAAAATATATATTTTGTCATGTAATTATTTTAATTACAATTTATTTTAATCAAAATCGCTTAACATTTTTGAAAAATTGTCCACGTGAATGTTAGCTTTCCGTATGTAAATTTCTTGTAAATTTTGCTTTAGAAGATTCTGAATATAATGCCAATACTAAGTTCACTATTTGATAGTTATTCAGTCATTCTGTTTACAGTAAAATATGAACCTTCTTATAGCATTTTTAATAAGTTCATATTGCTCAAGACATGCCTGTGAAAACCCAATGTGGAATGCAATACTTTTCCTACCTACTAGATATTTGACAGGAAAAAATGGAGCTTCTTTTTAATTCCAGTATTGTAATAATTTCAGACCCACAGAAATACAAACAAATACATGCATCTTCTAACACAAATAAAAAGGAAGAAGTGGTGTAAAACTTAAAAGGTAAATGTACCGCAAAATGCACCGCAGGGCACCTCACGTGGGTCACGTGGCTAAGGACCATGGCTAAGGGGAGGCACCGAGGAGTGGCCAGATTCTGATGACAAGGAGCGCAAGTATACAAGGTTCCCTAAAATTTTAGTTCGAGCGTATTCAACACCGATCGAGTCACACTTTTAGTCCCGATTGTGTAGTCCCGTCAGTGAAGATACGAGAAAGCACAACTCCACTCCCCAACTACAACCTGCCCTTCAAAGCATTAAAACAAGATGCCAAGGGAGGAAGTGTGGCAAAAAAAAAAAGAAAATCCTGGTAAAAGACGGTTCAATCCAGCATACCTATGCCACCGTGGATAAAACAGAAAATCATATAAGTCAAAAGAGTCGGTCTTGCATGATCGACCTTGGAAGCTTCTGAAAAAGTGTCGCACACGTTACTGCGGCGTCACTTCACAAAGTCGAGTAGAACTCTGATTACGCTTACAGCAATATAAAATAAGAAAATGAAAAGAACATTAGGATATAATAAATGGCGAACATAATGTTAAAATCTACAGCGTAGTTTATGATAGAAGCCTTTGAAATTTAGAGAGACATATTGTATATGCCAATTAGTAAACAAACAAAAATGTGATTGATAGTTTTTGAAGCGATGTAAATGCATTAACACATCCATCAACGTCAAATATGCGCTAAGTGGATTCATTTACCACATATGCACCCAATATGTACTGATAGGAGCTGCACTTAGGGTGGTACAGTGATAAGCTAAGCTAAGCTAAACACTCGAGTTAATAAAATACGAAATCTGTTAGCAGAATTAGATGAACTTAAAATAAATTAAACCCTATTTTACGTAAATATTAAGATTTATGCCAAGAAAGTTTAACATTTAAAGCACAAAAGACAATAATACCACGGATGGCTACATTTCGTATTTCATGAGCAACACATTGGCTGCAATGTTCAAAGCTTTATGCTTGCATTGAAATTCTATATTCAAATACCCTTGCTTGAAACAACGGCATAGAGACTTTGCGTCTAAAAACACAGTCACGTGCCATTTTCCGTTCTTGTACACGTTTTCTTACAAATACTTATTCTTCAATTTTTTCAATGTTAATCAAGATAAACATTTGAAGGTTTAAAGGGAAGATTGGCGGGCGACTCCGATCTGTTGTGTTGGCACAAGCATTGTGGCGAAGAAGTTAACTACCTGAGAGAATTATGTAATACAATTGTGTTTCTTCAGCCTAGCCGATAAATTGAGCCACTTTTCCAGAAATGAGGTTTATAATTGTTATTTTCCTGACATTTTGTTAATTTTTAAGTTGGTTTAAAATAGACTTATAACGAATATGAATTGAAACTGCTGCAGTAACCTGCACAATAAGAAAAACATTGGCTTTCATACATTCTTAATCCTTGTTTTACGATGGGTATTTAATCAGTGCTGCAAACGGGCAAAAATAAATATTTTTCAACGTGAGGGAAGCGGAGGATTCAATTTTTTTATATCTTAAAAAGTTAAGAAACATTGGACGATGAGTGAAGTGGGTAAAATGATGCTTAAATGAGCGTATAAAATGGATAATAGTGCTGCGAAATCTGTAGGGGTGCTTGGGAGAAAAGCAAGTTTTATTGTGGAAAATATAAGATGCATAAAGATATGATATAAAAATGTGTTATTTTGTTCTCATTATTACACATTGTACTGAATGAATGTTCCACCTTTTTTCTTTCCAATTCGATTTGTCCGCTATGCCAATCCTCTTCATCCTGCAATTGTGGACCATTAGGATTAGTTTCCGCTCGGAATAAAAGTGACAATGACAATTATTCATTGAAAAACTTAGCATATAGCATAATATAAAATTTCCAGGCTACAGTATAAGATAAAAGCTTTGATATTTATGTGACAAATAGGGATTTTTTAAAATATTTTCAAAATAGTGTACATAAATTACCCGCAATTACCTTAGCTTTAAGCGATAGTCAAATCTTTTAAAGCCAGTCGATAAGCGATGTCGCCGAGTTCTCTAATAATTATATTTTTCTCTATTGAGATGTCGTTATTCATGAAAAGAGAATTAATTTCTGACATACAAAATCTGTATCTCCAAAAGGTTAACTTAAAACAAAAGATAACATACATGAATTCTATATACATTCTACGCAGTTTAAACATATAATGTTTTAAGCGAAGCATTAAGAATTATACTTTTCATGTAAAGGGTAAACAAGGAAATAGGATTTTAATTTTGGGGGAATTTTAGCATCGCATCCTGTAAGATGCTGGACTTAGTTAACAGTTTGGCATTCAAGAGAATTTTTGTTATTAAATTATACTGTTCATACACTCATACGCCTTTTAATACTTTCGCTCCTTACCATGTGCAGTGGAAAAAGTAAATCACAGTAGTCGTAAATTGAAACCAATGAAAGAGGAATATTTAAAAAATATCGTTTTCCTTTAATTTAGTGTGGGTTTTAATCAGATCAACATTTTGTCTGATGCCCCTTGATTTACCGGTTCTAAAAATAAACATTTGATTTATAAGCAAAAATATTGACACATATATACAAATATAATAATTTGTAACTTAAAAATTCACTTATCTTATAATAAATGATTATAATTCTTATAAATTCTCCATAATCGCAATTTCATGTACACTTATACACATCTTCTGCTGGAAAACAAAGCTGTCGCTATCGTTACTAAACAAAATCTGAAAATAAAACAAATGTCAAAACAGAATTTACTGCCAGTATTTCAAAATTAATTACGCGATGTTTGTTTTCTAAAATAAATATATTTTCCCAAACCATTAAATCTATCGGACCATTTGTTTTAATACTTTTAACTTCTGGGTTTATGTTATGGTTAAATGACGCTACGGCCGATTTATCAGTTTGTTTATATTTAATGTTATAAAAGTGCTTTTCGTTCTGGTTTCTAAATTAAGTTTTGTCTTTCCGATATAAATTTTATCACAATCGAAACAATTAATTTTTTCAGTTGAAGATGTTTATAAGTGTACATGAAATTGCGCTCCTCGATAATTTAGAAGAATTATCATCATTTCTTATAAGCGAAGTTTTAAGTTACAAATTATTATATCTGTATATATTTGTTTGTTTCACTGTTAATAGCTTCATATTTTACGGATATGTTGACAGATATTTGCGGAACATGTGCAAATATCTTAAACGTGTGTAAGGTTAACTTCCGCCACATACTGAGTCACGAAGAATCTCCTAACGAAACCATGGTAATAGTTTACATAGTTAAGGCGACATCAAATAAATATGAAGTAGGAAAATAAAATTTGAAATGGCATTTTCACAGGTAAGTGTCATCTTAAAGCTTTCTTTACTAAGACTTTGGTACAGGGGGTCCAGTATTAAATATAATCTGAATATTTCTAAATCAGTTTAAAACAGTTAAATTCCTATTGGAATGGTTTGCATATCAGAAATACGAATAGCAAACTTAAGTTAGGTATATTTTCTTCTCCAAGGGATGGTGAAATCTAAGAAGGGAGAAGATGTCACCCCGGATCGATTCTGTTTTAACACACCCCCGGGAACCTGGCAGCCTATATTGCTCCCTTTACTCTGCATTGCCTCTTCCCTTAAAGGCCACATCTTCCCCTATCTCGCTAGAACAAACAACGCGGCATGTGGCTGAAAATACACAGTACACGTTTCACTCCAAGAGAGAAAAAAGTGTGATATATATAGCAACACCAAACCTTCTCTGCGTATTACTAATTATGTTCATGCACACTTTACAGGTTATTCAGCTCAATCTTTATTTCTATATTTCTTGTTGTCATATAATCAGTACTGATATAATTTAATTGTTTTAATGTTATTGATTGAATTGGATTTATTTAGTTAGATGATAGAATGCATTTCGTAGATTGGGAAAGCGCGAGATCCTTAAAATGGATGAAAAGTATTATAAGCTAGCGATACAAAGCACATTCCGGTGGTTCCAGGTTTGATTCTCGGCTGCCACCCATTGCGACCCATAATTTCGTAGAGTTCTCCGGGCTTAGAGGCGATTTATGGAGTGACTCCTCCACCACAGCTCCTTCAGCCCTCAATCTCTACAACAATCATTTGCGTAGTGTCATTTGTTTCAGGCAGAGGCTTGTAGGCAAGTTCGGGGAGTACTGGAGGCATTCCACACTTGTACCCGATCATCCTGATCTGGTTAATCTTCGGGCTCTATCCAAATGCCTTCCTCCCTCTCAGGTATCACAAATGCATTATTTAATAAACCTGTATGTAAAATTCAACTTTTAAATGCGTTTTATAATGAATATAGTTGTGAAAATAATTTTAATTTGATTAGAAGATATATTGGAAACTTAACTAGTAGGACTTGGAGTCTGTTTGCGCTGTTGTGCTACGATTGAGCAAGATCTTCATTTGTTCCATTCTTTTTGCGGTTAGGCAATACAATAGTGCGCTCTCATTGCGTTAAGTACATAAAGTATGGAAACATACGAAATAACAAAGCGAACCATTTGCAAGTAGTTAAATATCTTTAAATATCAAATTTTAAATTTATCATTTCAATATATCGCAATAGATTTGGGGATTCTTGTAAGTACGACTGAACAGGACACTCAAAGCTAGTTAGATGGTAATACCTATATCCATACTTTAAACAAAGCGTTTCAGCCATTTTTAAGAATCATCATAACAAAAACATTTTAAATAGGTACATAGTGGTTTGGGCTTTGATAAGTATCTCAAAAATCTTCGCCTATGGTACCTAAAAGTTGTTCGGCTTAAGCGTGATGGCTTTTATTTACCCGACATCGCGTTTTTATTTTCTTTTTACGGATAGACGAGCCGAAAATGGAGACCTAGGTTCCGTAGACACGCCTTTCCCTCTTTTCCTATTCTAAAGAACCTTAGAGGCTGCTTTCTCTTGTAATCTGAATATCAAGATGTCAAATCCATATCAAATTTAGGCTGCAAACGAATTTCCCTAAGGGTGTACGTAGAACCCTGCATTTGATGGGTAAACTGACGCTGTCCAACAGTGGAAAGCGTGCCGAGTTTCTAAAAGCGGTCAAACTGTACTCTATTTTCAAGAGGTGTAATCTTTAACCTTTGACAGCTACAAATAACGTCTTCTCTGCAAATTAATATTAATATAATATACTGAAGTATTTAAAACACTGTTGAATGAAAGAAAGAAGGAAAAAGCAAGGAAGATGATAACTCACATACTTGTGTGGGTGTACTTAAAATAGAGTGCCATTTTAAAACATTTAGATGTATAAAATTTCAAGTATTTATATAAAGGTTTAGCAGGGAAAAGAAAACTAATATAATAGAACAATATAAAAATAAATGTTCTTATTAATGAATTCCATTACGCCGAGAAACATTTGCATGGTATCAATTTTATTTAAAGTGCTACTTATGGAAAGCAGTCACACAAATTGAAGTAAAACGCGATTTATAGTAAAAGAGAAAACGTATAAAGAAAAACCTCCAATAGTTGTTACATGGTACGGTTTTACCTTAATGAACGCTAGTTATTCAAAATTATACAACCTCTGTGCGGTTGAATTTGAGTTTACAGATTATTGACAAGTAATTAAAAATATACGTTTTGTTTCCCCTGAAAATGTCTTACACTATCACATACAGATATCTACCAAAATCGTTAACAGTTAATTTTGAGAAAAAAGGGTAGAAAAGCCATCTATATGAACAGCTGTTTGGAGTGGAACTTTTCTAAAATATCTCGGTGTCGCTTTCTTTAAATTACTGGACTTAAATACAAAGTTTAGGAATTATGAGGCAGTCCAGAAAATAAGTTCTGTTTGGTAATAAAATTAAACTGTGTACAGCTACAGAACAATTATTTATTGCACAAAATTCTACAACTCTTAAAATACTCTTCCGCATATCTGCCGAAATTTTGCAGGCATTTGTCAAAGCGAGGCACAAGTTTTTGTATGCCTTCTTCATAGAAGTTTTCCGCCTGTGTATTCAACCAGCTGGAAACATTTTCTTTCAGCTCATCATTGTTGAAGTGTTGACCGCCAAGGAAAGATCTGAGATGCAAAAGCAGATGAAAGTCGCTAGGAGCGAGGTCAGGGCTGTATTTGGGTGGTCAAACACGTCCTAGCCAAATCCCTGTGGGATGTTTTTCGTCGCATTTGCAGACGTTGTCGTGAAGAAACACAATACCTTTTGACATTGCAAATTTGTCGATAAGTTTCAATTGGTTTCACTTTCCTAGCATTCAGGAAACGAATCACAGATCTGATTTCACAAGCGGCGGGATTTTCAATGAACACCGACATTGTAAACAAGCGCAATAAAGCTTAAGTGGCTGACAGCGATCTCACAATGGCTCACGTTTCTTCTCCTTGATACAGAGCGTCTACCGCGCATTTGTGGAACTGCAATGGCAGCGCTGCAGCAGAGATAAATTGAAACAGAAATTACTTTCTGGACGTCCCTTGTATTTTCGCCCATACATGTACCTTTTCCTAATAATTCTGGGTTTTGAGAATTCAGTGTTCTTCAAAAAATGAACTTTTGACATTTAAGGTGGAATGCAACACTTTCTGTATGTGCTATAGATAAATGGTGGAAAAAGTGAAATGCATATTATGAATAGCTGGGAGAACTTCTGGGTCAAGAGAACATGGTTTACACAAAATGTTTTTTCCAGTAAATTTCATTTTAAGAATATTCTTTAATTTTATTTCATTAATAATATTAATCAAACAAAATACAAACATCAGGCAATTTTATTTGAAAACTGATATGAAAAATGCAAATTTTGATTGTATTGGTACTGTATCTTTTTATTCACCGAAAAATGTAAAACTTGATTCAGGCGACGAAATGTAACTTCTCTAAAATTGATAATTCATTACTTAAGCTGGCAGTCTGGAGAAAGCGGGACTAAGTGCACAATGTTGGTTATTTTCAGATAGTTTCATTCCTCATGAACTGAATTAAATTCTCTCAATATTGTCAGTGAGAGCAGTGAAACATAGTTTGTAACAAAATACACTGAAATTATAAATAATTATTTACTCCCTTGCCTTGTATTTACGAGTATTGCACACAGAAAAATTAAACAGGCAAAGAAAAAAAATTTGTTCCGCATTGTTTGTCCACCCAACTTTGCAAAGAATACAGAAGACACTCCATTATAAAAGCAATTTCTTTAAGCGTATTCAGGTCGCGTTACAAGACAAAATTAAAGAAATGCTACATCTTCGAAAACGTAATTGAAAACGCCACCCTTTCATTTTGTAAGGTGAAGCTTTTACATTATCCTTGAGTAACGAGCTGCTTTGAAAAAGTATTCTTCTTTACAAAAGCTTTTGAAGCATTCTGAAAGACCTTATTTTCCCTTTAAATGAATAAGAGAATTAAATTCATAAAATATCTTATTTACTTGCTTTAAAATTGAATCAGTCATGTTCCTTTCACAGCCACTGCCGTAATGGCTCCTTTACACTTTAATTACATTTAATTAAGTGTTATAATTAGTTGTATATTTGATTAAGTGACCAAAGGAAAAGACAGTATGTAACAATCATATATAGAACTCGGATATCATAGCATATCTGTATTGTATGACTATAAAAGTTCAGTTATCTCCAATGAGCAAATCTCAGCAGCGGAATATACGATCTTATAGGTTCTAGATTGGGAAAACTTTGATAGCTGTTTCTAAAACGAAATTATACGCGTTAACCATAGGCTCATAAACCCAAATGTGCAGTTAGCTTTATAAACTAAATATTGATTGACCCATATAAGGGAATTATAACGTATGATTAACTGGTTTTACACAGATATATCAATGTAATACATTGTGTTATTATAGTATTTTCAAATTATAATTAACGTCGATGACCGAGTACTTGAAAGGATAAACAGAGATAAGTGTTACTTTCTCTCCAGAAACGCCATTTACGAATGATCAGAAAATTCTATAACTTCTGTGGAAAATTCCAGAGGCAATAAGCCGTGCCAGCGCTTTCATTAGAAACTGTATTCTGGTGCGACAAAGGTTGCTGTTCTCATAGGGAATTTATGAAACATATCTAACGATCAGTGAGTAGCACAAGCTAGGAGAGACGGTAAGAGAAAGAGAAACTCCTCAGCAGGTGAACTGTCAGGAAGAAGAGGTAACGACGTAAGAATTATCTGTGCTTTTTTTTTTTTTTTTTTGTAATTTACGTCCTCCAACGTTAAGTCATATCGGACGATGTATAAAATGGGTGAGATGATGCTCAAATGAGCCCAGTGTCCACAGAGCTTAGAGTTACCTGATATTCGTCTTTCAAGATAAGGGAAAGCCCCTGACAAACCTTATCAAGATAACTCACACTGACTGAGATTTGAACTCTCTGCATTTTTACATACATTTTATTTTTATTTCTTACCCAGGTTACGTAAGAATGTTCGACGAATGCCAAAGTGCAAAGTATTTCATATTATGCATCATGGTCCTTGTTCAATGTCAAAATGCCAAAATAATATTCTGTTCCTTAAGTGTGTCCATCGATATCCGAAATCTGGTGGGCATTTACAAACTTGCTCTTTAAGTTCGTAAGTATGCTGAGCTTTATTCTTCAGTAGCACACAACAATGTTTCTCTCGGAGGCATTTAAGATTTCACAATTTATATGTCCAAAGAAAGATTTTTATTACATATTTACACATTAAAATATTCCATTTTGGTGTAGTTTGTAAATAAACTTGTTGGAGTTTTTGAAAGAAAATCAGACAGAATGGACATTATAAGGCAGTATGTAATGTTTAGTAATTTTATGACATAATTCGACTCTTCAAGATTATTATGTACAAAGGCTATATTAAAAATCAGAATAGTAAATAATATATTTTTATATGTTCCATTTACACCCCGCCTTTAACTGAGATGTTCATATTGAATTTTGGCGCTGATGTTAACTCATATAGGGGAGATTCGCCCAGTACCGCACAGTGTCCAGTACTGCACGGTGTCAGTATCATAGTTACCGATAGACAGTAGAAGTTCATGGTGTGTATTTAGACGAACAACTATCTTTGTTACCATCGGAAAGTTTTCCATCCTCTATTGTTCAGAGAAGTCATGTACTGAACTGGAGCTGTGCTGATAACTTGCTGACATTGCTGCTACTTTGTCCGGTGAGGAGCTAATTTAAGTACTTGTACTCATATTATTTGGTATTAAGTACATTACACAAACACAAAATACAGTGTCGGTTTAAAAGAATCTGGCCGTGCTATGACGTTATATATACGTACGTATGAACTGCTCAGTACCGTACGATAGCAATTTTCCCAGTACCGTACGCGAAGGTATATTTTTACCCCCTAAATTTGCACTGACATTAGATTAACTTTTATTTATAGGCATTTCTGTCAACATGGAGGCCAGAAAGAAAGGAAAATGGTTAGAAGAAAATATGAAACAAGCAATAAAGAATGTGATAGAAGGGTCAATGTTCCTGGGAGTAGCAAAATATATTGCCGAAATATTAACATTGACTCTGTATAAGTTGATGTTGCAGGAAAAGACACAAAAACAGAAGAACAGGCCAATAGCAAAGGGACGCAAGACTAACATTAATAGAACTATAAATAGAGAACCTAGCTCTAACTCTGTGCAAACAGAAACTGGAAATAATGAAGAGCCTTAGAAGACTAAAAGAAAATTAAATTTTGTAATTAAAACCAGTGTCGATTGAAGTGTTCTAACAGAGTGTATCACTTGCTTAGAAATCAGAGACAAGTCTTGGGTGCAGTGTAATTAGTGTATCGTGCAAGGATTGGACACATATTGAATGTACAAGGCAAGAGAACATTTATTTATATAGATGTGATCACTGCATTTAAAACTGTTTAATTACTTCTAAGACATTTTAATTTTGTTGTGATAATCCCTAGAGAACGTTTTGAAAAATATAGTATCATGTCACCGAGTTCTGTTTTTATCTCAAAAATACAACAATCATCATAAGAATAATTATCTTGTGATTTATTATGAAGTTCCTCTTCCTTTATTTAGAAATATCTATTTATTTACGTCTGTCCGTTGGCATCTCGAACACATTTTGAGATGCGCATTTATCACTAATATTGACGTTATTTATAAAAAATCAACTCGACTCGCGTTCATGAAAATTCATTAATAATGCTGTTTCTGTATGTTATTAGCTTCATGATATTGGAAACATGCTACTTGCTCTCCATTGTATTTTTTTTTAATTTTGAAAAAAAAACTTAAATGCGCGGTACTGGGCGCATCTCCCCTGCGTTTGGTTGCTGGAACTTTGGAACTTTTTTTGATCATTAGATCACGCAGGCTTTCGTAACCTCATTCATAATTTTAGACTTTGGGAAAGTTGGGAAAATATCTTGGCTGGAGAAAAATCCTCACCCCCATCCGGGAATCGAACCCGGGATCCTCGCAGAGCAGAAAGGCACTCTATCAAGTGAGTTACGGGGCCAGCCTAAATAATATTCTACATGTCAGGTTATTCTATTAATATTTAAATTATTGATAGTGTAGTACATGGAACAGCTTGTTACAATTAGAGAACAATAGCGTTCTGCTGCCAAAAACATTAAATCTATCTGAATGAAGTTTAAAGTGCACCCACAATTGTTGGAAAACAACATGTAACAAAACTTTGAAAACATTTACAAAAACTATGCAAGATTGAAGTATTTCATCTATGCATACCCCTAATATAAGTTAAAATTTAACGAAAACATAAAAAGCAAATAAAGAAGACAAATTTAAAAAAATAAGTCCAGTGAAGAATTTCTTTATTTAACAGAACTTTCTTTTAAGAAAATATACCGATACTGCATGCGAAAGTTTACTTTTTAAATGACAATTAGAATTAGTATAGAAATATGAATGCTCTTACTCTAAAATGGACCATGTATAATATTCCTGTTTTTAACATTATTAAATTAAACTAAAGTAGTTACATACCTTATTAAAGCTTTCCGCATATACCTACCTAATTTGTATTTATCAACATCCACTTCAACAATATTAAATGAGATTGGATTAGAGATGCTCTAGCTTTTTCAATAATTTGGTTGGACTAAATGCAAAAGTACAAAACAAGCTCTAACTACTAACGTTGTGTGTACATGCTTCTTTCGAATATATGAGGGTCGTTTAATAAAGAATGATCACAATTTTGTTTTGACAACGCACCTTTACTCATTCTTTTAACTTTAATAGTTCTTCTCAAAATAGTCTCCCCTGAATACGATGCACTGCCAGTCTTCAAAGACATGCTAGAAACCATTTTTGAGAGATCCTTTAAAATCGTCTCCGCAGCCTTCACCACTACCTATGATGATGGATAATGCCTCCCACAAAGGCGTTTCTTCAAGTTAGGGAATAGAAAAAAGTCACATGGGGCTAAATCTGGACTATAGGGAGCGTGAGGGACGCACTTCACGTTGATGTTTGCAAGATATTCACCCACAACATTGGCAATATGTAGCTGTGCATTATCGTGGTGCAGCATCCAGCGTGCTTCATGGTAATGTGGTGTTTTGCGCCTGATATGGACTTGCAATGTTTTCAGGATACACCTGTAGTATTATCCAGTTACTGATGTGTGTGCAGGTACAACATATTGATAAACCATTCCTTGAATATCAACGAATTCCAGCAGAAGCAACCACTTTTATTTTTGGGGGTTGGTGATGAAGGAGATTTATACACTGAGATTTTCTGTTTTCTCCCAGGATCAAAATGATGTAGCCAAGTTTCATCACGGTAATTACATTAATTTTAACTTAATGCAGACCTGCATGTGAGTGTCCTTTTGTTCGGGAATCAACAGTCTTGGAACCAATCGCGCACGAACGTCTCATGTATAATGTTTGTCACCAACGGTTGGGTGTCATCCAATGATATGTTCAGTATTTCAGAAAGTGATCTTATGGTAATTCATCGATCCTCTCTAACAATGGCAGCAGCAGTGTTGATGTTTTCTTCCGTAAGAGCATTAACTGGGGCACAGGGTCCACCTTCCTTTGAAATTTATTGTCTCCCCTCTTTAAACCACCTTTTAGCTGTGCTGTAGGGAAGAACAGACTCTCCCTAAGATCTCCATGGTATAGACCTCAACGGAAGATTTGTTGAGACTAAAGCAGAATTTCAAAGGTGTATATTGTTCCTCGCGTGTTACCTCCATTGCAGTGGTAGGCGATACTGAACACATCTGAACTTGCCTGGTTCCCACAGGTGGGAACCAGGCGTACCAACAATGGAACTACTACGGCGTGTTTGTTTAACATTAGGCTAACAGGTATAATAAAATTGAATTTTAGTGCAAAAAATTAGGACCGTAAAAAAGTTATGATCATTATTTATTGAACAGCCCACGTATATATATTCACAAATCAATCAAGAAATAGCTTCAAACTGCCCTATGAGTGCATGCCTGAAGCGTATCACATTTTAATGAAGGTTTTTGAGAAAATATAAAATAACATTTCTCCTATGAAAGGGATTATTTAGGGAACGAGAAATTTCTAGAAAATCTTAGCGTTTCATTTCTGATGGATACTGGGTTTAAGTGCCAATTAGGAATTTATCTGTTCTTTCTTTGTTACGCTGTTCTGGCACACAATTCTCTGATGCTGAAATTTTTGATGGGACGTAATGCTCCTCTATATGTAGAGAAAGTAATGATATACCTAGCTGGATGTGACCATGGTAATGTAAGAATATCGCACTCCATAGGTGCTGGCTTTGATTTCCATCAATACCCACTCTAACATTAGGTTTTTCGTGTTTTTCCTTGGTCGACAGGCGAATCATGGAGTGGCTTTTATCGAGTAAGATTTTCTCTTAATAGTTTCTCTTTACTTCACATATGATCGGATGCTTTCTTAAAGGTGCAACAGTATGTTTGTACGTAGAAAAGGTCATGATGACTGAAGTCGACGATCTAGAACCCTTGTGTTGAGGCGAGGCGATCATTTTGCAACCCGTTTTTTGTTGCAAAATGTGATGATGGAAGTTGCTGATGATTAGTTCTTCACCTTTTGTTTGAGGATCTGGTAGAAATCTTGTAGATGCCTCGGAGTTCTGGAGCAAAGAGTCTCACCTCCGGGCGCAGTCTCGGGGTAAAGGTATTTGATACTGCAATTGTTAGAAAGTAAACAATTTTTCTCTTTTATATATTGTGGGTTTTATTCTGCAGTAAAATTAACAAATTCTGCCACAATTTTAAATGATATGGATGCTGTCATTTTAAAAACAATGATTGTTGCATCGATGAATTTTTTATCTCTGACACACGCCACAAATGCATTTGAGGGTAAATGCTTTCTGCACAATCGCAGAGTGACACAAAACACGCGTCACTACCAAAACTGTCGTTTGCAAAAAGATGCCCAGCTCTGTAATCATTTTGGGTTCTCTGCACTGCATGTTTCCATAACAGCTAAACTGTTTCTCTTTTATTGGCCTACGTCAGCACATTATGTAATTGCATTCTTGGAATTACCAATAACATTGTGTAACATTTAACTTACTTTGCATTATTCTGTGACCTACCCAATTTCACATTTTCAATTTTAGGCAAATTACATTTTTGAGAACAATTCAATATAAATTCTTGAAAATTTAAAACTAAAGAATAACCGTCTCAAAGGGAAGAGAGAACTGTCAATGTTAACTAGAAGCTGTTTGATTGATATTGTATGACTGCGCTGATTAGGCAGCTTCAGCAATAAGAACGTGTTTTCGAGCCAAGGAAAAGAGCATTTGACACGTCTCTATGGAACGCCTGTATCCTACAGTGTTTTCTACATTTTAACTCTTCCTCCTAGAGGGAAATATATGCCAGGTGGCCCGCGCAAATCATCCTCTGCAGTTTTATGTTTCCCGCATACGTTGGTGCAAGAAGGGTTGCCTAATCACTACTGTTCAAAGGGGAAGTGCACGTACAATCGATGCTTCACTGAGCGGTGTTGCTATTTGTGTTTTCTCCTGATTTCGCTCTGATAAGGTCACGTGGCCGTTTGTTTGTAGTTCCAGTCAGGTCTTGCAGTCAAATATGTTGCAATTATAATGTACTCAAGCGAAGAGTACACAGTAATAATGATCTATGGAGAGGCGCATCGCAATGCAGCTGAGGCTCGAAGCCTGCATTCACAACGTTTTCCAAAGAGACGTCTTCCTTCTGCATATGTTGTTACACGTACAGAAATTCATTTAAGAAACGAGGGATCTTACCAGGCACAGCGTGTCTGATGTTTCCCGGAACGTTGTTGAGTATTTTGGAGCAAATCCCATGCAAGTTAAGAATGAGGTGTGCTTATGTTGAAGTTATGCAGGCGTACAACGTACTATAAACAATAACTTTATCGTGTTGATTATTTTAGCTTGCATTGTTACATGTATTTAACTATAATAATACTATTATGATCACTCTTAGTAATTTAATAAAAGTCACCATTTCATCCACTATTATATGCCTATTTATCAATTTAATTTGGACAAAGAAGAGCTGAAGCAGACCTGAACGCATCGAAACAAACTGTTGCATGTGTTATTTATAAATTAACTGTAAGATGATGAAATGCCTTAAAACCGATAATTAATACGCTTTGGCCCTTCCATATTATTTTGGTGAGCGGCAATCATTCTCCTACATAGAAACCTTACTCGAACTCAGGAACCAAACCCGGTACCTAACTGCAATGAGCAAGTACTTTACCGACGAGCTAAGGGACCAGTTACAATGGTTAGGTGCAGGTTCTCAAGCTCTGGTCTTTCGTTTAGCAAGATGACCTCTCTGATGGTATCGCGTCCCCCTTACCGACATGGCCGCGACATGGCTCAGTGTCTAGTCCACTTGGCTCTGATCAAGATGGCCCGGATCCGATCCCAAGAAACCGCAAAGTGAGATATGTGGTGGGCAACACGGCGCTGGGGCGGTTTTTTTCCGTGGACTCCGTTTTCCTCGACCATCTCATTCCACTGGTGCTGCATCTTTATCTCATAAATCATGAGTGTCACCGCCTGCGGTGCCGCACGTAGTAAAAGTGAGCGTTAAATACAAGTACCACGCACACATACACACATACACAAACTCCTTTACCGACATGCTTAGGCAAACCTTTTTGCGTCCACGATATCCGGGAATAAATATTTTCAATGGAAGAAGGCTGGCATGGGCCACCCGGTATATATATATATATATATATATATAAGTATATATGAGTATATATAGGGTGTTTCGAAACGACACCGAATATATAGAAGTAGTTTCTCAGCTTCCATGTGACACATATAGATAGTTTTACCGCCAATAGAGCCATATAAAAACGCTCCAGAATGTGTGTAGATTAAGCAGTTACAGGAACAACGCCGCGTGCTTTACCTATCGAAATTTGCAGGTAGGTGACACAGCGTACTGCCTGCTGTAGCTATAAACATACCATCATACTCCTCAGTAGCTTGCTACTATTAATAACTTTCTTGGCTTAATGAAACCACAATAAAGAAGCTACTCCTTAGTAATATGTTTATGGGTATTTATCGTTTTCCAACGTTCGGTTATAACAATCGCTGATGGCAAATAAGCTGGTGGACATATGCAACTTAATCCTTTTAGACGGAAGTTAATGTTAGTGAGACTGAGCATGGAGACATTAAATGATAAATAGAACAAAGAAAAATATCAACGAATTGTAGATGAAGTTAACCAAAACTAAATGCCTTATATGCAATGACACAAGAATTTTATTTCACTGTGTTTAATAATACTAAATAAAGCACATGCAAATGAAAAGGAACCTGATGAGTTTACAGTAACTGGTTCAAAGCACTGTACAATTAAGATCATAGCAAAATGAGCTATCTTGGTACTGTCCAAGTCATTATCGACCTTTTCACAAGTAACTGTCTCTTGCTCCATTACCTGTAAACAAGGTTAGGGTTACTCATAAAGAGCAAGGAGCAATGCTTTTATTTACGTGGCCGGTATGTTCCAATAACTACTTTTGAGTTTCGCATACCAGTGGTATGATGGAAACTATGAGCGTCCAGATAGCGTTCAGTTTCCCTCATATGTCTCAACGATTGGGAGTTCTCAATACACTGACCCACAGAGCTTTGTCTATATCGGATTCCAGCCACTTAAAACAAGAATTTCAGAACCTGAGACTCACTTTCCGTCAAAACGGCTACTCGGAATATGACGTTGAAGCCTCTATCACCTAAGATACGAAAGGGAAACCTGTAATACAGCAAGCGTCAGATAAGCCTACCGCTTACAGCCTGCATCTCATTTACCGGCAATCTATCTGGCAGAATCAGCAGAATTCTCGCCAAATACAACATCAGGACCATCCACAAGCCACCTGCGAAGATTAATTATCTGTTGAGGGCAGTGAAAGGCAAACTGGATTTCCAAGTTCCGGGAGTGTATCGCATTCTCTGTGAATGAGGGACACTGTATATAGGACAAACCGGAAGGACCATCGCTACTAGAATAATGGAACATGAACGGAGCATTTGTTTAATGCAACCTGAGAAGTCTGGGCTATCAGAGCATTGTTTTGATAACGACCATAGAGCCAATTTTCGGGAGACGACCATCTTGGCAATATGCAACAGTTACTGGGAGGGGAGAATTAAGGAGGCTTTGGCGATTTCTTCTGAAAGGAGCACGATTAATCGTGATGCTGGATTTCAGTTCAGCTCCTCTTGGAAACCGGCCTTAGACATGGAAATCCATCGAATTAAGAAGCAAAGATTAATACAGCTTGATAATCAAGTTAAGTAGTTACGTTTCTTTGATACCTCATTCTCTTTTCCCTACGCCATCTCCTGACCTAGCATTTAATTTACTGAAAACAGTCTTTTGTTCAGTAATGCGAATCTTCACAGTGTTTTGTCTTTGTTTATAGTTGTGTTATATCCAGTATTTCATTTGTGGTATAACATTTTATAAATATCCTGATGATGGGAGAGATGTACACTCCCGAAACGTTGATATCTAATCATCTTTTCACCTGGCTGGCTGGCCGGGAAGAAAGTGGGCGTATTCGTCGCCAGGAAGCTTCAGGTGTTATTTTGGCCATATTCATTCATTGCCGTTTCGAAACAACCTGTATTCACTTAGGTTAGAGTGGGCGAAGTGTTCCTCCTTGGTGTATAACTTATATCTACGTGAAATAAAATTATACCTGAGTTGCCAAATGACATAGATAGAAGCAGACGTGTCATAGATGTATATTTTACGCGTATGTGTTGTTCAGTAACAGAGAAAGGAGGCACTAAGGTGTTAAAATTTACATAGATGAGAAAGGATATTTAATCTCCCACTTAAGCGCACATAAATCGCTCGGTTTCTGCTAACATCTGACCCCTTGTTTAATCCCTTAGGCACATCTCTCTTTTCGAAATGTTGTAAGTTTCCTGTAGAGCAAGAGAGATTTTGAACAAGTCCACTCTTCCGTTATCGACCACACCTCCACCGTAATCCACAGGATTCAAGTTGTGCGGTTCAAGGTGGTCATTCCTCAGTGGAGATGAACTCTGCAAAACTTGCACCAACCAGCAGTGCAATATCCGATATTGGTTTCTCTTTGAGATCACTACGAAGTAAGAACCTCTATAATACACTTCTTAATTGACTCCAAGCCAGTGAGCAGGAAATGTCCGCAAGCCACAACCGATTGTGACCACTGTAGAGATCCAGTTCCAATTACGTCAAAGCGTGTAACTTGTTCTTCTGTGTAAAAGATGTCCCTCTTCCTACTTCAGTAGAACAATAGACAAAAGAGATAATGCAGTAGTATCTGGAAATATAATTGCTCGAACTATCACATGAATAGAATTCCATATACAGAATTAATCCTTAGCATTTATCACTATCAACAGCCATAGCATTTTAAGTATTGTAAATGTAGTTTTGAGTAATGTTTGGAGGAGGTATGAAAAGTTTATAGATTTATAAAGGAGGATGAATATGTAAATCTATTTAGTCATTTATATAAGTAAAATATATGTAATTTTATGATTGGCGGTAGTAATAATTGTATGACGTAATGTTGTGACGTGGAATTAAATCGGCCAATCACAAAATTAAGATAGGGGTAACGATAGCTACGAAAAATCAGTAATTTTGGGAGAGATGTTTTGTAATGGTGAGTGTGATGAATAGTGGTGCAATATCAAGAACATTTAAGTAATAGTTTGAATCTCTTTAAATATAACAAAGTAAGAATTTATCGATATGTTGGAAGTGACTGGGAAAGGAAGTTCCAGAAAAATGTAATCTAAATAATACAATGAAATAGTTACAAAATTTGACTTCTCCGAAACTTTATTCCGAACCACGCCTTAAAACCAAGATTTTCACGACTCTTAGTTAATCAAGCACAATTATCAAGAAACGAATCAAAATACAATGAATTTGTTATTTCTGGCTTCTCGACGAGGACCTTCGAAAAGTCAACGTGCATCCCAGCTCCAACATAGAAATCCCGTACCAAATTGCGCCCGAACGTGTGGCTGATTAAGGTGGAGACAAATTAACGACTAATATTCCCAAATTCCTGTCCCAGTATTTGACTTCAGTTTATCAACACTCATATCACTATTACCTAAACAGTGGCTAAGAATCATTGGCAAACAAACATAATCGATGTGTTTATTACGCAAGTGACATTTCCTATTCACTCTTGTACAAACTATTCTTAGAAAACATTTTTATTTTACCTATTTCGTGTTAATTAAGATAGACATTAGTAGAAATAGTTTCCTGACATTTTACTTATATAGGGTCTCACAACAAGTATCATATCTTTGAACTTAAATAAAACACGTTCTATAAATGATAGAGGTTCATTTATTTTTTATTTTGGAACATAATGTCATTACATGTGGAATAGTAATATGAGGTACGTGTCTTCATTGGGTTACGTCTACACAGCTGACGCAATTTTCAATGACAGAAGAAAGTAAATTAAGTCCAACTTCAGGAATAACACGCGTGATGTTATTCATATGATCATTTACTGTATCTGGCTAGTTGGCATATACCCAAGATTTAGCATACCCCCACAAGAAGTAATCAAAGGCATTAAATCACATGATATCGGAGGCCAGTTAACATCACCACTGCAGGAAATGATGAAACCTCTGAACATCTGCTTCAAAAGATCGATTGTTTCGAGAGCAATACGAAAAGTGGCACCATCTTTCTGGAACCAGATTATTCTGAGATCCATACCACACAATTGAGACCAAAAATAGTTATTTATAACACCCTGGTATCACGCATTATACGGAAGTTAGCGAACAGATTATCAATATTTATAATAAATTCTCACAATTTCGACGCGTGGTTGAATGCTGTAATTTATCAACGACTGAAAGCAAATTAAAGAAAAATATTGCTGTAGCTCAATAACAAATGCAACTGTTACAGGTTAAGGAGAAGGCACTCTTGTGCAAACACCCTTTACATACAATTGGCTTAGAAATTACAGTGCGTTCATGCGAAAGGTCAAAATTTTTAAGAACTGACAGACAAATATCTTTGAAATTCCCGTTCTCTTTAACTAAGCGGAAAACGTAATTTCCTATTTGAGTAAAGTAATTCAAACCAATAGCAGGGAACAAATCAGGTTATATCCAAAAGAGCTACTTGACCTAAAGTTTATGCCTAACCTAGTTGCAAGTTTTGTAGTTATTTGGCAGTTCAGAAAATGTCACTCAGAAAGAAATAACATCAAGAGCTGTTACAAAATATTTCGTTTGTCACGAATGAATCCTAAACTTATGGTATTTTAATCAAAAGAGCAACTTTCAGAAAATTTAAATTGGTGCTCTGGGATGAGGGACCCTTTTTTTAAATCTTTGTGTTGTAAGACACTGAAAGAAATACAAATTTTGCTATTTAACTGATATTTGTTCACAGGCAGTGGGACGGGCGTGCACGCACGCACACATACAAAAACACGCACACAAATATAAATTTTATACCTGAAGCTGGCTCTTACAAAGTTAACACGCTAATGGAGATTAAATCCGAGGGCTGTTCAGTAAAGAATGTTCATAATTTTTGGCACTAAAATTCAGTCTTATTATATTCTGTTAGCTTAATGTCAAAGAAACACGCCGTAGTAGTTCCATTGTTGGTTCTGCTGGTTCCCGCCTGTGCGAATCAGGCAAGTTCAGACATGTTCATTATCGCCTACTGCTGTACAGGAGGTAACACGCGAGGAACCATATGTGGCTTTGAAATTCTGCTTTCTTCTCAACAAATCTTCAGCTGAGGCCTATACAATGTTACAGGAGGCCTGTGGGGGTCTGTTCTTCCCTACAGCACAGCTCGAAGGTGGTTTGAAATGTTTAAAGAGGGGAGACAATCAATTTTAAAGGAAGGTGGACCCGGTGCTCCAGTTACTGCTCTTACGGAAGAAAACATCAACACTGCTGCTGCCATTGTGAGAGAGGATCGACGAATTACCTTAAGATCACTTTCTGAAATACTGAAAATTTCATTGGGTGCCGCATATCCATGAAGCGAGTTGGATGCTGCACCACATTAATGCGTGGCCACATATTGCCAATTTTGTTGCTGAACATCTTGCAAAACTCAACGTGAAGTGCATCCGTCACCCCCCCTATAGTCCGGATTTAGCCCCATGTGACTTTTTTCTATTCCCTAACTTGAAGAAACGCCTTCGTGGGAGGCATTATCCATCATCAGAAGCAATGGTGAAGGCTGCGGAGGAGATTTTGAAGGGTCTTTCAAAAATGGTTTCCAGCGTGTCTTTGAATGCTGGCAAAAACGCTGGGACAAATGCATCGCATTCAGGGAAGACTATTTTGAGGAGGACCATCAAAATTATGAGGATGAGTAAAGCTACGTTGTCAAAAAAGTAATTGTGATCATTCTTTATTGAACAGCTTTGGTAGTTTTATGTGTATGTATTGTGTTTCTGAAAATGTTTATCTGCTATAAGCGGAGAAGAGGAAAACCTGACGTAACATTGGTTTAGAAGAGTAAGGTTATAGAAAGTCATGCAAATGTAATATCAGAGAACTTATTTACATGTAAAAAATTAGTGTGTAGCTGTTTCGGAAGTTAGGTAAGGCAAGACATGTAACGGATCCTACATAACAAGAAATTCGCACTCTGTAAACCTTCGTTCCCCCGAGGATAAGACCTCTGACTTCAAACACCGCGGAGGGCATTTCCGGCTCCTGGAGGAACTTTCTTGTTGAAATAAAAGACAAAGTCAACCCTGAAAAGTGCAATCGGGTAAGCAGGAAGTGAATGATTAGCAGGTGAAATGGAAGGAGGTATAATAAATCTCCTCAGCATTTGCCTAGCTACATGGAGAAACCGCAAAAAGAACCAGAGTTAGGCCACGGAAAAAAATCCACGACCTCTTCAAAGAAGAGCTATTTAGAAAGTAGCTCAGTTTTTAAATTTAATATGAATTACGTTGTCTCATGGCTGAAACAAAGCTTGAACACTTAGTGCTTCTACTTTTATCATTTGTATTTGTCCTGAAAATATATACAGAAGGGAGCCGCTGTATACTAAAGGAAAATGACTAATTAAGCTAAAAATTATATAAGATTTATATTTTGCAGTCTCTCATACTTCGGTTAATTTAGTTCATAAGCATTTTAAAGCGCTTATTTAACTGCAGTACAAACTTTTGAAATCGTTATAGCGGATTTTACGTGTTTATTCTTTTCCCGGAATGTTAATGAACACGTGATTTGCTTATGTTATGCAAGTACATGAATAGTTTACGAAAGCGGAATACTAATTATTCCATCGTGCGATGTCCAACTGTGCAAACACAATGCTCAGTTATATTTGGGTGTAAATATTCTATGCTGACGGCTATAGAGCTGTGAAATCGATGCATACATTTAACCGCGATAAAAAAGGGAAATTGGGATAGCGAAAGCATTTTAAAAATACCATTACAATTAAACAATGCTTCGTTTCCATTCAGAGCAAATTAAATTCATTCGAAATCACAACACTGCACTGCAATAAAAAAGAAAACAATGAGAATGAAGAGCATTCGTTCAAAACAAATTGGAACATCGCATTCGAAAGTAAAAATGTTCATGACAATGAATGAATATATCGAGGCAATTAATGCGTAACTGGACAAATTACCAATTTCTTTACATTTGTTTTAAATAACGAAGGACGTTACTCCTACAAATTTCAGAAACCCTTAGTAGCCTTTGTATTGTTCTGATCTCGATACTGCTGCACCACTTTTTCGCTTTGTTAATGGCTTAAGCATTGAGGTAGGTATATATCTACACTTTATCTACACGTATCTACACTTACTGCACTACTGCAGAGTATATTTTACTAGCACTAATTCCTCTGACCAGGAAAATGAAAAAAGTGAAAACCTCTGCATGAAGCTGTATGTGTCCAGAGCTCTACTAATTTCCCTACCACTTGCCTTTGACTATTAAGCAGGTTATTACTGTAATTCAGCTCAGAACTTTAATATCGACATTTTACCAGAAATACACGTTATAACATTCAATTCTGCTGACTGGAAAAATATATACTGTGCACTGGTTAATCAAACATGCTGCTGAACAAGGGAAATAATGCACAGGTGGCCAGTAACAGGTCTGAACATGTTCTCAATGATGTAAACAATGATTCCACAAGATGGTGCAATGTTTAGGAGGGAAATAATAGCTAGCGTGGGAATTGCTGATTTGGCTTTTGGGTAGGACCCCTATTTAAGCTTGGTTAAGTTAGCGTACGTGTGGATTTTTAGGGTAGACTTTAGGCTGGGCATCATACTGGAGGACTTGGTGCTGGAAGTTTATTCAGGGAACATGCGGCAGGTCACTCGTTAAGTCTAGTTTCTCTGGAGTTCACGCTGTTCCTAAATTCTCGTCATGCCGCCAACACCGAGCCACTCAGGTGGTTTCGTCTGTGGCCAGCATTCGGGAGGCTCAAGTTCGATTCCTGTTGCCGACCTACCTGACCCATTGGTATTTCGGGGTTTTCCCGGGTCGCTAGGTGAATGCTGGCTGGGTTAATTACACCCCCCGTATTTCCTGTCCATCATTTCATCTCCATTATCATTTCACATCATGTCCCACCTGGTGGTCTCTTTCAGGGTAGAAGTGTCGGTGGGTGTCTGAGTGGTGCATGGCAGGATGATATGCTCTGACGAAAACTACATCCTCCTCCGGTATGGCTGCGCCATGGCTCAGTGGTTAGACCGCTTGTCTCTCACCAAAGCGGCCCGGGTTCGATCCCAGGCGACCGCAAAGTGAGATTTGCGATGGGCAACACGGCGCTGGGGCGGTTTTTCTCCGGGATCTGCAGTTTCCCCCGCCATCTCATTCCACCGGTACTCCATCTTCATCTCGCCTGCGGTGTCCTATGTAGTATAAGCGGGCTTTAAACACTACACATTTCATTTTCATTTCCTCCGGTAGGTCCGTTGCCGGTTTCAGCTGCTCTGCTGGGACCATTTCGGAACTGCGAGCCAGGGACCTTTGGGGCTCGTCTTGCCTGCCTTGGTGCCTTTAGGGCTTGGCTGCTAGGCTCGTTGCCGTTCCGCTACAGGGGAGTGTGTTCGTTGTCCTGGCCTGTCGGGGGAAGTCTCTATCCAAGTAAACTATATGGGCCCTGCCCTCTGTACTATCGTGGTTCCTTGTGTCGGCCGCCCTCTCTCTCCTTCCTCCCGGAGGTGTCCCCAGTTGGGGATACAGGAACAATGGGCCCAGCAAATTGGCGTACGTACCGAACCCCTCCGTAATGAAATCCCGAACCTAATCCCATGCAGCCAACCATCGGCGGCTATTCTTCGCTTCGCATCCTCAGTCATATACAAATACACATCTCCAAGGTAAGCTTTGACTGGTGTTTGATATGCTAATGTAATTATCAACAACATTCCACCCCAAGACTCTTCAAGACTTCGGGAGTGACTTGTCTTGAGACCCAATCAGTAGGTTAAATTAGCATTTTATAGAACCTGTGTTGTCTATATTTACCTATCTTTAACCTAACTACAAACTCCCTCTACCATTTAGTTCTACCATATGATCTTCTATTCTTTCATCTGCATTCCCGGTTGCAAAGTAGATTGTAAACCCTTAAGGTGAAATCTCTTTAAGTAAACACAGTTCTATCACAGCATATAATATAAATCATTACCATTCACAATCTTATTGTAACAGCATCTTCGTTGTTTTTGTCTTTTCAGTTGTAAGAGTAAGGTATTTTACTATATTTTTGTTACCATAAGATAGAATTTTATTTGCACTTTTACTAATGTTTGTCTACATTAAGTCGATGAAAACATCAAAAAATTCAATGTAAATACTTCAAAGGGTCTCTCTCTGCGTGTGTGCATGAGTGCACACCAATTCACATTTCTTATTCTGAATTTTAGAAAAGTATTCCTTTATTGAATAAATACTAACTTTGTTTCATTTATTCTCAGTATTTTTGAAAAATATATGTGTCAGTGAACATTATAACTCATAAAAATTCGAATAATTAATAAAATAACTATTTCAGTTCAATGCCTTTCAAACATGCAACATGAAACATTCAACAGAAAGTTGGTAAGAATATACCTACCCCACACAAACCTGTTTCTTACTCCGAACATTTTCGTTCATTTTTGTTTTCTCTAACTTATTAAAATTTCCTGTATTTAATGCAACTTTAGTCATATAATACGAGAGCTGTTCAATAAAGAATGATCATAATTTTTACGGTCATAATTTTTCGCACTAAAATTCAATCTTATTACATTCTGTTACCTTAATATGAAACAAACACGCCGTAGTAGTTTCATTATTGGTACTCCTGGTTCCCTCCTGTGAGAACCAGGCAAGGTCAGACATGTTCAGTATTGCCTACTGATGCAATGAAGGTAACATGCAGTTAATGTTGATGTTAGAGGACGATCCGGAGATTATTTCAAACGTAATCACTGCTGATGAAGCTTGTCTACATTATTTTGATCCCGAGAACAAACAGCATAGCTCAGTGTGGAAATTTCCTTCATCACCAACCCCCAGAAAAGCAAAAGTGGTTGCTTCTGCTGGAAAAGATATGGTAATCTCATTGTTTGATATTCATGGAATGATTTATCAGCATGTTGTAGCTGCACACAGATCAATAACATGACAATACTACAGGGATGTCCTGAAAACTTTGAAAGTCCATATCAGGAGCAAAAGACCACATTTCCACGTAGCAGGTTGGATGCTGCACAGCGATAATGCGTGGCCGCATATTGCCAATGTTGTTGCTGAATATCTTACTAAAATCAACGTGAAGTGCATCTCTCATCCTCCCTATGGTCCTGATTTAGCCCCAAGTGACATTTTTATATTCCCTAACTTGAAGAACGCCTTCGTGGGAGGCATTACCCATCATCTGAAGCAGTGATGAAGGCTGCGGAGGCGATTTTGAAGGATCTCTCAAAAAATGGTTTCCAGCATGTCTTTGAGGACTGGTAGAAACGCTAGGAAAAGTCATCGCATTCAGAGGAGACTATTTTGAGAAGAACCATGAAAATTATGACGATGAGTAAAGGCATATTATCAAAAAATTGTGATCATTGTTTATTGAACAGCCCTCATATATATATATATCATAACACTTCATATACCTCTTTCACAGTACTGCTTCCTTGTTTCGTCTCGATCATTTGGAAAGTACTGTACAGATGGTAAGAGCTAGGTGTGTAGGCTATTAATATAAACAATATCTTATTTTTAATTTTTCTGAGCTAGTTCTAATGTTATTCAGCTGATGAGCATCCTTGTGCCCCGCAGATCGAAAACCGCTGCTCTACTAGATGCAGATAACAAAAGTCTCTCGAACCACCAAAGCAAATGAAATTCGATGGCGTTTGAAGAGCAGGATCGGATAATCGATGTGAACACTCGAGAGACTTGAGTTATCTTGGTTTGAAAGGCAAGATGAGCGCACCTCAAGATCAAAGAAAAGCGAGCTAAGTACTGCAGATTGAATCAGCTGATTCTACAGAATCGCAACTGTTAGGAAATTGTCTTCACCCTACCTAGATGGAACATGTTCATTACCACGTATCTTTGCTGACATTACTTTGCTAACTCCGGATTGGTAACCCTTTCACTGCTAGCTTTATCTTTAGTGATCATCATCTGGTATTCCATACGGCTCCTTTGACATCCATGTCTTTTGGAATGATAACTACTCTGTACTTTAATTATTTCAGTTAATGATTTTGTACCCTTCTATTAAAAATGTTAAAATGTTATTTCACTTAGATTCTTTATGTATAATTTTACATCCATATTAATATTCATTTTATAGTGTCATAAGCTAAGTAGTTAGGTAGGTAGGAAGGTAGGTAATTTTTGGAACTCTTTGAAAGAGGAATGTAAGGTCCGTTTTCGTTAATGTGAATTTGTTAAATACAAAACCCATTATTTCAAGAATTGCATATAGAATGAAATGTTTACAGGATTACAGGACGTAGATACACGCCCTCACAGCGCACCGATCTACTTTTACGAATACTATGTATTGGGGAAGGTTTATTTATGTTATAAATAACGCATATCTTAATTGAAATTTAGCATAATTGCTTTTTAAATAACCAGCCATGTTATTTGCATTAAAGTAGGTAACTCTAAAGCAACAACTAAAATATTTATATCATTTTGAGAATATGGGCCATTAATAACAAATAGATCAATTTAGAAGAAAACAGTACATACAAAAGCCGCCGTTCTGAACAGTGGTATCAAATTGATAGTAAGCCTCACTCCAAGCCTTGGGCTAAAGTTTGCTATTCAACTCAAGTTATACACGGGTTACCAGTTGTTTTGTTTTTATATTAATATTTTATTCACAGAACAAAATGACGGGTGTGGTACCACTTTTAAAATTATTTAAAATAAAGGTATTTGAAAAGTATTATAAAATATATCAAATTAGGGAGGAAATTCCAAATTATAAGACTGCTTAAATAACTAAATATATACTTTCGGTTACTTCCGTTATTTAATTTAAACTAAGTATAGGACTAAGTAGGACTAAGTATAGAAGATTCCTGCGCCGTGGCGTAGCGGGCTAAGGCAGCATGCCTTGGTCCCTGGCCACGGAAAGCAGCCCGGTTTCGATCCCACCCATGTGGTGAGGACTTTAGGTCCCAGGTATAGGACCGGTGCCCATTCAGCATCGTGAGGAAAGTGAGGAGCTAGGTAAGCGGCCCTGGTCACGGAAACCAACATTCCTGCTGGGGGATGCCGAGATGCTGACCACATTTTCTCCCCGTACCGGCTGGATGATCGTCCACCTCTGCCGTGCGTAGGTGGGCGTGAGGCCGGCAGTCGTGTTGGTAGGCCTTGGCCCCCTAAGGGCTGTCGCGCCAATGGTTAACTATAGCGGTCAAGAGAAATCATAACATGAATTTCTGGTTAAATTTTAAACGATTTCTTTTCTACGGAATACAACATAGCTATACATAAAATTTATAATAGGAAAAGATAGAAATATGCTCCCAATTATTGTTTTAACTTCTATGGCAACTTTTAAAAGGATATGTGTGACTGAAACTTCATGAACGTATTCAGAAAAACACCTTTTACTCTTTTTAGTTTATAAAATAGAGTAAGCCTTCCTGAATACAAAGAATGTTTAGATAGCATCCGTAAGCCATTTTTAAATGCTCTATTGAGTTTGAAAGTTCCATAAATGCTAGTGTTAGATTTGAATTCTAATTTCCGCATTTTTCATCATTTAAATGCTCCTTGCTTCGCAGATTTAGTGTTAGAGTAACGAAACTTGGTACACATGTTCATAGAGACACAGTGAATAAAAATTGTCTTGATTTTATTGTGAAATGCATTTAAGCACACTTCTCTACTTCAAAACACAAAAATTTTGAACTTTTGTGCAAAAAAGCTACATACATAGTTTTCAAAATTTCTGCAGCCTAAGGTTATTGAGACAAATAAAAACCCAGGGCAAATTCAAATAATTGATGAAATGGGAATCTGTTGTTAAAATATTAGACTTTTGAGGTGACGTAACCCAGAATAAATACATTTGACCATATCTTCCAAACTATAAAAGTGAAATTGACAAATTTTTGGTTATATCATATCTGAACTAAGTTACATCTGCGGTATAAATCTTAAAAAGATAGCGTTATTAGTTCATATTTCAAATTTTCAGTCATAGGTATCCTTAACTTTCGCTTTGTTTGTTTGTTTGTTTTTTTGTAATTTACCTCCTCCAACGTTATCATATCGGACGATGAATGAAATGGGTGAAATGATGCTCAACTGAGTACAGGGTCCAAGGAACCTAGAGTTATCCGAAATTCGTCTTTCAGGATAAGAAAAAACCTCGGGAACAACTTTATCCAGGAAACTAGCCCTGACCGAGATTCGAACTCGGGACCTCATGAATGGGAGGCAGATACGCTACCATCTACGCTACTGAGGCGGGCATTGAGGTTCGGTAATTTACCAACTACACAGATACATTTGTAATCTCTGTTTCATATAACCTTGCCCCGCTGAAATGTATCACTCCGCGTGCAACTACCTTCCCCCTCATCCCAATTGGCTAATACTTTCGCACCATAGGCCATAGGCGGTGCCTTTCTGTCAAATTTAAATCTGCAGTAAACGTCATAATAATTGGCAGGAAGATAAATAAAATCATACAAATAAGAATATGAAGGCATGCAAAAATACAAGTTTATAATGAATCTGAGCAACTTGAAACTGAATGAATGAGCAATGAACCTGAAACAAGTTTATAATGAAAGGCCTTTAGCCTGTTCCACTGGGAATTTTTTTAAACTAGCACACATACCTTGCAAAAATGCTTCTCTTTCGGTCTTAAAAGTCGTGTCATGCCATACTTGTCGTGTGTGCTTCATTTACCCAAGTCTCGTCAAGGTAGTATATTTTGCGATTTGTATCCCGGTATAATCTGATTGTCGTTAAATAACGTCTTCGCCAAACAGCAGTATCGCCCCTGGAGTGGTAAGTTTTCCTGTTGTCGCAATTTCATGTCGCGATGTTCCTACGCATCCAACACTCACACCTGTAAGTTCAGGGCACAGCTGTTCGACTTCTCCCACTGACAAAGACTGTTTCTTCTCTCTGAGTACAACACAATTTTTTTTAGCGCTTTGTGAAGGTTTTCCCTTGCGATGCTTCAACTAAAAACTGGCGGGAGACTCTGCCATTATACATATAATAAGTACAGGCGCAATAAACGATCAATCAAATAATTTAGTTCTTGCGCTTGGCACAACACACTTTCGAACGGCTATATACGACTAATCCACTTCAAAACAAGGTCAGTGATAAAAGTCATATAAACAAATATGTCATCACTACCGCTAAATCACGTGCTATCGTGCCATGTGCTTGAGAGCAAAGGAACCTCCTCTTTACTTTGTTTAAGGATTAACATGCATTTCAGATAAATCAACTCTGTTGCGTAATATATTTAATTAAAACAGTTACGAAAATATAAATTTGGCAATTCTTTTCCAACATATAAAGATATATCACCATGAAAATAACGAACTAATTTTTACCGCACAACAGTCTATACTGTAATAGCAGTCAATAAGAAGTGATACTGTCAGGTGATCGTTAAGAGATACGGGGGAAGCTTATGTGTAATAAGGATTAGGATGCTCACTTTGTTTTCTTCCTACGCTGAAAGTAACGCACTAAAACGATAAGAATGAATGGAAAAGCAAAAGGGAATAAAGTGGTCTGACCTGCCTTTCTCTGTTTAGCAGGATGAAATGGAACTCCTTTGACGAAGATCAATATCACAGTCTAGATATATCCATCTAGCAAAGTGTCTACTGTCAGATACTAGAGATGGGAAATTTATTGAAAGCTAATAGAAATTTATTTCCAATCTCTAGCAGATACAACTTTGTTTATGTGCCAGACATTGGAAAAATAGACGGATTGCTTTACATATTTATATTTTAGTTTCTCAGAGCAAATGTATCTGGAAGAAAAAAGACAGAAAGGGTTAGCTGATGAAAATAACAAAGCTATGTACTTTCAAGTATTGTGTTCTAACCCTGTTTCAAGACTACTTACAGAATTCTGTTGATTACGTTATGCTATGGCATATTCACATGACTCTCTGTGAATTCTTTAAGTAGCATATTTGTAAAATCAGTTTCACTACACATTTATTTGTAGGCACAGATGTAACGATTGTCAAATATCTATAAAGCTAGCCTTGTATATTGGCTTTGCAATGACATTGTTTGCACAATCACAAGAAAAAATTAATTTAAAATTTGGACTTCAGAAAAGAAGAGAATTTGAAAATTAAAACAAATATGAATATCTAAACATTTTTAGGCCTATGAAAGGGTACAGTGAGCCTGAAAAATTCAATGCCATAGCCGGGATTTCAACCACGGATCTTCTAGTTGCCGTCCAGCTGCTCTAGACCATTGAGCTACTATGGCCAACGTGGCGACATGACATAAATTCTCCAACTGGTAAACCACTAAGAGTTCTCATAAACACATGAGACAACTACCTTATTGGCGACTTAATATGCTGTAAGTACTTCAAGGCCCGGGCTTTCTAGTTCGGGCCACTATTAGGTACAATTATGGTTTAGAGCGGCTGGATGGAGACCAGAAGATCCGTGGTTCAAATTCCGGCTATGGCATTGAATTTTTCAGTCTGACTATACCTTTTCATAGTGCGTCCTACACACGGCTAGTGTGAAAGATCAATTAGTTTCCATTGTTAGTCTTATTTGACACCTATAAATTAAATTGTAAATGCTAACAATAATAAAGTTTTGTGGGCAATGGTTTATCCAATATTTAAAGTTTGCCACTTATACCAGGCTTTCAGAATAATTCTAAGGAACAATAATTTACAAAACATTAGCTTAAATTTAACATAGACGCTTTTTGTCATGGCAATATGTACTGATGGTATAACTATTCCTATCGCATCCTTAGAGTACACCGAAGCTGCTTAGTAAATTTGGCATTTGTGTTACATCTCTTCTTCAGTTATGCCCTTTCTTACAATTATTTTGCAAAATGATTTATTCATATGTACGAGCGAGGTGATCTAAAAACTGCTTGGTGGGTTAACATAGATTACTTACTACAGATACATATTAAAGAATATAAGAGTCATTTCAGAATGGCAATCACAGACATTTTAAACACATATCTAATGCAACGCAATTTGTAAAGTACAGAAATTGTAGAGTACTACATAAAGTCAGTTTAACAGGAGAATGTTAAATTAATGCAACATAAACTTTTTAATAATGAATTAATTACAGTTACCATCTATTTTAAAGGACAAGTAAAACATTAAATTAAGTTATATTAAAATATATCTTTAAGACATTTTGATTACAAATTGAATTAACAAGTATAATTTTGTAAGAACTTCTTGGATGTCCTCATTTTGAATGACTTGCACATTTCCAAATTCATAAGAAATTGACTAAGACTTACTATACCGTAATATACATCTCATTAAAAAAAGATTATGTCCGATACATTTGTGGATTGCGTCATTTCTAAGATATTCCTCGTTACTAGTCGGAATTTTCCAGTTATTATACTTTCCTCAACCGCGAAGTCAATATCAATTTTGTTATCCCTTGGAAATACAAATTAAACGAAAGCTTAAAATCGTCATATAATGATCTGCTTTTAAAACTTTAAGTTAAAGCCTACTGCCTACTCTTATATTCCCCTTGCACTTACCTACAAGGAAATTTTCAATTAGGCAATGTTTATCTCCATAGAGAAATACGCTTTTTAGAGAGCAGGTTTACAAGAGTAGAGAACGCTATGTGACTACACATATCAGATATGTCTCTATCTCCCTGTCATTTCTTTATAAAATCGGTAATCCTACCGTCTAATAGTTACGATATCAACTTTAGTGTGTGTAACGCCTAACTATGCAACACAAAAAGTAAAAGAATCTATGGTGGTAGGTATATCTTGTTCACAGAGTCAACATATGTAATATATTGTTCCTTGGTTCAACAGCTTTGCCTTACTGTCATTTTTTCTATATCTGGCACACACTCGCTGTAAACAAGTGATGTCTGATATGTCTAGCAAACGTTATCTTTTCTTACAAAAAACCTTCCAATTTCAGCATGTGTACGGATACAGGTTTTGCGTTTAATATCTGTTTTTAGTTGTGAGATTTATAACAAACATATATAAACGTCTATCTACGTATCTATTTACAGGCCATTCATCTTGTACTGTGACCAAGAAAAACTCTTCGAAAGCACTTTGCACTATAAATGGCTTTTGGGTTTTTATATGTCCAGATCCTCTCCGTCTTTCGTTGCCTCTTATATCGATGACAAGTTTCGTGGGTTCCCGCAAAGTGGTGGTTTGTAGGACTATCGATATTTGAATTTATACAAAGAAATTTTATCTCCCGCTTATCGAGCACTAACTATGATTGTGAAATCCTAAAACTTGTTTCTTGTTTAAGTACATAACATTATCTATCAGCTAAATATTTAGGATTGGTATTGTAAATGGAGTTTAAACTTCATTTCAGGTTTGCGAAATAATTTTAAATGTTATTCGGCACTATAAATTCCAATTCTCAATCTATATTTACTTAAATTTGTTTTCTACTTAGTACCATGTTCTAAGATAGCGGTTCTTGCTTAGGTGCACGTGGAAAACTTTTAAAAAGTTATGCATGGTGATGAAGCTATTCAGGTCATTAAAAGACTTCAAATACTTTAAACCCT